>CM060951.1:34858855-35088855 GCA_030765055.1 Mantis religiosa
C
The DNA here is from genome assembly GCA_030765055.1 of Mantis religiosa. Lineage (NCBI taxonomy): Eukaryota > Metazoa > Arthropoda > Insecta > Mantodea > Mantidae > Mantis > Mantis religiosa. Next base: position 34,858,857 of record CM060951.1, read on the forward strand.
TCTTTACTATATTTATGCATACGGCCCACGTTTTTCGTTTCACATTTTACATCTATTTGAATGCTGACAGATGTACAAGAAGAAATAACAAGTTAAACTCAACGAGGGGTGCAGGGGTTTGGATAATTAATAATAAAACTCATGGTGAGAAAGCTAAAATCTGGTACTCGAACACTTCGAATGGCCAGATAACATAGTGGAGTAGAAATAACACATTATTTGAGCAGGAAAGATGAATAAGAAGAAATGAACAAGGCAAATGGCGAACGGAAGAGGGATGTGATACTAAATAATATAAGAAACCAAATAACGAAACCATTTTTGAAGAAACATGGCCTGTGACAAATCAAGTGGGATAGGAGGATGTCTTGAAAATGGAATGGAGAAGTTTGGGGTGATGAGTAATGAAGTGTAGTGATCAAATAAGTAAAGGTTTTCCTTCAAGGGGAAGGAAAGTGGGGGAAAATACAATAATGTGGTATGAGTAAGATTAGAAATACATAGAAACTATTGAAGAAACTAAAAACACGGCAGTGAGTAAAAAATGAATATGAAATAACAGTGGAATATCCGATTCTAAGCTTAATTTAGGGAAAGTTATGCAAAGTAGATAAATTAGAAGATAGGCAGAGAAGTGAGACCTAATGAAATGATGAAATCGATTTTGAGAAGATTAGGGAAGTGTATAATGAACATTGAGTAATAAGAGCGAAGCGGCGGAAATAAGTTAAGAAGGGAAACTGGACAAAGAGTGGTATAAAAGTGGATGTCAAAGGATGCAGTAGTAGCAGGATAAATTAGAGAAAACGTAGGAAATTAACAGCATAAATGGAAACTGGAGTGGAGGAAGGTTATCAATGCCCATATAACCACGATGTTAAGCTGTATGACATTCTAAGATATACTTAAAGTACTCCTATTAAAGGAAAATTGTAATAGTGTAAATGTATGTAGTTAATTCATCATTCATACAGTTAAAAACCTGTATGGGATTATAAAATTTACACTGGCCTAGAAATTATTTTACACTTTTACTTTTAAAAGCGTGCTATCATAAATATTCTTTATTCAGATAATTAAAATTAAAAGGTCTTGTTTGTTGAGTGTTTTTCTTTTAGTTCTGAGCTATGTTTAAAAAGGAATTTTAGAAGCTATTCCCCGGGTATTCATGATGTGCATTTAATTTCTCATGACAATATCACAAATTTATGATATTTTAATCTAAATCATTAGTCGTTTTGGAAAAAGAATGTCTGTATGTAAAAAGTAGTATGGGGTATAGGGAATTTCTTAAACGCGAGTTAATATTGCATTGTATACAGTTCTGAACTATGTCTGAGTTTCAACTCTCAGCTTATCACGTAGCTAATTTTAAATAAATTGCAAAAATTTCTGCTTAACAGACAAACATGAAAGCAAATCAAATACGCAATATCAAAATGTTATAAATAAAACTATAAGTAAAAATTCCTTATTATATAATGCATTCAAAGCCAATAGAGGGTAAAGCACTTCCATAATTTGACTCTTAAACTCTACTTTTCTATGGAAAAAAATTTAGGTATGAGATGAGCTATTCTAAAAAACAAAATGTTGCTGTTTTACAGTAACAGAAGTTGAGAAGTTGACTGAGCAGCAGAAGTACATGTAAATCGGACACGATATAGTGCGTTTTGATGTGGGCGCCACTGTCTTGATGACAATGCGTAACGTCCTCAGAACTTGGGAGTCGAGAGGAGAAAATGACTTGGTGTAACTGGGCAATTCAATTGCATAGCAACATTAATACTAGCCTGCTGATGTCTTCACGTTAGTTTTCGGAAATTAGTATCTCTTCGGATGTTTACTGTATCTGACTAGTTTTTCGACTCGCCACTCCCTTGTTACGCTTCCTACCGAACTATGTTGGCCAATAATACAGGTATGAGCTTATACATAGATACCTACATAGACACTTTATACACATATGAGTGCATAGAGAGAACCAGTTTGCTTCATTTAAACAGGGGTAATTTATGCTCAAGTTGTTCTCGGGAAGCAAGCCAGGTGAAAAGAAACCGGCCTTAAAAATGGAAATCCGTCTACCTAAGAAGCACGGATCAATACAGCTTGATAATCAAGTTAAGTAGTTACGTTTCTTTGATGCAATTAATGTTCTATACTAACGCCATCTTCTGATCTGGCATTTAATTTACTGAAAACAGTCTTTTGTTCAGTAATGCGAATTGATAGTGTTTTGTCTTTGTTTATTTTTGTGTTATATCCAGTGATTCATTTGTTGTTATAACATTTAATAAATATCCTGATGATGGGAGAGATACACACTCTCGAAAGGTCGATTCCTAATCGTCTTTTCAGCTAGCTTGCTTCCCGAGAACAACTTGGGCATATTCCTCGCCAGGAAAGCTTCAGGTCTTATTTTAGGGGTAATTTATGTTCGCGTTTTTCTTCTTTTCTTTGCTTACCTTTCTTCACATTTAACTAATACCTTAAATATGTGTTGGTCTATGATACATGCACTGTTAGTACAGTAATTTTAATATTTTGATTACCATAAATATATCCATGAGCCTGCCTCCGTAGTGCAAGTAGTACCCCAAGTTCGAACTACGATCAGAGTGAGTTATCTGAAGGGTGAGTTATCAGGGCTTTTCCCTTATCTTGAAAGATAAATGTTGGGCAACTCTAAGCTCTATGGATCCTGTGTTCCTTTGAACATCATTCCACCTATTTCATGCATCGTCCGATATGACGTAATTTTGGAGGAGTAAATTAAGAAAAAATGTCTATCCAAGCGCCCAATCGTATCATCCATCTCTCTATATACACAGAAGCGTATTAACATTAAATGTTATGAGACCTTTTTTTTTTAAATAGAACATTATCATTAAAGTTTTATTACAGTTTTACTGCAAGAAGGTGCATCATTAACTATTCGTGAGAATTTGTTTTACTGTCTTGGTGGAACATGGATTGCATAATAAGGAAGTAAGTGGCTAACTGCTGGCTTTGTTGTCCGTGAATTTGCATGGAGTCTGGGATCGCTATCAGTTGGTCAGCTACGCGAGAGATAAACAAACATGGTCCACCTACATTGTCACATTGGGGAACCACATGCATGACAAGTAGCCCGGGACAAGATAACAGGACCACCAACTGCGAAACTTCACTGTTATACTCCCAAAACTTTTGTTGCTAAGATACCAAGTTTGGGTAAGGATCAGTGAGAACGTCGCCTTATTACATCACAGACCCATCAAAGTACATGGACATTCTTTAGGTTCCTGGCAGGTTCTGCCAAACTTTCACCGGGCTCCGATAATAATGTTATGTTCGTCTCAACAGCATAATGATGTTAAGGTGCAGGCCACTGGCGCCTGGAAATTAGTACCTCCTACCCGCAAACATTGATCTGTGATAAATCTCTGAAGTAATAGCTTTATTTGGCTATTTACTTCATAGACTCATATTAGTTTGAGTCAGTCACCGTCGTTTATCAACAGTAATCTCAATGTACTTGTTTTTATCGATAAAATGCAAGTGAATCAGTAGTAGATTTATGTGCAAAAATATCAAACCTCGATTGAGATTTAATTTACTATCTCACATTAACAGAGTATATAATTTTAAAATAAATTAAAACAATAACATATTGATTAACGTATCAAATTATTTCAAACTACTTTCACATGCAGTTTCTATTTCTTTTTGTGCTGTTTGTTGTGGTGTTTTGATGAAGCTAACTTTGAACATCTATGCGGTTAACACAAATAAAATCAGCAGATGTTATGTAGGTGATAAAGACAACTTCATGCTAGGGAAGTGATAAAAATATGAAATACGCGGCCATGATTGGTGGAAACTCACTGTTTGTAAGTATTATTGGTCAAAAGCATATACTGTACAAAGAATGTGATAGTCATTGAAATCTCTCGAAACAAGACTGCCACACGTGATCCGAAATTGTTTCTAATGTTTCTGAACTTGTAAGCTAGGGAAACGAAGGGAAAAATGAAATGCGTAGTGTATTTAACGCCCGGTTTTACTACATAGGGCACCACAGGCGGCGACACTGATTAAGTGAAAGATGGAGCACCGGTGGAATGAGATAGCGCGAAAAGCCGCAGATCCGGAGAAAACGCGCCCCAGCACCGTGTTGTCCATCACAAATCTCACTTTGCGGTCGCCTGGGATCGATCCCGGGCTACCTTGCTTAGGGAAACGAAGAAAAGAAATCTTAAATAGTGTAATGCACACACAAAGTGAAAAATACCTATGTTTATTTCTGCTATAATAATATTGCTTGTTAAACGCTTCAGTTAATAAACAGTTTAAGCAAATACCAATCCTTACTTCGAGAACTGCCGAAACGCTACAAATGAACTGTCGATACATCTAACTCACTAATATAACTGTGCCACTTGCCTTGTACCTTGCACAGAAAATTCTGAAACTATTGTTATGAATTAGTCAAACTTCGGTCCTCGATCCCGCAATATCTATTAAGCTACCCAATGTGACATTATGAGAGCGGTGAATGCTAATTAAACAATATACATGCAACACTTTTACTCCTGTCTTTTTTACTGTAGATCAAGTACCTCTCAGAGTAACAAAGGTAACCTGTTACACAGATATTCACAAATGGTCATCCTGGAGTAAGGACAACGATGCTTGGTTGTTACCTTGGCAAAACACAGGCCTTCTTGTATAGGGCCATTAGTAGCACTTGATCCTAGGGCTCAAGATGTAGTATGTGAATAGTAATTGAAGAATTATAAGTAATCATGGAAAGTTAGTCAAATTCAAAGTTAAGGGGTTCTCTTAGTTTATAAACATGCCTTTCAGTGTGAGAGAGAGCGAGAGAGGGGCAGAAAATGATGAGGTACAGGCAAAGAAAGAAAGAGGGAGGGAGGAAGATGGGGATACTTTATCCATAAACGTAAAATAAGTATTTCATCCAATTATCATGGTTTACTATGTGGGACAAACACTGTCATATGAAGTTGCATTTAGCATCAATTTTGTCAGTTTATTTTAGTTAGAAGATATTTGAATTTTTAAGTAAACTCTCTTGTGCATACAAAAATCATTATATTTTTAAAACTATGTTATAGTCATTAGCTTTTTTTAAATTCTTTGGCTAGTTTTCCAAAAACTACATTTTGAGACACTGACAATAGAAACGAATTGCATAAAAGTATTCGAATAAGTTCTCCTCACTAAACTACGTATATGGAGCTACAAATCACAAAAAGTAAATACATTATGGGAAACTTTTTAGAACAGAATGGAATCTATTTCTAAAACCTACTATTATGTGTTTCAAATGGGAAGAGTTCTTGCCTGTAGCGAATCAGTGCGTTAGAGCCCTCACCGTTGGCACCTCGTTATCCCCACTCTTTTTATATTTCCCTCTCTGTCTCGCACACTTGCCAGTGTTCGTGGAGCTAGACGTAAGGGAATGCCAACTGAATGTTCCAAAGTTTTATAATAATGCAATTGTTGAAATTACAATTCCAACATGAATATTGTATATTACGCAAATGTTTTAAATATTTAGTTTAAAGTTAATTATAGTTTATGAATTACTTATTTTTCTAATCCAACGAAAATACCAGCGGTGCATCCGTATAGCTGTGAATGTTACTTATGTTAAGAGATAATTTGTCATTGTCATTGTCTTCAACGTCTGAGTACTGCAACTTTATGATGATAGGTTCCAAAATCTCGTTATGTGCTATTTCTTTCCAAAAGTCGTCTTCTTGTAGTTTACCTGATGTCTCATGCAGTTTTCCCAGTCGTGTTGCGTTTCTTGTACATTTCTTCGTAAATAAGTCGTTCAACGTCAATCAGTTTATAAATATTATTCCTGTTTGCAAGATAATTTGAGCCCGCATTAACTCAATTGGATTGTTCTTGCAGTAGTAAGGGGAGAAGGTGGATCGCGTGTAATTGATCTCCAGCTGATACTTTCTCATGGAAGAGTAACTGAATAATGCTGCTTTGAAATCTCGAATAAATCGAGATTACGAACCATTCATAAACAAAGATATAATTGACCAGACACGTTCTGCCAGACTAGCAAGAAGTGTATCGCTTCCTCTTATCGAATTTAACAAACACCTTGGCTTATTCAAAGTACCTGTTTCATGCAGCACGTCATGTCAAATGTTTACGTTTTAGTTCTGAGTAATTTCAAATATACATACACTCGTACATGCCAACCAATAATGTATTCATTACCGTGCTTACGTCGTAATGCCTTGTTATAATATAATGGTATCTTCTTTATTTATTTGTATAAGGAAAATTATTTGAGCTAAAAATATGGGTTTTACATGGTTATGTTACATCCATTGCTCTCTTTTTCCTCATGGATCAGTTTTGGAAAAATCTGAATTTTTGTCTTAGCGTGAAAAGTATTTCATACTTCACACACCACTTAGCGGGAACGCAAAGAACAACACCTCAGTACACCGATTGGTTGCTCACCTAGTAATGCTCAAGGACAAATACCTTTTCATTTGAAACACGTAACAGTTTTATAAATTGCTTGATGTATAATAGCTAAGGTAACCGCTGTATCAGCCAGTGATTAGGAGGCGGCGAAATAATCAAAGTCAAATAATTTAAAAAAAAAGATAAATCAATAGAAATGCTTAGCTAAACTAAAACAACAATCTTGTTATAATAATATGAAATTAGAATGATTAAAATAGCGGTTGACTTAAAGAATAGGAATGGAAGAACATAATTTAATATAACATATATACTAGCATCCGGGCAAGTAAGAGAAAATATTCTTGTAAATATCATTACACGTCGCAGAGACAGGAAAGAAGGACCGTTACCTTCTTTGCGCTAGTAAAAGTTCAATGTCTGAGAACTATTGTATACTTTCAGCCAGGAATGTTTCGGGACAAAGGCTTTCAAAATGCAGTTGAGCATGAACGCTAAATAGATTAACTTCGCTGATTTGGTAACGATGTATACCGTTACAAACAACTCAGGGTAGGCGTTCCCCAACTCAGGGTGGGCGGAACGTCAGTGAGTCATATGAGTTTTGCAAACCAATGCGAAAATTCGGAATAAAATGGGAAACCAATAATAATGTAACATTTGAGAAGCGTGAGCTAGTTTGGTCATGTGATAAAGTTAGAGAGGGGATCAGAATAAGGTTCGAACTGAATGGTGAAGTAAGAAAAACTTTACTTACAAGTTGATACTACGACAGGAAGGACGTGTTCATGTGCATTAAGAAGAGAAGTGAATATTTCGAAATCTGAAATGTTAGGAATTTTACTAACAGGTGGTCACCGATCCAAGTCGATAAACAACCATAGATTCAAGAATTAAACCAAATAATTCTACAACAAACAAAGTATTATTAATACTACTGAGTAGCCAACAGCCACAAAAATCCATTTCCTACAACCATTCACCTGAGGATAACTGAACTCATAGCTCCAATTAAGCTCCAATAAGAACACAATTAATTTAACGATGGTATGCGGGTTTGCCGCACTAACTTAGCTTGCTTGGCACCTAGGCCTTTTAGCATTGCTGATTGCTGAGGCTTATAGCATCCACTCCATCATCTACTCCAATTTCCTATGTTCCCATTATTGTTCCACCATTTTCTCTTTTCCAATCTTTAATTTTCTCATCCACTTTTCTTTAGCTTTCCAAAACAAGTTCCCCTTACTTCTATTTCTACTTTCACTTTTTCTCTTAACCATACCGATGATTATCATCTCGCTTCGCTATTTTTCAGATTTCTTCTTCCACATTTTCTGTCTTCATACTGTCAGTTTTTTGCACCATGTTAAAATATGAACTGTACTTTCTCTTTCTCCACAAAATTCACATATTCCTATTTTGATGCCTCTTAGCCCTCTTAACTACAATGATCCAATTCTCTCCTTCCCTGTCCTGTGTTTTACATCGGTCTACATATGTTTCTCTTCCCCATTCTCTTCCACAGCACTTAAAAGGTAGTCCTTATTAGAAACTTAATCAATTTCAAGACGTTTCGTCCTGACAGCTTTCAACGTTATTTCCGTATTACGTATGGTTTAAGCAGATCTTTTATATATGAACCTTAAACTAGCGAAAATGAATTATATGTTTATTAACAGTTGTCTGCTCACCTGCCTACAAATTCATAGGGACGCATCTCGAACTTCATTTGCTTCAGGTAATTCTATGAACATGCGCACATATTTTACCAACTTCTCGTCAGAAGGAATGGTCAAGTTCATTAATATGGTACGACTTATCCTTCAACGTTTAGCACAGGACTTATGACCATCTTAATGACGGTTCTGTCACTAGAGCTTGACGATCGAGCCGTAATTTATCCCTTGCTGCTACGAATTGGATTCCGTTTAAAGGAACATTCAAATAATGAAGTTATTATTGGAACTTTTAATTGCGTATAACATAAAGAAGTAAGAAATTACATGCCTCCTTGGAGCAAGTTGCGTTACGTTTATTAGCCTTTAACATTTTAACATTTTCAATTTTGAAAAGATTAGCTGGAGTCAAGTGGGACAGTAATCGGGAGACACTGAACACCCCATACAAAACATTCATCAAGCCAATACTTTTTATAATTCAGAGGTAATAATTACAGCAAACAGTTTTAACACAAATCACCTAGAAGTATGCCAAAATAAGGCCCTGGGACTTATAACCGGTACAGCAAAATCAACTCCAATCACGGCAATGCAAGCCTTAACTCGGAACTATCCAATAATCTAACTTTAGAGGAAAAATGTTGCGGTTAAAAACAACAACCGATCAAGATGAAAACACAAACAAGTTTCTTACACAAAGTTATGGAATTAAAAATAGATCTGAGTCTTTCTAATTCTAAAGAAAACATTTTAATCAAAGAAAACCCACTGACTTTTGAACCAATTAATATTCCACTTGATTTAGAACAAATAGTTACAAAATCTGAAACTTCCAAACCTGTACTAAAAGCACTAGCATTAGAAACTGTGAACAATAGATACCCACCTGAAGAATGGTTACATATCTACACAGATGGATCTAACTTGGACAACAACTCAGGAGCAGGATACCACACAACAAATTTTGATGCAGAAGTAACGACTATTCATATTTCACTCCAACATCTTCTATACAGAATAGATAAATTCAAAAATGCTGTCATACTTTCTGATTCTAAAGCAGCATTATGTGCAATAAGTGCATATAAAATGAGGTCAATCCAAATTAAAGAATGTCACAAAATGACCCAACAACTTCAAAAACTAGAGAAAAGAATTATATTACAGTTGATACCTGCACATTTTGGAATTGCTGGAAATGAATCAGCTGATTTCTTTGCCAAAAAGGTGCAAATTTAATTCAGAACAAAAGTAAAAAGTTACCTTTTACATCCATAAAAATATTAATTAAAAACAATATAAAAACAAACAAAACCAATCAATATCTAACAAAGCCAAAGATAAAAAATGAAACATTTTAATTAAAAATCCAGAAATCATTCCAGAAATCCCACGTAAAGCTGCAGTAGCAAATTTTAGATTTCCCACCTATGTTTACGGTAACTGATGACCTACAACTTTGCAACTAGTGTTTTATTTTTAATTTCTATTATGAATTTCTCAGTTTTCTTGCCTTATCTGTTACTTCTTTGCGGATATCTCTAAAATTATTTTTTGAAAAAACGCTAATCAGTCATCAAATGGAGACCACAGTGTATATCTACCCATTAAGAAATGAAAATTGTATAAGGCTAGTTCACGGCGTTAGTAATTAAGGAATTAAGACATCTAATACACTCAATTATTTGTCCAACAAAGTTCTTCCAATTTTCACGACTTCTGTTGTTGACAAGTCATGATGGTTACCTCCACTGGAACTCATGTGCAGATGATCTCGGTCAATTATAAATGTATCCGCGTTCAATACATCGTTTTGCTTCAATATTCATCAAAATTAAGGGAAGAAGTTGATTTATGGCCAACGTTGTCAATGATTGCTGGAGCGATCAGTGTATTTGATAGTGGTCAAGTTGCACAAGATGTTTTTATTTTGTTGAAGGCACTGGGGAACGAGATAGTTTACTTATTACTTAAATTGGGATAAACGCCAGCATCGGTTCATTGTAGAAAGAGTATTGGGATATCAACTTTGAAGACACATTCCGACTATCAAAGATTCGTGTGGTAGCTAGTAAAAGAAATTAGAGGCTAGAGTTTTCTATTAAACATAATCGTGCTGTTTCAGCCGCGAACAGAGTTCATGTACTGCTGGAAATTTCAACATTTCGATTGGAGATATTTCTAGCATCTATATAACAACGACATTTCGTATTATAGGTTATGTATCAGATACTGCTGCTTACTTTTGACTACATTTGTTTATCTGAAGCGAATGTTTCAAATTGGTGGTTTTACAGAGGTTGTGGGCAGTAAGTACATGCATTTATAACTGCGTTAGTGTCTGTTGAAACTTCATTCATAATTTAATAACTTTAGTTAAGGCAATTAAAACTAAAATAAAATGTTCCGTTTTTAGTTAAGCGCGAAATTTATAGCAACCATTAAAATGAATTTAGAAACCTAATAGTAATAGTAAAATATGATCTAAAATGCATTTTACAAATAACCATTTTGTTTTCCTGAAAAGGTACACCTCGTGGCATGAACAAATAAGAATTTATTTATTTGGTTATTACTCCTCAGCTGGTGCCATGTTTAAACTCATGTCTAAAATACCTGAATGTCTCCTTTTGTTCTTTCAGGTATACAAATCTATCATTTTTTTAAGCATAACCGATAGTTACTTCCAAAAGAACGTCTGTCTGATAGTAAATAAAACTTCTAAACCAGTTGTTTGTCTTCCATTGCCAAAAGAATATTCAATCATGAAACATTTCAAAACAAAAAGGAAGCAAACTGATGGTATTTGCAGGACAAGCTCTTTGGATTTACAGTTGGATGCTTTCCTTTGAGTAATTCCTGTAAAATCCTGAGCATTCTGCAGCCTCGAGCACTGTCAGACGGTTGCATTTTGTTGAACGAGAATCAACAATCCACCGCAACTGCAATTTAATCACAGTCAAAGCTGGATCACGTTTCAGTGATTCTAGATCAACAAGGATTTGATCAAGAATGGCACACATGGCCATTAACGTCATGGACGTGTAACAGCAGAACATGTTTATTTGTAGTCTCGAAGTCAATACGTTGATTTGAGCAGTAACTACAGCGTCTACGCCTACATCTGCTATTTCTCCATACACTATACACGGTGTTCACCTTTATCTGTAGTTTTACCGCGCAAAATTTGACGTCATCATTAGCATCGCTGATGGAGCGAGTTTATATGCAATTCCCCCTAGCGGGTTGCTATCGTATTTGATGTGCTGACAGCAGTTTTGAGGCCTTCCTCTACCGTCGGGTAAATATACTATTTGAGAAGTTGATCTGCCCGCGTGGTGCGTAGATACGATAACTGTTTAAAAAAAAATATATACTGCAATGCAATGCACTGTAAAGCTAATTATGCAGCCATAAGCTTAGACCATGGGGAATATACCAAATGATAAGTCAATGAACACTTATTTCACAATGAACATCTGTTTTTCTGTTATAGTAGACATATATGCATATTGTAAACCTGTTACCTAAAATATATTTCAATTCGATTTCAATTCTTTTCTATCACCCACAGTTTCCTCACAGTGGAACTTCAATTCAAACCATAAAATTATCAGAACATGTTCTAGGAATGAAAAATAAATTAGTGTTACAGTAAGTACAAAGCTTTTATCCAAGTCTAAACAAGAAAATATCTCCAGTACATAGTTTTATGTGTCATTTTCTTATATTTCCTTTCTCTCTTCCCCTTAAACACTGTCTGCATTGAGAGAAGGTATGCTTAAGGCATTTCTGTCATAACATAATTTATTGCTTCTAGATTGGAACCAGTCACTATAGGGTCCAGTGTCTTGGAAAGGTTTGATACACCTATTGGTTTTAAAAGAAACAAGGATACCAACATTAATAGACATTTTAATTAAGCGTGAGAATGACAAAAAGTTTATATCGTATACTGATAAAACGTAAGACGTAAGAAGTTGCAAACAAAAGTACGTCAATAATTTGACGATACCTGGACACTTTTGCCAATATTACGCTCCTAGAGGCGTCGGAATGATGGATAGCGTTGCATAAACTCCTCTATGCAGCGGTTTAAGCTGTATTTCCTATATGTCGCACCAATTTTAATGCAGGTACGAATATAGCATTCAACCATGAAGATGCAGTGGTCAGTGTTCATATCCAGGAGAAGGTGATTGTATTAGTTACTAGAGCAACCACACTGACAGCGCTGTAATTTGTTTACTATTCCGCAAAAGGTTACCGCTTCTTCTCCATAGAGGGTACAGATGTATTTTTTTATCTTGAAAAGTGCAGAGTGATGCGCAGTGGTATCTGGATGAGTCCACCTCAGAACGGTTGCAACTGGAGGGGAGGGCAGGTCAGTTGCGTACCAGTTGCGAGCAACTAAACACGTGCAGAGCTACTCGGTAATACTACAGCTTGTTTCAAAATGTGCTTGTCTCCTGGTTACAAGAGAGTACTTATAAATGACACCTCCTAGCAGCACATTAGGAAATAAAGTGTTACATTTAAAAACACGAGAAGTAATAACCAATATCCATCGATTTATAAAAAAGGAACAATGGTCTGGGTCAGCTATAAGAATCTGGGGAAGGGTATCTGAGGCAACAGTTGTGTCTGAAAGCAGTTTAGGAGAGTTATTAAGGAAAGAAAAGCCATTGGTGCTAGTGCAGCAACGTCCTTCTCTATGCCCAGTAAACAAAGATTAAGAACATGCACAAAATCTAATTTGGATGTTTTAATTCAGAAGTAGTTAGGCGAACTAAGAACAATTTTTAAAGCACAGAAAAACAAAGACCAACTTTGAAGAAAGTGCTTATGAAGCTAAAAATTCTACTGACTTTCAAGGCAGTGTCTAAACATTAAGAAGAGTTCTTTTGAAACTAGGGTTATTTGGAAAAAAAAGCACTAAGCGTGACAAATTTTAATCGAACATCGCACTATACGTGCAAAAAGGTTTAAGTATTTACGAAATATTCGGAGATATCGAAGTGAAGTTTATATAGTTTATATGGGAGAAATTTATATAAATACAGCACATACTGGACCATATGCCTGGAGTGAAATACGTTACAGGGACTCTGCAGCGATATTGAAAGGCCGACAGTTGTTTATCATGCCTGCTGGAGGAGAACAGGGTTTTGTTCCAAATGTCTGTGTACTATTTAAGATCCAACAAAAGCGTGGAGATTACCGCCATAGTAAGAATTACAACATAGTTCATAACAGCTGCAAAACGGGCTTCGAGAATGAAATTTGTTTTTAGACACCTTATGCACAGCCCTCCCCTCTCGTAATCTTAAGCGTGGGACGCATTGTGGCGATAGGTGTACTATCCCCACCACAGTTGCTACTCATCCCTACCGCGCAGAATTCCTGTCAAGATAAAATAATACATCTATACTGTGATTTCAAGATAATCAGTCAACTATGATGTCATATTTGTTCAAACGGAGGGCGGGAAATAACGAATATAAATGAATACCATGTACATAGTTTCTGTCTCTCGTATAGATATACACAGATGGTAATATTAAAATTATTCCTGTATCCCATTTTTTTACTCTGCCACTTACGAAACGGGTGGAATTTATATAATGGGTGAGTAAAAAGTATGGAAGAATGCCTGTAACCCCGCTGTTGCAATTCTATGAAGTGACATTTTTTGGGAAAGATGTAAGATATCAACATGTCCTCACATTAATATAATTACAAATAAAGATGGCTGTGAGTATTTTTTTAAGTGGCAACATTTCTTTTTTCTGCACACACCTGGTCCTCAAGTCTCAGAATGTACAAATACCCTTTCAGACTGCAATTCAAATTTATTAGAACCTTACTGCATGTGTACTGAGCGAAAGAAAACGCATCATTACTTCAAATTGAGTAGGTTTTAAATTAAACAATAGATTGAAGAAATACAGAGAAAAGCTAAACTAATAAGGACAATAATGCTTACTTCATTGCAAAAAAAAAAAAAAAAAAAAAAAAAAAAAAAAAAAAAAAAAAAAACTTACAGAAAGACAGCGAATTGGTGATAGGAGGAGGTTCCAAGAATTACGCAAGAAATGCAGCTGATCATTGTTTACTAATTTCAAAGACAGACTTTGGAATTATTTGGCAGTAAATGGAGGTCGTTTTGAGCAACTTTTGAAGTGAATTCATCGTGTGTCACAACAGAGCACCACTAATATTTTTATGAATGTGTTTTCTGGTTTAAATTTCATGTGCCGTAATATATCCTAGTAAGATAGTCAACATGAAAAATTCAACGCCATGGCCGGGATTTGAACCATGGATCTCCTGGTTTCCGCCCAGTCGCTCTAACCAATTGAGCTACCATGGCCAACGTGCCGTCCTGATATTAAACTCTTCATTTGACTCATATATTTTAAGTACTTAGGATAATAAGTCGCCACAAACGGTGTATCTCGAATGTGAGAGCCCTTAGTGGTTTACCGGAGAAATATACGAATCAAATGGAGAATTCAATGTCAGGACGGCACGTTGGCCATGGTAGCTCAATTCGTTAGAGCGACTGGATGGAAACCAGGGAATCCGTGGTTAAAACCCGGCCATGGCATTGAATTTTTCATGTTGACTCTATCTATCAAGAAACTTAGCCTATATACGACTAGTGTAAGGAAATGTTTAATTTTCCAACAATTAACTAAAATATCCTAGTAAATTTAAGCTACAATTCAAGTAAAAGCATCTACTGTACGTTGCGAGACCAGAGGGCCAAAAAACTGCAAAAAATTTGGCATTAAAAGAAGGTCACGCCCCATTCACAGTCATAATAATATGAAAACCCCTTGATATCTATCCGCCACCTTCAGCTGTCATGGTGCTGGCGCCGCGGGTACCTCTGACGTTACTGGAGGAACCTCGGGCCGTAGGGGAGTTGTTCGAATTGGGTTGGACTCGAGGGGGCAGTGTGTTCCCGACACCCACGAGAGATCGGGTACCTCCGGCCACGCCTCGGCCGCCTGCAGGGGATAGAGGGTTATCTAAGAACTCCCAGACACTAAGCCTGCATAGCTAGTAGAAGATGTCTTAGATCGCCAGGCGGCCCCACCGACGTCTTCAGTAATGCTCCCTTCGGGATTGACGCGCGTATGTGGCGTATCCGCTTCCAAACGTCTTGACGTTGTCGATTGGGGGGGGGGGGGGGGCTTTTTACACTCAAGGTATTGCCCCATGAAAAGACCCCGGAGTTTCCATCGCTCCTGGTTTGATAGAGGTCGGGTTAGACCTCGTTGTACAAACATTTGTTGATATCGTACAGCTTTTCTAATAAAAATATCACTTTACAAAATTATAAGGTTACAAGAATTATTCTATAATTTTGACTCAGCTCGTATATATCCATGTGGGATATATCACCTCATGTTATCCATACAAACGTGAACTATTTTAATAGGTCATAATATTTGAACCAATAATAAGACACACGTGCAACTGTGGGAGAATATAATACACAATTGGGAGATTACATTATACTATTTACGTCTCAAAGAAATTGTTGGAAGTGTCCTCCACCAGCATCTATGCATGTTTGCACTCGTCTCACCATATTATCTGAAGTTTTACTGAGAGTAACCTCGCCAATGTTACTTATTTCAGTTCGAATAGATTCCTTGAAATTGTCCGTGGCCTATTCTTGTACACTATTTTTAGATACGCCCACAAGAAAAAAATCCGGTGAGGTAGGTCAGGGGATTTGGGGGGGGCCCACAGTCTTTTTGAGATTATGCGATTTTCGAAGAAACTTGTTACAAGTTCCGTGGTGTCATTAGATGTATGGCACATTGCTTCATTTTTCTGGAAATAACCTTCTCTGAATTCAATATCATCTCCGTAAAACTTCAGAGAGTATGGTGAGACGAGTGCAAACATGTATAGGTGCTGGTGGAGGACACTTCCAACATTTTCTCTGAGATGTAAATAGTGTAATGTAATCTCCCAATATTTGCTATACTTATTGTAAATATACAGCAGAGAAAGTAATAAATAGTAGCAACCAGAGAAAGTCATGTAAACATATTAAAATACATTAGCTTTTGCTTTCAGTTTCAGTTCCTGCAGCTGAAACTTTTGAATCACTATTCAGAGCTTCCGGGTAAAATAGTTATAGTGTGCAATTCTATGTCAAAAAGCGTTCTTTTAATAACATGAAGGATAGCTTTAAAATATTGCACCGCCGGAGGCTGTTTCTATAGCTTTTTCTCTGTTTCCTATTCTGATGTAGCTCGCATTTTGTTTTACCAATAAGCTGTACGCTCGCCATTTTTACCATTGTGTGTGGGAAGGGAATGTATTTCATTCAGTTGCCTTGGATACTGAGTAACGTTACCACAAACAAGCAAACATCACATGTAGCAAAGCAGAACAAAATGATATTAAAACTTCCTTTTATAAATGCTTCTCGGCCACCATCAAATACATTCACTGGAGAACAAACTCTTGCTTCTGTAATACATTTTCTTTCATTTAATTCAGCTTGTTTCTACGAATTGTTTGGCTGTTTGTTATTACAGAGAAACCACCACATATATTTTATTCACATGACCTCTAGTTATTCTTCTCCATCTTATTAATGGAAACAAACATTCATCACACATTTACAGATGTTTAAACAGAGGGTTTATACATGATGGTTTGAAATTACATGTATTTTTCAAGCAGCAACTTACTATTTGAAAAAGCATAAAGATTTGAAAATACAAACTACTAATAAAGTATTTCCCGAAAAGGTTTTAAACTTCACTTCCATTAATTATGAGAAATGGGAAATTTGCCGCTGTTTAGTTTGTTTTTATGTTGTTTCTGCAGCACTATTTAATTAATGTCACTTTTTTCCAGTTAAACAAATGTATTCCGAGTAAGTATTCTCAAACAAAGTGCAAGATATGCAGTTTATATATCCTACAGGTATCTTCACATATACTAATTAAAACATGTAGACCCATTTATTAGGGAAAAAATATATTTTCGATATAAGGATAGTTTGCATTCAAGGGACTTCTGAAATTCTTTCTGCCACATCCATCCGCGACGGTAGATATAAATACGAGTTTGGTATTGTCACCGATCGCATTGTTGTGGAGCTGCGTCAAACCAGTGCCGGACGTGCGTGGGCAGGAAAGAGACATATAGTGGTGCGCAAGCTGGACGATTGCATAGAGAGAAAGAGACAGAGAAGTCTGGGATTTCCAGAACAATGACTGGGATGTATAAATAGTGGCAAAGTGTGAAAAGGAGTCAGTTGCAGTTGTGTGTGAATTGTGTGAGTAGTACCGCAGTGGAATCTTTCGTTTGTTTATGTGTGGCGGGAGTAAAGAGACAACCTTGAAGACTTGCTGGTGTATGTCACGTCTTTTTTCTGCTGTCAGGGTTGTACAAAGCGTCTTTTTACTGCAATAAAAGTTTTTCTTCTTTTTTAATTTCTGTAAACAAGAGTTTTGATTCTACCAATCCACAAAGTCGCAGTATTACTTTCAATCTGAAACATACTCTGAAGGATGTTTTTTCCTTCTAAAAATTGAAACGATGATTTTAGAAGCATTAAGATGAGATGATCTCCGAATGGATTATCTTGTAGCCCCAGGTAGGGAAGCCATCTTGAAGCGAGATTTGTGCAAAATGGTATGTTTCAGGATGCTATGATGATGTTCCACGTTGTGGCACCATCTTAAAGCAGGATTATTTGGGATTAACTGTAGACGACGACGATGTTCCAAAGGCCCTACGTGGTGGCGATCATCTTGAAGCGAGATTATTTGGGATGAAGGTGGATGCAAATTAATTTCTCACCCTTGGTGACGATCTTGAAGAAATCTAGAAGTTTCTCCTGCAACTCTAGATAATTAGGCAAATCTATAGTTGTTGACCGATGAGTTCTTTTTCTTTCCCAGGGTCGTAGTATTGTAACTGTTGAATAAATAATACTTATCTTGTTCAAAGATGGAAATTTAATTCCTCATAAACATTTTAAAATTCTTTGATAGAATTCTAAATATTATTAGTGTAGTCTTTTTATAAACAGCGATTGGTCCAACGATGAACTATTTCTTTTCTTGCGCACACACTATTTATGCATATTTGATCCACACACTCGGAGAAATAAATACAGTCTTACCTCTAAAACATTCAGAACAAGAACAAAATCTTTTGAAACATTTAACAACTTATCATATTACGTTGTCATGGTCACACCATTACCTGCTTTATATTACATCATTACTTTATTACAAATACTATAATCTCTTTGACTATTCTTAACAATACATGAAGTATCTAAAATAACTGCTACAAAGTATGATTTCGGAATTCAAGTAGTAATGAAAGCAAAAGTGATATTTTGCGTTATTGATCCTTTAGTTTGTATCAAGCTCAACTCTTCTGGAATTTGTCGACAATTTTTTGCCAAAGTCTTTAATATGTCTTCATCTTCCCTACCTATAGTCGTGCAAGAAACTCCGTATATAAATTTATTTCTAAAAATAAAAATAATAAAAAAGTGTGGAAATATATTTAAATACTCATTAGTTGTAGCTATAATGCATTTTGACTGTCTAACCGACATTGCTAGGAGAATCACTGAGGCATGCACTCGGAATAGGAAGTACGTGGTTCAAATCCTGCCAACGCCATCCTCCCTGGCTAAGGCATTTGTCCAAATTTTGCTACGACCTCATAATAGACAAGACACTCTAAACTTGGGTCCCGAACGTTACTTCCTTAAATTTTCTTTCCCGATTATCAGTTCATTTTATGTAAATGTGGTCTCTACTGCCTGTGGTGCCATAAGAAGCAAGGAAAAGCAGTAAACGTTATTAAAATAACCGACAAAAATACATTCGAATAACGTGACATTATTGGACATTAAAATCTTATTACTTAATAAAACGTTTAATAATTCAATCGACGAAAATAAGTAAAATAATCTTTGTCATCTTCTCTTCCTCCTCACCGGTTTTCCCCAGCTTCTCTCCAACTATCCACTCCTCCTCCTCCTCCTCCTCCTCCTCCTCCTCCTCCTCCTCCTCCTCCTCCTCCTCCTCCTCCTCCTCCTCCTCCTCTATTCTGCCTCCTAGCTTGTTTACCTGCCCCTTTATCACTTCTCCCTATGGTGGCCGTCTATCTGGAAGTATTAGGCTCACTTGAAAGCCTAGTTGAAAGCTAAATAGAATTTTGTTTACCTTGGCAGATGCGCTTGTCTAAAAACAGACAAAAAGCAGTCATTTTACTGGCAGTTGTTTCCAGATGTTGCATCTGAAGAGCGTTATTTCGAATCTGCAAACAATTTATCAATTGAACCATTACTGCCAAGTGCTCCTCTTTCTGTTTCCTGCTGTCTGTTAGAAGGCCATGTCTGTTTTACTAATCATCTTTGAAGTTAAATTTAAGATCGATGGGATCATGCTTTTGAAAACAGATGTGTATTATATAATATTTAGGCCAATGTCAAATATTCGGTTAGTTGTTACGCAGCATAAAAGCTCTCTATGACATTGTAAATGTCTCTGAAGGAAAGAGCGGCGTAATTTTGTCCACATAGATCTAAACTGTTAGTAGTAATAATGAATTAGGAGTAACAATGGTTATATATCTCTCGAGTTTGGGAAAGCTAATTTTTGGGTTCGTTTTCATTCCCTCATTTATCTGGCGTTTCTTTACCTACTACATTACGTTTAATAAGGTATTATTGAGAATAACTAATACTATAGAACACAACTTCACTATTACTTAGCTTATTCATAATGCTTTGGGATTATACTATATGATTAAGTGATTATATTTTCAAAAAAAATTACTAATTATCCATGGGAAAATAAAGAATTTCAAATTTTTTTCAAAGAAGCTGGTATAATATTGGCATCTCAAAATAAATACAGCATAAAAATGTCTAAAAAAGACAAAACTTCAGACAGCAAAAGATCTGGTATTTAGCAAGTTAAGTGTTTAGAATGCGATGATATTTATATTGGTAGGATCCAACGTAATTTACAAACCATAGCGAAGGAACATTTCAGAAATACTAAATATAAAAAGACAGATAAATTGGTAGTGGCTGAACATTTTTGGTCATCTAAACTTGAAATAAACCCGGAAGTTAAATTATTGAAATAATTGAACGAACAGATAGATTTAATGGTTCGGGAGAAGATATTTATTTTGAAAAATAAAGATCCCGTGATAAATTCTGATATTCCACAAGTAGATGACATCAATAATTTCGTGTTGTCCCCGGTAGATGGCAGTAAGGTAAAGAGCTATTCTTCAGATTTTAGAAGTGGTCAAGGTCAGCCAAGCAGTGTGTCAGTGTCACCATGTCAGGCTGACAGGTTAAAAATGAAGTAAAATTTGCTTCGAAACCGGTCCCAAAGGATTGTGAATAAGATAACTAATAGTGAAGTTGTGTTACTGTAGTATTAGTTATTCTTAATACCTAGTTTGCTTCACTGTCAGCAGCTTCAGTTTTTCACAAAAAGTATTATTGTTTAATTTTATTTGGCTGCTTAATATACAGCAATGTTATACATTGTCTTAAGTACTACGCATTTTCTTCCAAAGAGACAACACAGAAGACAATATCAGAAATACAGAAACTCTCTCAAGTAATGTTGTTTAAGAAAAACAATTATTTTGAAATGTATTCTGAGAAACAACTAACTAATTTTGAAAGTAGAGACCATTAGATTATATGGTCTTGAAACATCGTTCAGTGAGGTTTTATTACACCCGATGGTACCAATCTCTGGTTTTTTATGTCAAAGAATTCAGAGACACCCGCTTGCACTGCTTCGATGTTGTCAAAAAAATTTCTACATCGAAAATGAGCCATGGACCGAAAAAGATGATAATCTGATAGTACAACATCAGGGCTATGTTGTTTTTAAATAACACTTGTCAAATTATTAAAAGTGAGATATATTTTTATATAAATAATGAGTAGTTGGCATGCTTAACTTAATATTACTCACTCAGACTAGGCAGATGTTCACCTTTCCTTCCATAAGCACTTTTCGGTCTATGCTCCAGACCATATTCAGTGAGAGCTGCACCAACTACTGTTGAAGGACACAAACTCGACTTTCCAAGAAATCTAAGGCTCCTCCTCCTTGACGATCTCCTGATTTTCAATACCAACATCTGGGATCGGAACATTGGAGCTGGACACAGATGATTGATTGTCAGCTGTGGTAACTGGTTGCAGCTGCTTCATCTCTGGATGTGGAGCAGTTGAACTGGTGGAATGTAATGGCAAATATACTTCATCTTCTACCTCATTTTCTGGAACAATATCTTTTTGATTACTAGTTGTCTGTTGAAGGTGTGTTTCCTCTCCCATCTGTTTCCTGGATAAACTAGATTGGTTGGAATCTGGATTAATTTTAACTGGATCTATATTATTCATAATGGTGGGTTGAAGTTGTTGACTCGTGTTGATTGGTTTGATAAATTGTAGAACACTATTCAGAGCTGGTACATCAAAATTCAAAATATTATCTTTTTCACTGTTTAGAATATAAATCTTCTCCCAAATATCCAGTTCATTAACAGCTTGTACATGTTTTAATAATTGTATATTGTGACCGATTTCATGGTTGCATTTCGAGAAGTGACTAGCAACTGCAGATTTTTCTGTTTGTTTAAGTTTAATGTTTCTCAGGTGTTCTGTTTGACCAGTTTTTAGACTTATCTTAGTTCTTCCAATATAATATTAATCACAGTTGTTACATTTTATTTTGTATACTCCAGATAATTTCAATTTTTCAATGGTGTTGCTCAAGGGTTTCATAAGTAAATTCTTAAGTCTGAAGTTATTTTTTGGAGCTAATTTTATATTATAGTTTTGAAATGTTCTTTTAAATTCATTTAAGGCCCAAAGATGATAGGTAAACTTCTTATAAATAGTTGTAACTTCTAATTTCTTCAAATTAGTAATTGATTTGAGATGTTCATTAATGATTTTAAGTATGGTTGATTTCTTATAACCATTAATTTCTGCAACATGTAAAATGTGTTGGTATTCTAGCTGATATTCAGGTTGAAGGATTGGAACATTTATAAGTCTATGACTTAAGCAATGAAACACTGCTGTATGCTGGGCTGTATGCTGGGTGTGGTAGCAGTTAGATTCTTCCCAATTCCTGAACATTTTCCATGGTTGTTCGTGCAATATGGAGTGTTGCATTGTTCTGTTGCAAAAGAACTTTATTTCTATTAACTAATGCTGGGTATCTCCGTCTCCAAATCTCATAAACTCGATCGAGTTGTTGAGAATAAAGATGCGCATCAATTGCCCGCCCATTTGTAACAAATCATACTTTCAAAATTCCACCAGACACACAACATTAGTTTGGGATTAAACTGACTTCTTTTAATGATTGGTAGGTGGTTGGGGATAAAGCGACTTTTTCGAGGCATCAGGGTTTCGGTAATATACCCATTTTTTATCAAAAGTAACTTTCCTGCTAATGAATCTGTCATCCATGGGATTAGGGATAAGCTGACGACAGATATCCACCCTACGTTCGGCCTATTAATGTGTCAGTTCATGAGGTATAATTTTCCAAGTGTCTTAATATGGTGATGTGTAGTATCTTTTAATGCACTAAGTTCTTCCGAAAGCCTACGGCTATTTTTTGAGGACTTTCTCGCAAAACTTGAGGTGTGTCCTTAATATTCCAAGGCTTAGGCTTCCAGAACATGGTAAATCTTTAGTGTTTTCGTCCTCATTGTTGAAACTTTGGAACCATCCTTTTGTAATTCGCTTACTAAGGACACCTTCTCCCTCCATTTCACATATTCTTCGAGCTGCGGCAGTGACTTTATAATCTTGTTTGCAGTAATGGTTTAAAAGGAATCTAAGTCCAAACTTTATCTCCATTTTATGATTGTTTATTAACAACTGATGACTGATGCATTCTCGCCATGTATGCAACGCTAGCTGTGGCATCCTGTAAACAGCATTGCTAAACCAAGGAAACCTAATAAATTTTCCAAAACATCGAAAAAGCTACTTTACTTATTAGCCACCTAATATATATACACAAAACAATATATAATTTACCAATGGTGGCAGTACTCTGGAAATAATGTTGATTCCATGTCTATTAATTAAAAGCCCTTTAGTAGAAGTTTCTTTTGTTATTTAACAAATAATTCTTTGCTCACTTCTCGAGCAGCCAGCCATGTGAAAAGGTGATTAGATATCGACGTTTCGGGAGTGTGCATCTCTCGCATCATCAGGATGTTTGTAAAATGTTATAACCACAAATGAAATACTGGATATAACAACTATAAACAAAGACAAAACACTATCAAAATTCGCATTACTGAACAAAAGACTGTTTTCAGTAAATTAAATGCCAGGCCAGGAGATGGTGCTAGTATAGAAAATTGTGTCAAAGGAATGTAACTACTTAACTTGATTATCAAGCTGTATTGATCTTTGCTTCTTTAATCGACGGATTTCCATTTTAAGGCCGGTTTCCAAGAGCAGCTGAACTGAAATCCAGCATCACGACTAAGCGTGCTCCTTTCAGAGGAAATCACCAAAGCCTCCTTAATTCTCAGCTCCCAGTAACTGTTGCATATTGCCAAGATGGTCGTCTCCCGAAAATTGTCTCTATGGTCGTTATCGAAACAATGCTCTGCCAGCCAAGACATCTCAGGTGGCATTAAGCGAATTCTCCGTTCTTGTTTGTTTACTCTGGTGGCGATGGTCCTTCCGGTTTGTCCTATATAAGATGTCCCACATTCACAGGGAATACGGTACACTCCCGGAACTTGGAAGTCCAGTTTGTCTTTCACTGGTCTCAACAATGTTTAATCTTCGGAGGTGGCTTGTGGATAGTCCTGATGTATTTAGCGAGAATTCTGTTGATTCTGCCCGATAAATTGCCGGTAAACGGGATGTAGGCTGTAGCGGTAGGCTTATCTGACGCTTGCTGTACTACAGGTTTCCCTTTCTTAGCTTTATATTAGTACCTAAGTGTCTTTCACCGGTCTCAACAATGTTTAATCTTCGGAGGTGGCTTGTGGATGGCCCTGATGTTGTATATGGCGAGAATTCTGCTGCTTCTTCCAGAAAGGTTGCCGGTAAACGGGATGCAGGCTGTAGCGGTAGGCCTATCTGACGCTTGCTGTGTTACAGGTTTCCCTTTCTTAGCTTTATATTAGTAACTAAGTAATAGTATATTCTTAAATTATGTTAATTTTTCTAGAATTTTAATTATTAGCTTGACTTAAATTATAATGGTTATGTCCAAATCTCTAAAGAGTTTAACACTAAACCATAGTGGATGATATTCTCTCTGTAGTAATATGCAGTAGGCTGTAGTTCATTAATCGCAGGAAAATACTACAGCAAAGCTTAGAAAATGGAAACGGCATAAAAAATAAGAAACAGAAAGCGCATACATATGTCGTTCGCCTTTGATTTTGCTCTCTCAAATAACGTCACAGACGCGGCAGACTGCAGCATTCTTCAAACACTTTATGGCACCATTAGCGCTGTCCTCTGTCTTTGTTTGGCTTCTCTTTTGATGACACCAAACATGGACTTTAAAAAGAGCCGTCTGTGGTTGAGAATCTGCTTTCTGTTTCGTTTTTAATGAGAAGAAAGTGAACATATGAAAAATAAAAAGGATTTTTAACATTTACGACAGAAATAATTTTGCTGTGCAAGTTTACGGTGAGGTTACCTTTAATTAATGGGTGTAACTTTATCAGTATGACAGTGTTGTTTGGTAACCCATCTGTAGTTTATATAAATAATAGTCCAAATCTGCGGGAAATGGGTAGTTTCATTTATTCTGGCATGATGCTGCGAGTCGTTTAGAGATATTTTATGCACAAGTGTACTCAGATCATGCTTTTATTTCCATTATGATTGTGAAAATTAAAGGGAATACATTGTAATGCTTAAATTTGTCCACTGAAATTAAAATTACAGTAAATAAACAGTGACAGATAGTATAGCACCTCAGGCTAATATACAAATCTGCATATATTGATACTAATTAATTTATATTCTGGTGAATATTGTGATTTTGTGGGTTTGCAAAATTTAAAGACAAGTTTGCAGAAATCCAAAATGCTCTTATTTCCGTAGAAAGACACTGTTGTTCAGCCCTGAGCGGCAAAAAGACGTAACATAACCAACATGGTCTCTCGTGGCTTCACCACACGTAAACAAACAAAAGAATTTACCTTCAAATCACTACACGATTTTTAGGTCTCGACTTGACTCGGTATAGTTCAAATGTCCACGCACACAATAAACAGCTCCCTGGCTCGCAACTGCAGCTCCTAGCAGCTCCCTGCCGATTGGCTCGCAAGCCTCCTTGTCCCTTATTTATACACGAGCCGCTGTTTCTCGAAAGTCGGCGAAGCCACATGATCTTTCGAGCCGGCAGGCGAAGGAGGGGAGACTGTCCAGACATCTCTTTGGCTCTGTCTCTGCCCGCCCTGTCTCCTTGGCAAGTGTCCCCTTCAGCTGCCATGGTGCGGGAGTTGTGCGCCCTTAGCACTCGTAGTACCTCTGACGTTACTAGAAAAACCTTGGGCCGAACTGCCGAGCACCTACCGTAGGGGAGTTATTTGACTTGGGTTGGACTCGAGGGCGAAGAGGTTCCCGATACCTGTGGGAGATCGAGTACGTCTCCGGAAGGGGTTGAGGGAAGCCATATATTCCCGCGTACTAGCCTACATAGCTAGTAGAAGGTGTGCCCTACCGAGGTTGATCAGTAGCCTTCCCCTCTGGGGTTGCCGCGCGTAAGTGGCGTATCCACTTCCACCCGTCTTGTGTTTTCGGACCAGATGGGAGGCTTGTTAGTCTCTAGGCCTTGCCCTATGGAAAGACCCACGGAGGCGCTCGTCGCCCTTCTGGGACAGCTCTGTAACTCCCTGGTTTTGAGACGAGGTCGGTCTCAAAAGAACGGCTGCCAACGTAGATACCCTCGCCCTTATGTATATCCTCGGCAAGTATTCAGCGCTAGTGTACGCGGGCGTTCCTTGGGCACTATCTGTCCCTTTCACTTCCCGCTTCTCTCTCTCTCTCTCTCTCTCTCTCTCTCTCTCTCTCTCTCTCTCTCTCTCTCTCTCTCTCTCTCTCTCTCTCTCTCTCTCTCTCTCTCTCTCCAAATAAAAAGTTCCTCGTAACAGTATGACTGAATTGAGAAATAAGCATCTTCTCTGAACAAAAAACCAATTATGTTCTTATCGTTACCAATAATTATTATGTTAGTTTCTACACTATTATCAGAAGAAACGGAGCAATGTACGAAATAAAATTAATTGAAATTATATGGCGTTTAGGAGCTTGTACACAGAAAATTAAGCATTTGTAATGAAAGTGTCTTTGTAGGAATATCAAATATAACAAGGAAATACGAAACTGGGAGGAGTCAGTTTTTCACAAGGAGCTTCTTAAAAATTCATTAATATTTTCATCTGTTACAAAAAAAAACCTTTGATTTGTAAATAACACTGCAAGAAACGAACACAAAATCGCTATTTACAATACAAAAGGTGCAATAGATTAATTATTATTGATGCATAAATACTCCACCTATGCCACAGAGCTTAGGCAATTTCATCTGCGACCCATATTCCGGAGACCCATATTTGATAACCGTGGCCGACTTATGGGGTTTTTCGGGGGGGAGGGTTCCGGGTCGCCAGGGTTAGATTAATTACCTCCCCCGAATGTCCTGTCCCTCCATTTCATTTCCATTATCATTTCATATCATATTTTATCTAGTGTTCTCTTTCAGGTTAAAAGTGTCGGTGGACGTCTCGGCGCTGCATGGCATGATGATGTGCTCTAGGTAAACCAATTCCTCCTTCGGTAGTACGGTTGCCAGTCTTCGAGCCAGGACTTGTGGTGGAAGTGTTTTCGAACCACAGTAGGGTGGGATGTGAGTTGTCCGGACCTGCCGCGGGAATTTTCCGTCTAAGTAGAATTCAGGTTTCCTGCCTTCTGCACCGTCGTGACTCCTTGGGACGGTTTCCCTCCGTCTCCTCTTGCCTGATTCTTCCTACTTCGGGATGCCCCAGTTTAGGGCATAGGTGCAATAGCCCAAGTTTGAACCTGCATGCCGAGCCCCTTCGAAATAATGCAGTTCCAGTTCACCTCTGCCACCAAAAATTTTATTGCACTGCAACTTTAGTCTGAGTTTACTCGAAAGCTTACTCCTTGCATTATCTGTTACTAGAGCCCCACGCTTTTCTTTTAAATCTTGTATCTTGATACGTATTAAAATTTACAACCTCAAAATCTCATGATAATTTGTATGGGGTTCATAAATGTGTATAGTGCTAGGAGAAAATATTTATACATTTTAGTCTATTTTACACGCGTAGTATATTTAAAAACTACTTAAAACTACATTTATGTTAAATAATAATTTAAAACTAAGACGTTGAGAGGAAATCCATGACGGTGCTGTTTAGCACAGAGTAATCGATGCAACAATTTATATAATCACCATAATCTCTTTATTTGTGTTTATTCTTTGTACAGTCAAATGCAAAAATTATTGTGTAATTTTGAAACTTTCTAAGTTCATTTCCTCTGAAGCATAAATATCCATTTCTTGCTTAAGTGTGTTTCACATAAATGGTGTCATCGTTAAAATCAGTTTTGAAAAATAGAAATTGCCAAATATTTTGTAATGTAAAGCTTAATTGATTTGGGCAGTTTTAATGAAATCGAATTATTGTTAAATCATCATCAGGTTCTGATCTATATTTCAACTTTAAAATCTCCAGGACGTCGTGAAGTTAGTTTAAATTCGATTGCAGAGAGGCACACAGACAGAAAGAAAGTTAATAAAACCATTTTAGCAATTCGTAGCAAGTGTAGACATTACAATTAAATAATCAAATAGCCCCTGGATTGGGAATGAGAGTAGCAACTTCTCTGAACAGAATTGGAATTCTGTACTCCGCCTCAAAGGACAATCATTGAACCACCGTCCTGGAGGAGAATCACCCAGACACCACAAATTATACGTCTGGCCATTCTGATTAAAGTTGGCTACTTTGGTTAAAAGTGACGACTATTCTACATTCAACTGAACCTCACTTAATTTTAAACCACAAAGAAAGAATCATGCTAAAAATGTATACAGAATAATTTACTGGTGGGAATTATAAGTGATAATAATTAATCAGTCGTATAAATATAGGAATATACGTGTTTATTAGTATTATTATTATCATTACCATCATCATTATCATTATTATTACCTTTTTATAAATATGTTCATATTCTATCATTTTCACTTCGTAAAGACGTACGGTTAATATATAGCATAGCCTTTAAAATAAGAGCGCTTTGCGTAAACACAAATTGAAGGTTTCGTTACTCATGTACTTTCACATCTCGCCTGTAACTGACCTCAGTTTACATAAAAGCTTCCTTTATTAAAATGTTGCCTCTTAGAGAAGGCATGACAGGTACAAAATTGTCAATAAGATTATATGTAAATGGTTGCACAGGAGAAAAATAGCAGAACAAATTTATACAATAAAATAATGTTGAAAATGAAAAAAGTAAGTTTATGTTTAGAGGTTATACCTACTCATCAATAAGAAACTTGTTCACTAAATAGGAATATATTTTTAAATCTAAGTTGGTGTTATAGAAGAGGAAATTTATGTGTGAATGTAGGGTAGTCTAAAAATTAATCAATTACTTCAACATTGTAAATTTAACTCCTGATGGACATGGGACTGTTCTGGTTCCTTTTAAGAATTACTAAAGCTTAAACAGACCCATTATACTTGAACAGAAACAGACTAGAGCTATAAAATAATGTTTGCCAAAAGGGCTTTGACTTTCATTTGAGACATCCATGGAGTAGAAAGTGATTGTATAACTCCATAGGATATTTATGTAAATGAGACAAATATTACTGATATTTCTTCCCATGTAATAAGTAATAACTTTCTAATGAAAATGATAAATTTGGGAACGTCAGCGGAAAACATGCTGCGTTGAATTCTCTTCATTTATTTCGCATTTTATAGACACTTCTACCTGAAGTTTAAAAACACATTTTCCATTTATTGCTAACAATATTTTAAAAAGGAAGAACAGACTGTACTATGGGAGTGATTTGAAATTTGTAAATTTGATTTGCAATCGATTTTATTCCTTCGTTCTTTTAATAAATATTCATGATTATTTAGACTTAAAATTGAATGTGTATCACGTTTTGTATTTCCTGTAGCTCCCTGCATTTCATACATAATACAATGCATCTAGAAAGTCATGATGTCAAAGTGTCTCTTCATTCACAGCAACAAGAATATGCACTCAACTAGATTTGTTGAGGAAGGTATTACAATTGAGATAAACAAGAAATGAGAAGTTGGTGAACAGCCACGGTGCAAAGTAGTTATCTTTTTATAGAGCACCTGAAGGTCAGATAGCCCGCTTTAATTGTCTTCCTCGGTGTTCTTGAAAACGTGCCACGTACCACGGAGTTCAACGGATGTAGCGCGCTCTGCAGGGGACAGCTGCATCGTTCAGGGTGTTAACACTCACCCCCTTGCATTGGATCCATAACAAGCTCAAGTGGTACCACAGCTTTTAACCCTGAGGGTAAATTGGATCCAGTGCGGTTGGGTATTTGTCTCAGTGCTGTGACGTCAAAGCATCTTCAAATGCAGTGCAATAAACGGTAAATTAAAATATGGGGAAGATTGCCAGAAATGAAATTCTAATTTTTTTGCAGTCTTATAAATTAGATTTTCATCTTCAATTTTGTATATATTTGGTTAATGCAGACGTAATAGTTATATTGGAAATAAGCTTTGCAAAATTTACATTGCATTGGCATTTTGTTTCATAAATCTGCGCCATCTCTTTGTGCATTTTTAGTTAAATCATTCGGACCAAAGCTTATCAAGCACGTACTCCACATTAACAGAGGGAGACAGTAGAAATGATTTTATGACATATTTTCTTATATACTTACAGTGGGAATAAGAGATCACAGTGCCGATATGACTTAACGCTGGAGGACGTAAATTTAAAACAAAAAGGGGACAAAAAACAACACTTAAATTAGAGACAAACATTTTAAGAACATTTTCATAAAATAGTTGTACTCCAGTGGATTCCGGCCCATTGTGCAGTGATAGGAAACGAAACAGCTGATTTTCTGGCCAAAAAGGGTAGCAAAATTGTTTCGAATCCAACTACTATTCCAGTACCCTTTCACTCTATCAAAAGAATTATTTCAAATAAATATATCAAACAACTTAAGGAAGAATACACCATAAAAACATCTGGAAAGTAATGGGAACATCTACCAACTTATAACATTACTTCATTACTAAGTAAATCTGCAGTGGCAATATTCAGATTATTAACAGAACATGACTGCCTAAATAAACACCTACACAGATTTGGCATAACAGATTCACCTAAATGCCCTTTCTGCAATCTAAATGAGGATATGGATAAAAATCACCTCATCCACTGTCCAGCTTTTATAGAAGAGACCAACCTTCCCGCTAAATATTGGAGTGCAAGAGAGCGTATGATTTTATTATCAAGTGCTCAACATTAGATACCAACCAACATTTTAAGAACTGGTTGCTATGTAACGCCTGAAAAATTCGTTGCCATTACATGACTTGAATGAAGGAAAAGAAAAGTATGACTTCGCATTTCTGAAATAAATATTTACTGCAAATTTGAAAACAGTATTTAGGATTACCTTGGTAATAATTAACTCAACAGATATGTATTTCACACATACTGTGAGCCTTTATGAGATGCACGTTGTGTATTAATATTTGTTTATCTCTTACAGTTTACGAGTTGTACAAAAGTCATCCTAAATACTGATGAATATGGAAGCTGTTCTCATAAAATTGAAGAAATGCATTTAATATGTCATGAAAATATCTTAACCCTATAGAATTTTCATCAAAATCGTTAGAGGTATGTTTAGGTAAATCAACATTTTCGGAAACGTTTCATGTAAAGGACACATTGGGAAGAAAGAAATCCTTGAAAATCATCGTGTCGCATTTGAACTTGAATAACAAGTTTCAGTTTAACGAATTTTAAGTCGTGCTGCTTATAAAGAGACTGGCGTGTGCATTTTTATTAATTTAAATTTAATTTCCTCCGTGGTTATTCGTATAGGTGGATGAATGAATGATTGAAATGATACTCCAATGAGCCCAGTTACATAGAGCTTAGAGATACCTGACATTCATGATATATGATAAGGGAAAACACCGGAAAAATATTTTCCAGATAACTGAACCTGATCGAGATTCGAACTCTGGACCTCTTGAAAGTTAGGCATATAAATGATTAGATATTATCAGTAAATTATTATAATTTATAAATATTTTTGTCGAAGTTTGGGTGAGAAAGCATATACAGAAATATTATTTTCGATCTGCTTTCCTAAACAAAACAACATCAAAAAGGATCCCAGATCAACCTGTAACATCATTGTTACAGTATACCCTTGACAAAAAGAATTTAAAGAGTGAAGCGAAGCAGTAATCTATTAAAAGTTTTACACGTAGAATTGAAAAAAGCAAAGGTGACGTACATAGAAGTCATAGGAGGGGCAGGTGTCATAACCCTACCCAAACATTCACCTCCAACTTCTCAAAAGATCACTGAAGGGAAGAAGTATAAAGCGCTGTAACAAATGGAATTAGTTACCAAAAGCGGTAGGCATTTCCTAACAATGAAAAACCATAAAATGTATACAACTGCTTTTTCAATTATAATAAACTTAATTATGAATTTAATTCAAGAGTTACCCTTATACACAATGTTAACTACTCATCCAGTAGTGGTTAACTACCACTGGCAGTCTTTCTATTCTATTCTAAACTGTTCGTTTAACACTTTCACCTCAGCTGATTTACAAATAGTTTGAAGTAGGTAGCTACGCATCGTAAACAGCTTTGCTTGGCATTCAGTTGCAATAAAATGTTTCTATTAGTATAAAATTAAAAGCATAATGTGGGCCCAAAACTATCACATAAATAAAAACGGAATCAGAAACAAGTAAGTATTTAAAGGGATGTGCAAATTAAAAAAAATAATATATTCCTATCTTTGATGATAAATATAGTAAACGTGTGATATATACTTATTCATATGTATGATAAATTTCAATAAATATAACAAATTCTTTTGAAAAATGTGTGCATCTTTTTTTTTCTTTTTTTTTAAAGTTAGTAGTTACGTTATGCCCCATTTTAAAAAGTACCTTTAGAGATTCTGCACACTTAATTTAATGCTAGTAAAGCTATTCACTTTAAGAATTTTTTTTCTCTGCCTCTGTTTCTATTTTCCGTGAAATTTCAAAAATAACATTAAAAAGTGATACCTCTTTTTAAATCTATGCATTGACATCATTTATTACGAGTAAAATTAACGTCTGTGAAAATATGGTTTAATGGGAGTAAACTTTGTGTATAGCCATAGAGGTTTGCAATGCTCCATCAAAATTTGTCGCATAGTTTGTTAAATATCCACAGGAGAGATAGTCTCCGACGCCTGAGACGCAGGGGTATTGGCGAAGATTCCCACACCCTCCCTGCACAGGTTTATGACACCCCATGTCAGTGCAGTTGCAGACCATTCAAAACATTCTGACGTCTTCTACTTTTGTGAATGAATCTTCCCCGGTTTTAGTGTATAGGGTAAATAGGGCGCATGTTTTTTAACGATCTGCTCCCTGTGTAGCAAGCGTTCTCTGCCACACACATTCGCTGTCCTTGTCCCACAGCACATTCCTTGCAGGGATTTTCTTTGCGTTGCTATACACACATTTTTGGAAACAGTAAGCTTCTAATAACAAAGAGTAGGGCTATAAATTAAGTTCAAGTTATTTAATTTGTTTATAGATGATATAGTGGACAGAGTGAAAGGAAGAGATCGACATTACCCAATAATAGGAAATAAATAGATATGATTTGACGGTAGGTTAGAGAGAATATATGAAACACTCGTGGAGTCAAGGTTGTTGTGTGCTGCAGAAATATGGGGGATTTCAACCGTAATAAATAAAATAGACCAGTTATACAAACAATTTACTAAAGAGATGTTGGGATTCCCTAGTTGAGCTCCAGGTATAGCCCAAGTAGAATTAGGAAAAACCAAAAGAAAAAGTGTAATAATTGAAAGAGTTTTAAAACTTTGGTATACATGTTTGATGAAAGATGAAAATGAAATCTTAAAGGTGTGAATGAATCAACAAAAAAGTAAGTAGAAAAGTTGGTCGAGAGGTGAAAAAAAAAATTGGAAGAAATAGGAATGGGGGATTTATGGAGATATGTAGAAGATTTATGGAAATTAGAACTAGAGTGGTGGATGTAGAGAGACATGAAACATAGGGAAGGTTAGAAAAACTAAAATCATTTAAATTGTAGGGGCTAAAACAGAGAATGGGGAAGAGAAAGATCTGTAGACCAATATAACAGGCAGGAGAGGGAAGGAATGGCTTGGATTAGAAAGGGATCAATGTTTTTAAGGGCTCTAAGAAGTAGCAGGATAGAAATATATAAATTATGTGAAGAAACAGATCAGCTCATGTTCAGACAGAGTGCAACATGGAGAGAAAAAGTATGGGAGAGGAAGTGGGAACAGATGCAAAGCGAGCTGATGAGCGATAAAAATGACTACGGGACCAAAATGAAAGTGGAATAGAAATGTGGGGAGCCTGTATTGGAAATCTAAAGAGATATAGATAAGAAAAGTAAAGACTTGAAAAGAAAATATGCCGGGGCATCAAAGGGAAACAGATAGCAAATTAGAGGAGAGGTCTGGGAGCCAAACAGGCTGAGCTAGCAAGGTCAATAAGGAAAACCAAAAAACATTTATACAACTAGAGCAAGAAATATGTATGTATTGTAGAAAAAAAATATTGTGACTTTGTGGGTTCGCAAAATTAAAAGTCCAATTTCCAGAAATTCAAAATGTTTTTCCATTACCGTATATATACACTCTGTTTAATCCTCACTGTAGCAGAATTACGTCACATACAAAATTACAATTTTCCAAGGTTATTGACCACAAACAAACAGCGTTCTCAATTCTGTTTACAAGAACTCTCGTTCCAACTCCGCTTACGACAGCTACTCTGTTTACGACTACTCGCTGGCATGTCGTGGCTTCTTTCAATACCTGTATTGATAATTCTAGACTGTTCTAAAACAAACATGAAACCGAATGTTCTTTATTAATCAAGATGTCACTAGAATGTTCCATTTATCTAACTTTATCTGTGCCGGCAAGTCTTTTATCTCCGGGCTATCGTTATTTGTTTTTGCAGGATCTTTCTCTCCACACTGTGTTATCTGTCTGTTATCGCTCCGCGCCGAACCCTTTTAGCACGAACGCCGCCTGTCATCATACGACAATATTCTAAATAGCAAGTTCTATAAATAAATTCAATTAAATTCAGTAACAAAGAACTAGTTTTTATTCATATGATAATAAAAATGCTTAGTTATTTCTGATCTCAGAAGATGCTGGGCAAAGGTACATAATTCATATTACAATTTGGCTCTTTCTATGCCTTCAAAAGAAGGAAATCGCTGCCCTAGTTAACTTATATATCTAGCTATAGCATCAGAAGGCACCGCATTTTCTGATTACATCCTGGAAACATTCATTTCGGCAGACTCGGTTATTCCCTCTGGGTTGATTTCACAGCTACCATAAACCGAACAGCAAACAGCTATGTATGTGTTCATGCCAAACATATACAACATCCAGTCATATCTGTGAGCTAAGTTAGGAATCACAAGAACAAAGAAAGTGACATAATAGAAACAAATCTTAGGGGAAAGATGAAATTACGTAACAAGGACATATTAATGGTGTTTCAGGATACGCTCTCCACACTTTAAAAGTAATTAAAGGTAAAATAAAATTTCGTGATTACGCTCCGGATTATAACGCTATCCCGTTTATTACACTCTCTCTGTGTAATTTGGCCCCAATAGGCTTACAAATCCCGTTATTAGCGCTGCTTTTCGGATCAATAATTAATAAATGCATGTACATTGGTATATCCATGCGTAATTTGCGAAATGATAATGTTTTATAAGTATCGTGAGAAAATAGCTTCTCTGCCTGTACAGCTGGATCACTGTAGTTCGAGTATTCTACCATTTGGTGTTTAACAATAGCTTTTGGTGAAAGGTATTTACCCTTTCTGAAGGAATACTTTCAATGTATTTCCTTATTTTTGTTTGAAAATGAGCACCGAATGGCAAAGCGTATGTTTCTCTGTAAGCGAGAAATTACAAATTCTGCAGAAGTGTCACGTAAATTTCATTCTAAATAAAAAGGATTTTACGGAATCTTTAGGAATTATTTGATCTAGTATACCAACAAATGTAAACAGAAAGGATGCAAGGAGTAGTTGTTGTGAACGGGAGACCGTAAAAGTGATAAATCTGTGGAGGTCGAAGAAACTCTTATGCCCGGTTGCATAAAAATCGCTAACTGCAGTACACTTATAATCGAAGATCAAAATTGAACTAAGTTTACGAACCCGCGTGGGTTGTAAAATACTGATCTTAGATCTGATAAACGCCATTCAGTACTGATCTGAGATCACAAAAACAAATGCCGCAACATCGCCAAACATGTTGCAACTTTCGTGTTTTATCGAAAGGATTCGAGAATTATCGGAACTGTTCGATAGTTTAATTCAAGTGCACAGAGTAGCCAATCTAGTTATAGCAAAATCTAAATAAATATTTCGCTTTATGGTTATTTTTCCTAGAAATAATGTTATTTTAAATAAACAGTATAAGAATTTGCTACAAATTGAAACAGTATTTATCAAAAGTTAATCATTTTCCTTACTTTATCTCCATTATATGTCCAATGTATATCTTTTTCATTTTCGTCATTTTACAATACTGTGAGCTTGAAAATATAAACAAAAAATGGAAGAAAAGTGAAGTTTTAAGTTACAAATTATTATATTTGTATACAAAATGGAAGTTCACGCAAAACAGAAGATGTGTTCCGCTAATTTTAAATCTCGCATAACCCTTCTTACTTCACTCTTTTCCATAGGTATCCTGATGAAATGAGATGTTAAAGCTGCAATCTCCCTTGTAACTTTGTGCATTGTTCTAAACTCAGTCCCTTTATTCATATTAAATATATCCCCAATCACCATTTGGAATCTTTCAGTTGCATAGAATCGTAATGTGAGCAGAATCATAAATATTGGATTAAGTGCAGAAGTCCTCGGGGTTTGTACTCCTAACTGTGCATGTAGCCTATGCTCCAGTTCTTCAACTATATGTTTTGATAGTCGAAATCTCATTTTGAATTTTCTGTTATTTAGTTCTGAGATAGTATTTCCTGTATGTTTGAAAACACCAGGAGACCTTTAAAACTGAAAATTCTAATCAATAGAGATATCAGAGAAATCTGAATTCTGAAAATAATAAAAATGTATAGGTTATGAACACATACAATACATCTTTAACATACACTTGTAAAATAAAGAGGCTAATTATTTATACAAGTAACCACAAAAAAAATGTTTTATTTAGCATTTATTAAAAGCTGCAGTACTTATTTCTTCTCAAAAACTATTGTGTAAATTCTGCAGTTCTGCTAATATAAGTTCAATCAAGTTAACTGGAGAAAAGTCACCACATCTTAGATCAAGAGGCCATGAACTAAGATCAATGTTTATACAACCAAAATTATAAGTTCAGCTTGACTGAAGATCATTTTCATATGCTTGAACTTAGCTTATATTTTATGAAACCGGGCCTCTTTCAGTGTATTCTACGGTCCCGTGATGCTTAAGTAGACCAAACCTACAAAGAAGAGCCCTATAATTTGCAGGCTGATTGGACATAATAGACCATTCTGCTTCAAATGGTTGGTTAATAGATTGAACTAAAGACACGGCATAGTTATTGGCAAATCACAGATGAATCATAATCGGATATTAACAGTGTTGTAAACGAAAATGCAATAATTTATAGTACGAGAACACGACAGTGAACAATCGAATTTCTGCATAAGAAGTTATCTATTATTGGAAATTAATTGTTATCTCACACTAGCCGTGTGTAGGACGAAATATGGAAATATAAGAGTCAGACTTAAAAAATCAATGCTATAGTTAGGATTTGAACCACGGATCTTCCGATCTCTGTGCAGCCGCTCTTAACCATTCAGCCACTATAGCCAATGTGCCAGTATGACATAAAATTCTCCAACAGACTCGTGTTTTCCCGGTAAGCCACTAGGAATTCTCATAAACACATGAGACCTATTATTTTAGTTAATTGATGGAAATTAATCATTTCTCCACACTAGCCGTTTATAGGCTAAGGATTTTTATGGATAGGGTCAACATGAAAAATTCAATGCCATGGCCGGGATTTGAACCACGGATCTCCTGGTTTCAGTGCAGTCGCTGTAACTCATTGAGCTACCATGGCCAACGTGTCGTCCTGACATTAAATTGTTCATTTAACTCGTTTAGGAGTAAGTTAAATGATGAAGCCTGTGACTCAAGTACTTACGATAGTAAGTCGCCACAAACGGTGTATCTCGGATACGAGAGCCCCTAGTGGTCTACCGGGGAAATATACGAGTCAAATGGAGAATTTAATGTCAGGTCGGCATGTTGTCCATGGTAGCCCAATGGGTTAGAGCGACTGGACGGAAACCAGGAGATCCGTGGTTCAAATCTCGGCCATGGCATTGAATTTTTCATGTTGACTCTATCCAACATGAGACCTAATTGGCCTAATAGTGATCCGAAGTACAAACCCAGGACTTGAAGTACTTACAGCATAGTAAGACGCCATTGAGGTAGTTGATGAAAGGAAATTGAAGAATGCAGAAGCGGAACAGGAGTAATTTATAATCCTTGAAGTGAAGATGAAAAATAATAAGAATCTGTGGATATTTATATTTCTTTTTATGCATCAAAACCGCTGTTTTCAAATGAACAGTATAACACATATAGCTTAAAAGCTAAATATTCAGATAGTAATTAAGTTTCACTGAAAATTTTGCAAAATATTTAAAAAAAGGTTTAAAACGTCGCCTTTGTGCTAATTATGTGAGTGTCTGAGAAGTGGGGTCTATTTAAAAGGCTCACGCAAGATAGGTTGGCAGTACTCCAGAATGTCGCTAGATTTTGTTATTCGTGTTTCTCTTATAATTATTGCAGACTACTGTTTTGATAAGATATTTACCACATGTTAAAACATTTTTTCTAAACACTTTCGTACACCTAGTGCCTTTATCAGCTGTCAATAATTTAAAATAATACCATAGTTTGATATTTCATTCAGTTTTCATTATTTAATTCAATTTAAAGTCACTAAAATAAATTGCATATCGTGGTACAAGTACGGTAGTATATCATTGAGGAACCAAGAAACCCTTAAAATAAGAGACGAAGAAACACATTTAAGGTATGAGTATGATAGAAAATGAGATTAATCAGCAACTGCTGTTTACCATGGTTCGACTGAAAATGGATTATCTACAGTGGCTCATCCTTAAAAATACAAGTATGCAGTTTATACTTATCTACCGCATAAATTAAATTCTGAGTAAAATTAACAAATAAATATTGCGACTTTGTGGGTTCGTGAAATTAAAAGTCCAATTGCACAAATTTAAAATGTTATTTTTTCCACCTAATTACAGTTGGAACACTTGCCGATATACATAGAATTACGTAGCGCACAAAATTACAATACACCAGTTCGTCTTTCACAGGTCCACTCCACACTCACAATTACGTACAACTCCTCTGATACACGTACGCAGTCTTCCAGTCGATTCGTAAGCACGGCGCTCTTCACGGCTGCTCGCCAAGAACTGAACTGACCCGTCCACTGTAGGCCATATATAGGAAGATCGCTGTTTCTGGAAGCTTCGTGGCTCGAAACATCATCCCGACTGTTCCAGACGTCAGGGGGAGGGGAAAGAGACAGTACAGTGCCCGCGATGTTTTCCTAACCATCCCCTCAGTTAGTGACACGAGATAAATGGGAAGGCGTGGGTTAAATGCCTCCTGTCCCCACTCAGTTGTCAGTTGGTCGTGCCTTCTGATAATTGGGTGACAATATAAATGAAGGAAGATTTAAATAGTAAAATTCAGTGTCAGATATGATTGAACATGTATACATTTACATTTGGTTGGTTACCAACATGCCCCATATGGCCATCTTGGCCTTCGGGGTAACCTTGACCCACCACGTGATATCTGGACCCACTTCTCAGGTTGAGGCACCCAGAGGGCAGTGTTCATTACCTCCAATGATAGGGTGATAGCGAAGATGACGGTGAGGCGAGAGGGCCTACAGCTTATGGTGTAGACTCCAAACCACTTCGGACCCGCCTCGGTAGCGCAGATGGTAGCATGTCTGCCTCACGTTCAAGAGGTCCCGAGTTCGAATCTCGGCCAGGGTGAGTTACCTGGATAAGGGTTTTCCGGTGTTTTCCCTTATCCTGAAAGACGAATGTCGGGTAACTCTAAGGTCCATGGACCCCGGACTCATTGGAGCACCATTTCACCCATTGCATTCATCGTCCAATATGACTAAACGTTGGAGGACGTAAATTACAACAACAAAAAGTAACCACTTTGGACTTGGGCATAGGGGAGACTTCACATGTGCTAGAATAGAAATAGGGCCGACTTAAAATCACGAACCCCAGAGCCGGGACTTGAACTCGGTACCCTTAGCACATGTAAGGGTTTCCCAAGACACGACTTACCAGAAGTTAAAGATATTATATTACTTCATTCCAATACATGCAGTAAAACGCAGTAGCTTTTCAGCACTAAAGAAGGAAAGTCAAATTTTCTCCATAACAGGAAGAGCCGAAAGTATATAAAAATCTAAACTATCATGAGTTTTTGTACCCTTGTAAAAACGTTTACAAAGGATAATTCTTACATCCACTGTTAATTAAGATAAATATTTTCATAAATTATATTATTATTAATTTTGTTGTACTGCATGGGGAAATGAGAATAAAGTAATCTAAGGTTATGGTTAAAACTTTTAAGAGCAGGTTGCTATGTGATTAATAATAAACTGGATTCACATTTGAGAATAGATAAGTATGAGAAAATTTAGAAAAATAACAACATATAGCTCGAAAATGATTGCTCACAAAGCAAAATATATTTGATATAATTTGTGTGTAGTAGTGAGCTGTACATTTTATCTAGTAAGGTTTCATCTCCTACATTTACCAATTATGCAAAAGTTATTCAGAATGAAGGGAACCCCTGGGAACCATAGCATAAAACGTACGTTTTAGTTATCATGAAATGTCTTAAATAATAATATTTTAATCAAAACTGTTAAGAGCCTGTAGACACTTTTGAGAAACTAAGAATATTGAACATGCATTCATGTCAATGATACTTCAGGGCAGAGGGAAGATTTTCTTGAAAATCGTGCGATATTTTGGGAAGATATTGTACTTAAACACACAGATTAGTACTTAACCGACTTCTCGTTTTACTGTTCAAACACAAACACACATACACGGACATGCTTTTCTTTGTAATCAAGGGAGTTCAAATTGTGTGGAATGCCATTGCTTCTATAACTGCTATATATGTAGTACGAAAAATAAAACAAACAAACAAAAAAGGTCCAAATGGACATTTCTAATAGAAAAAACAAAGTATTGGAATATTCATCGTTTCCTGTTTAATGCCACAAAAATATGTTTTACAAAATATATGTTCTTAAACACTTTTTCTTAGTAGGCTTTTATATATTTTTTATGGTTTACCAGTTATGCAAAAGCTATTCAGAATGAAGAGAACTAATAAGGGTACTTCCAGAAAACTCAAGTAGACGTTTTATTTTTGATGCAAACATCTAAAACATAAGGTATTTTAATATAAATTGTTACAGCCATTTTTTAGAAAATAAAATATGGGAAAACAGTTTCCATTAAACAAGAGGATTTTGATAGATAGAGTCAACATGAAAAATTCAATGATACGGCCGGGTTTGAACCATGGATCTCCTGGTTTCCGTCCAGCCGCTTTTATCGATTGAGCTAACATGGCCAACATGCCGTCTTAACATTAAATTCTCCAATTGACTCATATACTTCCCTGGTAAAATAAAACTAAGAGCTCTCGTATCCGAGATACACCTTTTGTGGCGACTTACTAGCTTACGTACTTGAATCCCAGGATTTACCATTAAACTCTTATTATCTAAGTTAATTGATCGAATTTGATGTCAGGACGGCACGTTGCCCACGGTAGTTCAATGGATAAGAGTGACTGGACGGAAACCGGAAGATCCGTAGTTCAAATCCCGGCCACGGCATTGAATTTTTCATGTTGACTCTATCAAAATCCTTAGTCTAAATATGACTAGTGTTAATTCAATTAACTTAAATAAGAGGATTCCTTTAGTCTTCTATATATACATCTATAGACATAGACATATATACACAGGAAGTTTTGCAACATAATCTTAGGGTTACGAAGAAATCGGCCAAATTCAGCAGCAGAAGTAGAACTAGTAGAGTAGAAGTAAAAAAAAAAATAAAGCAGTAGAATGAATGGCCAAATACTGGTACAGAAAAAATATCTTAGAAGAAAATACTATATTAAAACAATGCTTAATTATACGGGAGAGAATAAAGAAAAAAGGAACTTGAATGAGGATGCAGAAAATATTGGAATAAATGGGAATTGGGGAAACGTGGCCAAAAAGAAGAAATAAATGTAAGAGTTTCTGGATAAGATTCGAGGGTATTGAAAGCAATAAAAATTGCAAGCAGTTTTAATGGAGAAAATTCTTCAATGCATTACAGATGTCTAAATAATATGGGGGAGAGAAAATTGCATCCAGGTATGTTACAAAGAATCTAAAAGGGGTTTATGCATTGTAAAGGACAGGTGTAATTAATTTAAGTGGCTTAAGTGGGAGGGAAGGCGCAAAAAGATGTCCTAAATATAATAAATTGCATTATAATTGGCATTAAATTCTGGAATGATATGAAAGGAAACCGTGGGGAAGAACTTAGTATAAGAAAAGTGGAAAAATGTTTCAGTAGAGCTAAAAGCTAGCAAGATATTTAGCTTAATGTCTCTAAAATATAAAGATAAAACAGGAAAACGTTTAGGGAAAATAAGGTTAAAATTTATAAAGGAAACGTGAAGACAAGATCCAAAAATGCAGAAAAGGGTACAAATGTGTAAAAAGAAATATATTAATAAATAATACACTTATCCACTACACATACGATAAAACGTTAAATATAAAGAAAAAACATGAAGAAAGATCTCCAAAAGTAATTGTATAAATGTTATCTAAAGTTTAAAGAAGATAGTAAATCATTCATTCATAAATATACAAAAACATTTTTCTTTTGTATTTATCCAGGAACTCCTGGTAAAATCTAAGAAATAAAATTTTGTTCAGAATACATTTGTTGCTAATTAAGCAGTATAGAATTAAAATAGTTCAACTGGATTTTGTATTTATGTTGTTAACATTATTGTAATATTTTATAACTTCAGTCGTGCGAACCCTGCACGTTTTCACGACGCTTTTGTTTTTGGTTCTTCCTTCTTTCACTCTTTTGTTTTTTGTCAAAGTCCCGGAGGAGATGCATCTTCATCTTCCAGAGGTCAGGAGCTGGAGAACGTCTCTTTTCTTCTGACGTTAACGTTATGCAAACTATCACAACGAGTTTCTCAGTTGCTAGGCAAACACCGCGCCTCGTTAACCTCGTTGTAGGCGAGAGACAC
The DNA here is from genome assembly GCA_030765055.1 of Mantis religiosa. Lineage (NCBI taxonomy): Eukaryota > Metazoa > Arthropoda > Insecta > Mantodea > Mantidae > Mantis > Mantis religiosa. Next base: position 34,901,848 of record CM060951.1, read on the forward strand.
CATATAATAAAGGAGGGTAAAAAATCACCCCCGTGCTCCCTAATTTCATGAATAAACATAGAAGAGCGAGAGCTCCGTAAAAATGCCCATCTGATCAAGTACTGGTTTCTCCCTGCTAATTTTAATGTTCATTCTACCGCATAGTGCAGGGACTTGTTTGTATTTCAGTCAAAAATTGGAGTCCAAATTTCACCGGAAACATATGTTATGTGTTTGTTTCTATGAATAGCAAAATCCGAACATTACATTTCTTTTAAACATCAAACTTCCGTTTTAAATGCAGCATCTTCCAAACATGCGAATGGAAGATTTTCAATAAAACCCTCCTCCCCAAACTCCTGTTTACATGAGAAATTTTCGAACATTTTTAGTTTCTTATTTTCTCAAAAGAGCATTTTGATTAAAATACCTAACTTTTAAGATATTTTGATGACAATGAAATTAATACCTGGGGATAGGCTCTAAAATGCATTTCATTCTGAATCAGTTTTATAGGTCTCCAGTAGGAGCCACATAAACATCATCTTACTGTAAAAATAAATGAAGATCTCGTTAATGCAGATATCCCTTGTTACTACAGAGTTTGAACCTTCAAATATTCATGCTTTTGTAACATTGGAAGTCATTAACTTTTCACCTTGTCCACTGCGTGCATTATAATGTACTGGTAGAGAAGGTACTGCATACCACTCGAAATGTCCATGCTAATATTTCATTGAAAATGCACGCTTCAAAGTCCCTTGTAAATAGCATTTTTTAAGATTTTAGTCCTCAAATACTCTTCCCTAAACAGACTCATGAGTTGAGTGTTTTCAAGGTAAGTAATGTATCCATTATATATTACTTCCATGTACCTTAGACACATACTATTTAAATAAAAATCATTTCAACCATCTTTTATAAAATTGGAAATTTGAAAAGAATCCATGTAATTGATATTTTGGTTTGGGGAGGCTTTCTTTTAAATCTTCACACGCATTTTTTTTCCTTCAACTTTTTCTTATAAGTCATGTCGATCGGACGATGAATGGAATGGGTGAAATGATGCTCAAATGGGTCCAGGGTCCATGGAGCTTAGAGTTACCGAACATTCATCTTTTAGGATTAAGCAAAACCCCGAAAAACCCTTATCCAGGTAACTCAGCCTGACCGAGATTCGAACTCGGGACCTCTTGAACGTGAGGCAGACATGCTACCATCTACGCTACCGAGGCGGGCACGCATCTTTATGAGGACTTCAAATTAAATAATTTGGAATTAAGCATATATTGCGTTTTTGGGTTACGCTGTTCATAGGTATACAGCGCGTTCTGTGATCGACCGGACCGCCCCAAGAGGCCGCATCGTGGCTCAGTGGTTAGACCACTTGGCTCTCACCATGGCAGCCCGGGTTCGATCCCAGGCGACCACGAAGTGAGATTTGTGGTGGACAACAGGGCACTGGGGCGGGTTTTCTCCGGGACCTCCGGTTTCCCCCGCCATCTCATTCCACCGGTGCTCCATCTTCAGCTCATGTATAATCAGTGTCACCGCCTGCGGTACCGTATGTAGTAAAAGCGGGCGTTATACACTACACACATTTGGACCGCCCCGCGATCGACTGGAACGACCGAAGGTCGGCTCTCTGCCAGAATTGCGCCTAAAGGAGCGGAAAATAACAATAGGCTTACCTGCTTCATCACAGATGTTGAAATGACCTTCAACTCGAATGCTTTCGCCATATCTCCGAAAATACATCTGGTTTACTCATAGAAGTTCATCTTTAATGATCGCGTGCATTTCTCTCGTGATGTAATGTCTGGAGATTTGATGCAAACACTTTATTCTTTAACGTTCCCCATGAATAAAAATGGCATGAAGCAGGCGGCCACAGTATTTGACTAACTATTCTGTCATTGAATATACTTTGCGGTTTATGCATAGAATTCCCAGCAGTGTGCGCTGTAGCTGAATCCTGCTGAAGCCAACTCCACATTCTTTTATTATTTGTTAGTTCCGTAAAAAATACTTCAAATAGAATTTACATAAATATATGAATCAACTTTGGGCCGCAACAAATGGGCCAAACCCCAACTTTTGCACCGCCTTAAGGAATTTTTTATTAAAATAGGGATTTTCGGGAGCTCGGTATCCACTTCTCTGAGTATAAACGTGACCTTGGAGATAAAACCACGCTTCATCAACGACGAATGTTAATGTCACCATTATTAACGAACTACAAAAACCAATCATTGCAAATATTGCAATGATTAACCCTACTTACAGGATTTTGTGTATGTACAGCTTGAGCTACAGTTAGCTTGTACGGCTTCAGATTCAGAAGTTTCGCTGTCACAAAAGCTGACATCTTGGAAATAACCTCTTGTGCCAACTCTCAGTGATTTTTGGATTGAGTGCTCTAACTGGACCTCTATTTCATCTAGCTTCTCTTCTGATAGCACACGGCGGTTTTTAAGGCAGTTCATGTTCATAAAAGATCCTGTACGCTTGACTTAACTGAGAAGTTCATGAATGGCTAACCTGCTAGGAATTAGAACACTGCGAAACGATGCTGAAATTCTCTACGACAACTTCTACCAGAGAAGTATTTCACATTCGTATCATACAGAAAAATCCGTTGATCTAAAGTGTACTTAGTCATTATTAATGGGCAAATTATCACCAGGAGACAACACAATTTCACTCTGAGCACGCGCACGACTTCTTTATCTCACCACAGATCCAACTCGTGATACGTCAGTAGTAAGAGATATTCGCTGGCGGGGGATGCTCCACTCATCACCCAGTCCAAGGCCGCCAGGAAACAGTCCTGTCAGTCGACAAACTGAAACGGTGCTCTCTTCCTCGAGTTGATTAATTGACTGTTAAGGAATATATAGTAGATTAATTGAATGTTAAAGGAATATATATATATATATATATATGTATACGGACTCTGAACGGTTGGATTTTTTCTCCCCTTTAGGACAGCTGACCGCAACCATAAATCTTAAGGTTCGCACCCCGCGTTTAGTTTCAAACATAGGGAACCGTGTGGGAGGTCCAGGGTGAGATTCTCGTAACTGGGACTCCAAATGTGTTCTACCAACCAACTAATTAAAAATAATGAGCTGAAGGGGGAAGCGAAGTGTCGTATAACCATCTTGAGAAAAACACATATCTAAAGTTCAGTCGTTGACTGAGGGTCGACCGAGATCGTCGTGCTAACGCGCGCCCACAGAAATCGCGTTCATTAAATCAGTCGGTGGCTGAGGGTCGACCGAGACCATCGTGTGATAGCACACGGACAGAAATCGCGTTCAATTAAAGGTATTTAGTAGCTGGGTGCTAATCCGATGAGTCATGTTATAGACACGGAAGTGCAACCACGCCCGCGCGAAGCCCACCATTCAGAGTTCGCCTAGTTAACATGTATTTCGAGAGAAATTGAAATACAACCGATCGTCATAAGAGAACTAACCTGTGTTTCTTTCCAAGTACCCTAATTGATCCACCCAGAACGCCCTGTATCAAGAGATCCATGCCACTGATCCTATATTCATAAATATTAGGACAACTCCGAGAGCAGCCTAGGACATCGATATTCTTCAAATTTTATTAGGGATGCTGACAACCCTACGAGTCAAGCCCCTCGCCAAATAATTGAGTCGAACTGCGCGGCAATAATATTCACCCGACACCCCGACCTGCCCCAAAACGCAGAGTCACTAAGGAACCTTTTTCTAGAAACGATGCTTATATGTATTTATTCCTTATTTTCCTCTTTTTCTTTAAATTGATAGTCCCTATATGTGCACTTCCAGTGAAATGTTGATATACAAGTTTTGGATGGAAGTGCAAAAGCTTAATGCCTTCCATTCAAATAATATAGCTTAATCATTCTCCTAGCTACTGTTACAAAGATTATTCCCCATTTTCTTTAGAGTCTGAAAGAATGAATGAGAGTACGAATATATTTTTTGGGTGGCACTATAGCAACCAAAAGTAATACAAACCAAAATATTAAAATAAAGGCGCATTCTGCTGTGTACATTTTGTTTATGGAAATGAGAAACTTCCATTATTATTTACTCATTTCGTTATGCATATAAGAGGGGTACAAGATTAAAGCGATACATAGATTTTAAAAAATGAGTCGCTATGTGATGACTTTGAAATTTGACATACGTATACCGTACGTATACGAAAATTCAAACAAATAATACCTCGTGAATGCTTATGGTAGAAAAACCTTTGGAATAAATTGCAGTAATTTAATAAAATCTACACATTTTGGGTGGTGGGATATTCCGTACGGACTATTATACGAGAGTGTGTCAAATGAAAACTTTAATTATTTTTTAAATATTACTTATTTTGCAGAAGTGGTAAAAAGCTGTAGCACTTTTGGTAGTCCGCGCAACCATCCATGTACCGCGTGGCGTATATCTGACCCACGACTAATCTGTAAACATGCTGCAGTATCACTCAGTGTCACTCGGAGGTTTTCCTTCACTATGGCTTCAACTGCTGCAATGTTTTGTGGAGTCACAGCTCGTTGTGCCTGACCTGGACGTAGAGTACCTTCCACTAAAGTCGCACCATTTGCAAACTTCCTACTCCATTCGTAGACTTGTTACTCTGACAAAAATGTATCACCGTACTAAACCTTCATTTGTCAATGAATTTCAATAGGTTTCTCACCTTCACTACGCAAAACCGAATAACAAAACGCTGTCTGGTGCAAGTCGCAAGTGGGGCGGCCATCTTTATACTGATACTGCGACGTTATGTGTGCATCTGCACTATGCTGCCACCTACAGGCCATTCTGCATGCTGTTTGTAGCACGCTTACCAGCTTACAAGATAACGGCGCGAAATTTCGATTTATTATTACAAATTTAAGCTTTCCAGTTTACTCAATCTCGTATTTTATTGACGGGTTATTCCCAAATAATTCAAGATATACGTTAAGTTTTCATTGAAGTTTATTTTGAATATATCATATTTTAATAAAACTATTAAGTAATTTTAAGGGTAAAGTATCCATACGAAAACTAGTTAGACGTACAAGAAGTTATGGAAAATTTCATAATATGCATTTAAAATGAAGTAAATCATTTCAACTTTCTCAAATTCATTAATCTTATAGTAATCAAATATTAAATTCTTAGGCACGTGCACTAATTAATATATATTAGTCTCTCTTTCAGTCTATTTTAGTATTTGTCGGGTTTTGAAGCCGAAACTGTAAATGCGCAAAATATTGAAATGATATAATTTGGAAATCAGCGCAAGTTAAAAAGGTACAGTTAGTGGTGGGTTAGTTGGTGCTAAAAGTGGCACAATGAGATAAAAGTATGCGAGCAGGTAAGAAGGGTCACAGGCCAGGTACTTGTCTTACTCCGCGAGACAGGTTTTCTCGCAAACTGACCGCACACCTGGTCGAGGAAGAAAAGTGAAAGGCGTCTCTGTTGGCGTGACGACGCGAAGTTTTGCGCTAAAATTTGTAGGGGGTTACGGGGAAGTGATGCACGGCATCATGAGGGAATGGAAAGGTCACTTGGGTCAGAACACTCGTGGAAGGAGGTTGGTCGAGAGGCAGCTGGCCGTCAACCTGACCAGCATTGCGTGTGTGTAGTGTTTAACGCCCACTTTTACTACATACGGCACCGTAGGCGAAGACACTGATACATGAGATGAAGATGGAGCACCGGTGGAATGAGATGGTGGGGGAAACCGAAGATCCCGGAGAAAACCCGCCCCAGCCCCGTGTTGTCCACCACAAATCTCACTTTGCGGTCGCCTGGGATCGAACCCGGGCCGCCTTAGTGAGAGCCAAGCGGTCTAACCACTGAGCCACGGCGCGACCTGACCAGCATTGCGGTATATTGCGATAGTTAGTGAACCTACCCGGCGGCCGTAGCAACGAAGACATATCGGCAAACCTTCAATTCTATGTTATTTCTAACAAATCGCATTTCGAAGAAAGCTTTGGTTTTTCTGCGCGAATATCCTACGTATACCCAGAGTGCAAGATCCATGCGGAGCACCTGAGGCAAAAATCGACGAGAAGCAACATTTCACTTAGTAATAGCGAAAGAGAACGTGGAATCATTGCATTCCACCTTCTACAAACCAGCGACGAGACGACTGTTTATCGACGTGTCGTTAATTCCCGCTGCAGTTTATTGCAATAAATAATAAAATATTTTTTACCGTTTACTAGAAGATGTTGAACTTACATGACAGGTGTAATATTTAACAAAACATTTCACTTTATGAGTTATGATTTTCACTGACATACGCAGAAAGAGACACGGGGAGGGAAGGTGAAAGAGAGAGACAACACATATACTAAATATACTTTTTTGTGTATTTAGGCTGTCTTTAAATCTAAATATTTTATAAAATATTGTTATACAGCAATTTAGTTTAGTGAATAGTTGCTCTACAAATTATAGTTAGGAGTAGGAGAAAGCAAACAACGTTGTCGAATTCTTTTGAGGGTGGGAAGTAGATCACTTGATTACCCCATGCAGCATGTAAATGTTGCCTAACTGCAAAATTATCAATGAAACAGTTAAGCTACATTAAGAAGGAATAATGAGACACATGAAGCTTTTAACGTGGACAACGTTCATCCGCAAAAGGTCAGTATTAATAATTATGCTAATGAAACAAACTTCAGATGTGCCGTGCCCAGTTTAGTCTGTGGCATAATTATATACTGGCAAGTGACTGGAAAAATGGCTCTTGGTACATACATATAGGATGATTAACTGATTTGAATGTGGCTTACTCACACACTCAGCTGAACTCAGGGCTATCAACTGTCCGCAGTTCAAATCCTGTCAGAACCAACTTTCGTTATTGAGACCCAGATTTCCTTTAGTCCCTGTAACTAGCAATTGACAGTGAGAGATTCTAAACTTGGACCTGTAACTTTTGTCCTTCAAAATTCCTTTCCAACCCCTAATTTTCATTCATGTAACATCAATGTGCAATGTCTATTTAATAAGAACAGATTCTAAATAACAATTCTAACACATGATTTACTTAATTACTCTTCACCAACTATTCTTAAAAGAGCATATGTTTTTAGTATACTGGAAATATGGCAATATTAGCGATAGTGACATTTTAACAGCTGTTCGTGATGTGATATGATATTGAAACTCCTTTCTCTTTGCAAAATTCCGAGAGGATAAACCGGATGGCCCTTCATTTGAAAAAGGTATAAAAACTGGAAAATGCATACCACTAACAAAGAATATCTCGGAACATTTTTAACTTTTCTGCTTCTTCTTATACTTTCCTAGTTTTACCACTGTCGTGGTGTTAAGGAGTTTTCTTCCTCTATCTCTTATAGGTTGGTTTGACCTTTACGCGTTGGTTTGAGGAACAGTAATCTGGATCAGATAGAGAACCCAGGATGGGTGACCAGCCCAATATCTAGTATGGTGTGACAAGTAGATCACAGAGTAAGGGCGAAATGAATGAAAGGAAGGATGATAATGAGGCAATTGGTGGTTTGATGGCGGGGAAACCTGAGATCCCAGAGAAAACCCGCCCCAATGCGGTGTTGCCCACCATAAATCTCGCATGCGGTCACCTGGGATCAAACCCGAGCCACTTTGGTGAGAGTTGAGTTGTTTAACCTTTCGGCCACAGCGTGGCATAGATTTTTAAGTCGACAAAGAAAAATGTGTTTGACATAAATTGTATGTTTTAACCAATCTACACATTTTTGTGGTGAGGTTTTTTTTCATCTCCTGCGGTGCACTACTTATGCTAGTCATCCAGAATGAACAGGACTTCCGAGGCTTGTGATAAAAGTTCATTACAGTATTTTATTTGTCATAAAAATGTACATTTTAAGCAAAAATATTACAGCCACCTTTTAGAAAATTAACAATATACCATCTAAAAGGTGTGGAAATCTTCTTAAAACTCTTCTTGCTTCATCCTTAGAAAATGCTGAGCCTAAATACCAAGTTTGTTATTTATCCGATTTGTCGATCTGAGTTATGCTGTTTTGGAGTTCGGAGAGCTCAAAAAACATTTCTAGTGAAATCTACATAGTGATTTTTGGGTATAGCACAATACTTTCTCTGGCTATTGTAATTGTGTAGTACATGCAGAAATGAATCCTTTAGACAAGGGGATTTTTTACATGTTTGTCTTAAAATGGATCATATCCACATCTGCACGTCTTCCTTGTGTAATACAAAATACATTCAACGAAGATAACCCATTACATTAGGAGTTTTTTTAATAATGAACTAATAAAAACAAACGAAAGTGGAAGATTTACAAGATATATGTGTGAACATTTAATATAATCTCTAGTTGGTGAAGAATAAAGGCTGGAAGGATGTGCGCTCGCATGTCGTACAAGTTAGCCAGAAGCAGAGTAGGGATGACGTCAGATGTACAGCACGATCTCAAATGTGCATACTACCTCGAAACAACGTAACGTGGTACTCTGCGAACTAGTGAAACATTGCTTTCAAGTGTATGCAGACGCAAGGTCAAGGTGTAGTATAAGATGACTGTTTTGTTTCCTCTCGCTGTGAGGTGGTTGTCATGGTCAGGCTGTACCTACCTGCCTTTGTTTACATGTAGAAGCAATGACAGTACAGTCCATGTGCAGCATACTTAAGGAAAAGTTCACACGCCTGTGGCCTTTAGTGACGAAATTTACTTTCTATTTTTAATTGCTTTTACTTGATTCCACTGCATCAGAATACACTGTTGACATAACGAAACTTCTAGTTTCGTGAAGACTAATAAAAAGACAGTTTTTTTTTTAATTTTCTAGAAGTACCTAATTATATAAACGTGTGTGTGTGTGCGCGTGCGTGCTTGCCTCCTGATTCTGGAGTATGCTCATTGTGTACGAGTGGGTCACAAAGAGCTAAAATAAACCAATTCATTAGTGAGAGCGTGCTGCACACCTGGCGGTCTAAAAATACATCTGTATTAATCATGGCTCGTAATTTCAATGCAGCTGTGAAACTTAAGAAATTACAAAGAATGCCAAAACGCTTCCACGGTTAGGCTTCGGCCTTTTATCTCTCATTAAGGGTGTCGCGTTAACCCCTCATTTCTTCTCTGTACTCGAGATTAGTAAATATATTGCTTTTTGCATCATGTACACGAATGTAGAGAGAATACTGCATCACATTCAATTCATTTCAATTGTTGATTTTCATAGTCAGAATTACTTTGTTACGGATGAGTTTCTAAACATTCAATATGCTCTTATTACAGCTTTAATTCGTACATAAAGTTTCTTAAAGCATAATAAGTCATACATTTATCTGTCGTCTGAATAATAGTAATTTTACTGTAATTCATCATAAATAGTGACTATTTTTTTTTTTTTTTTTTTTTTTTTTTTTTTTGTAATTTACGTCCTCCAACGTTAAGGGATATCGGACGATGAATGAAATGGGTGAAATGATGCTCAAATGAGCCGAGGGTCCTAGAGGTTAGAGTTACCCGATATTCATCTTTGAGGATAACGGAAAAGCCCGGAAAAACCTTATCCAGGTAACTCACCCTGATCGAGATTCGAACTCGGGACCTCTTGAACGTGAGGCAGACACTCTACCACCACGCTACCGAAGCGGGCACTATTGTTATTAATCAGTATACTTCTCTTCTGGTCTTTCCTCATCTCGCACTTCCTCTCCTCTGGTCTTTCTTCCCATTCTCTTTCTATGCTTCTTTCTAATTCTCAAATTTGAGAGATATGTTAGTTTGGTAGTTAGGCTCTCATTTTATCCATAAACGTTGTCCTGTTGACTTGTAACGTTGTTTGGGAATCTTTGCAAGCATTCTGTTTACATACGTCCACTTAGGAGGACTCACGGGGGGAGTTACATCTACTTGAATAAAAATTTTCTATTGGGGTGATTCTTATAATGATCCCACTAGAACAGTTACCTAGCATCACGTATTTAAGAACCGGAAACTAGGTCGCTTGGCTCTTCATCTTGGACGAGCGCATCCGCGCCAAACTTTATGAATCCCGGACTCTGCTTCTAAGTTATTATAAATGTCAACAAGACCCGCGAGAAACCCTGCAGCCCATTTTTTACTTACTCTGTGTTCCTGTGGCCTGAGGCCTGTGATCCCTATTTGGTGTGTTACGCCACCCTTCTTCAGTTCAATCACGCGTGCCTTATTCACTCTACCGTTAGACATCATGTCTACACTATTTAGCCCTATCTAACACAAGGATAAACATAGGTCCATGTATCGGGCTCAGCAGCAATCATTGAGCTGAATCATGAATGCCCATTTAACAATTTAGCTTTAATGAAAAATATCTGAAAATTTTACAGAAGGAAGTGCCCTAACAGCAGTTAAATAAATAACAAATACGGTATGCATGCGTATACAAAATACAGGGAAAATGGGAGATATATTAGCATCATATTCACTAAAAGCAGAATAAATGTAGATGAATTATTAACATGAAACCCGGAAATGAGCAATATGTAAACAAATAATCTGAAATTAACACTGTGAATTTAATAGTCCACCAATTGCCAACGTAAGTATGGTGAACCTAATTGGCAACTATGCAGTAAATGTACTCAATTTGTACAGCAAAAGTCCACCCAGTATTCCATAAATAACGCTTTGCCAAAACCAAGAACAAACCACAAATCATGAATACCTTTAAAGAAGCATTATATACACAGATCATATGAAGTAAATGAACTGATTAACGGTACACCATTTACCCACCTAAGTATGGTAAATCTATCTAGCAGACACCGAGTAAAACCCACAAACTAAAAGAATGACACAATCTAAGCCTTAAGGCTTGATACTGAAATTAATTGGCGATGGTAGTGAAAGACTTTATTTGATGTCATCAGTATAACGCTACGTTAAATAAAATAAAGTGTTAGAGGTAGATTAAAAGAAACGAATATAATGATTAATAAAAAAATAAGGGAGATAAATAATAATGAGAACATAATAAGCATTCATTTGAAAGCAGTTGTTGCCTAACGGACAGATTTTGAACTAAAGCACCGTTCCGTTGACCGCGTCTCTGTAACTCACTTCGTGTCTGGCTGACAACGAGAACGGACCTATGCAGCGTTCCGTATCTTAAACTTCCTCAGAAATCTACAATTTATGAATACACTTGTTTCATAGCAAGTGAATTATTGTTATATATGTGATCCTCATATTTTTAACATTTAATATCAAGTTTTGACGTAATAAAACTTCATTTAAAAACTTTAACTTTGTGTCATTTCTTACAGCACCTATGTAAACCCTGATGGTGGCCTCTCATAGCTCTGTCGAGCCAGATTGGGATTGATGCGGATGCTGGTGAGATCGAGATATTTAATATCAACGGAGAGCATTCTAATTGCAGCACCAGGCTTTTGGCCCATTAAAAATAGCAAATATGCTCAACAAGACACAATCAGAGGTGAACCTGGAAGGACTGAGTTTACCACAAATACAAAAATGGCATAGCGGAGGCTCTCATCATAGATACTATAGACATCGATACCAGCGCACCAACTCCCTTTCTGATTCGAAGCGGACATCCGAGGAAGACTGATCGGCGAATCCAGCGCTCAGGAACTGAAGCGGTGGGGATCCGAACCCACTTCCGGGAAATTACCCTCGAAGCGGGAAGAGTAGGTACCTCATGTGCAGGGACAAACAGCACACATGTAACGTATAAATGACCTAGTCGAATAGATTTGTATCAAACTCGAATGAAATGAATGGATGAAAATAAATGGGTTGGGCTCTTTCGGTCCCTTGCACGTAGGCCGCATATTGGGCCCATTGTGCCCCTCTTACTGGAGTGCTTATTGAAGTCCCGTGGCCTCCGTGGACAGGATAAGTCTTGGATGAGCACTCCTTATATCATCTGGTCTCAGTTTGTCTGAGCTCAGAATAAAGTGCCTAAGAGCAGCAAGTGCTTCGCATTCACACAAAATATGTAGAGAAGATTCATCCTCTCCACCACCCTTCCTGCATGTGGAATATGCACAAAGCTTCATCACATGCAGGTGTCTCTTTAGGGTGTTGTGCCCTGTCAACAGGCCAACAACACTTCTTAGTTGTACCTGAATAAAGGTTAGCAGAATCCTGCTGTTCTTCTTACTAGGTCCCTCGATCATAGACCGAGCCTGCCAAGCCGTGGTAAGATTACGCCATGAAGTGCTATGTTCAAGTGATACCTAATCACTTACTGGTCCTTCTTGGTGTAATACCGAGGACAGGTTCTGGACCAATAAACGTGTTGGCCGAGCCCTCCCTGGCTGGCCTATCAGCTAGTTCATTTCTTCTGATCCCAGCATACCCAGGAACCCAGCACAGCAGTACTGGTCGGCAAGAACAGAGAATATTCAAGGTCTCTTGGCACTCTCGTACCAACCTAGACCTTGTGCTAGCACACTGTGCCTTCAGGGCAGCCTGAACAGATATCACACTTGAAGTCTACTTATATGTCACCCCTTCAAGGTGTGAGCCTATGCATTCCCTGCTAATGAACGCAGGAATAACGCACTAGGTTCTCTACAATAGTACCCCTTGTATCGTAGGACACTCCAGTTTCAAACCTTGATAACAGATAAGCAGCACAAGAAATTCATACTAGCAAAATTGTGTATTTTAAAATGTATCATCGCTTTCAGTTCGATATTTTATTTGCACTTCTCAATCTAATACAAAGTTTAGAAACATAAAGTATTGTATACCAATTAATCGTAAATTAAATGTGTGCTTGCTTTATAGATTATCAAATTTTGCTTAAGTTTTCATAAAACTTTGAGTGAAAAGTTGGCATTACCAGATATTGAAACTGTTACTTCTAAATCAAAATTTCAATGTTTCTTTTAACTTATACTTTACTTTTATATTATTTATTGCAGAATAAATGCAGAAATAAGTTTATTAAATGAGTTGCAGGGTATTTCTTTCATTTGGCATTCAAAACTTTTACTAGGAGTTTGTGTAAATACCAAATCGTCCAAATTATAGGATTCGCTCAATGTTGTAATGTAAACATAAGTCTATAGTTATATGTACTTATATTTATTGTCCATAACGGGAGGAGAATGACACTTAGTAGACCCCGAACTATGGCTCTCCAAGATATGCAATAGAGGCACTCACCCACACGATGAAATCATGCTCAACTTTCTTTGAGCTCTCCTGATGCTTTTTGTATCTTTTTTCTTTCTTTGTTTAAAATGCTTACTCTTCTACTGATCTCTTGAAGTCTAACGCGCTCTTATGTGTCTATTATATGTGTCCTAACGCTCCTTTTATTACTGATATATTGCAAGTGATGAATGAAGTGGAACAGGTAATGGAACAAATGAAGACGAAATCCTTGTTGACGAAATCAGGCATTCGTCTTTTTGCTATAATGAAACCTTCTGTTCGTTTTCTAGACTTCACTTTGTTAGAAATTCATAATTCTGGTAATTCATTCGGCTACTGATAGTAAAAAATTAACTCATTTTACAAACTCTATACAACTTGGTTTGGTAAAAAAGCATCCAGCTTTACCTTATTGCTAGATTAAAATGGCATTCCAAAATGTAAAGGAAATACTGCACACAAAAGGAAGACGCTCATTAACCTTAGGCCCTAAGGGTTTCCTCTTCTTTTGCAGAAAGACTGTCAAGGGAGCGTGATTAATTCTCCAGAATTCGTGATCTCCTTTGTATTCAATAAAGCTCCAGTTGGGAACCTGTTGCACTGTAATAAAACGCTAAAATCAAACTGCGCTCTGGAGAAGGCGTCTACTTACTTTACAAACTAACGGAATATGTTTGAGCGAAGAGCTCCAGCACTGGAATCTGGACTCCCACTCAGAAACACTGAATTCATATATTACATACTAGACAATCGTTGTAGCCTTTTTGCTTTCTCTACAATTTACAGTCCACTCAAATGCGGGCCATCTCGCTCGGCATCCATTTCCAGTTCAGAACAACTTAATGTGCAATGTTGTTGTCTTAAGTGGAGACTTTTTATTTTCTGATTATACAAATATACAGTTTTTGTATAATTATTCCGATTAGTAAAGAATAGTTTTGTAAATTGTCAAAATGCTTAGCAATTTATACTTTTGTGCATTATATAATCACACTAAGCTTTAGTTATGATCTATTTTTTGAGAAAGTAATTTTGCAGATCTGGAGGATTGTTAAAAACTGAGCATGCCGCAATCAAGTGAAACTATAATATTATTTCAAATATTACAGTAATCAAAATTACCAAAAAATGTAAATGTTCATGCAATTAAATGCTAGACATAAAAAAGACTAATCCAGTAATAAGTAGAAATTTTCGGGCTTACTGGCCTGGTCTAGTAGGAAAAGCTGAAGTTCCTGACGTTTCGGTCGTACGTGCGTCGAGTATCCTCAGAGTACTCATGGCAAACTGGAGCGGCTCCGGCTTTTTTAAATTTCTTTTAGGGAAACGGGAATAAAGATAATAGAAAAAACAACAACAGGGTGTATTGGGTATGTGAGTAGGAAGAAGAATGGGGCATGGGAGGGATGTTGAGAAATAGGGCACCAAATATATATAGGTGTATAGGCTGGAAGGAGACCGCGTACTTCCCTCCTATTGGTTGCGCGACCGCCAGTCACAAGAGGGTTGCAAGGCATATGTCTCGGTTGTTCCGGCCCGTGTGAACGATTAAGTCCTCATGTTTTGTAACACGAGAAAACAAATTTTATGCAAACGTGCTGCTTCCTCTTTCCTGTTAAAATTATGTTTGTTCTTGAAGATTTCAATAGCCTCCCGATAAAGTCTGACGTGATACTGGGCTGTGTTGAACAGGAAGTTCTCGTTCTAGGAAGTTCCAGGAAACAGAGGTTCTCCACAACACAGCCCAGTATCACGCCAGACTTTATCGGGAGGCTATTGAAATTTTCAAGAACAAGCATAATTTTAACAGGAAAGAGGAAGCAACACATTTGCATAAAATTTGTGTTCTCGTGTTACAGAACACGAGGACTGAACCGTTCACACGGGCCGAAACCGAGATATAGGCGTAGAAGCCGTCTTGTGACTGGCGGTCGCGCAGCCAATAGGAGGAAAGTACGCGGTCTCCTTCCAGCCTATATACCTATATATATTTGGTGCCCTATGCCGGAGCCACTCTCGTGCATAGAATAGAGGACTACGTTTTACATATTGTGGCTGTTATTTTCCTACCAAGTTGTTTCACGAAGCCTCAGGTCTTCCATACGTGGAGAATGAAAGTAGGCGTCGGGGATCAAAATTCTACGCTACTTGACCGAAACATAGAAGCGCCCTTTTTAGATCATTGGGAGATTATGACCCCAGTCGACGCCGTTCCAGGCTGTTCCGGGTACCCCGCATGGCTTGTGGGCACCCGAGATAACCCAGGAGCTAATCCTGACAGTAGCTAAAGCTGAGATCCACATAATTCTCCTAAGCTGTTTGGCATCCAAATTTCAACCAAATCACAAATTTTAAAATTATAACACCAGAGTGCAGGGTGTTACATCCATTCCCAGAACCTTAAGGTACATAAAAATTGTAACCTCAAAAATAATTTCTGCCTCAAAACCCACAACACATACCACAAAATCTCTAAAAGAAAAACCTCATCTGCGGTAAAACCCTTAGCGGGTAGGAACGCAGCAAAAGCTTTCTGGCTCTATACAACCAGCCAGCACTTCGGTTGGTCGGTCGCAGCCACTCTAGTTTGCCTTGAGTCTTCTGAGGATGCTCGACGCATGTACGAGTGAAACATCAGGAACTTCAACTTTTCCTACTAGACTACGGCCAGTAAGCCCGGAAACATCTACATCTTAGTGGATTGAATCTGTCCGTGATAGCCTAAATTGTTACATAAGAAAAGACTGTCACCACAAACGGTGCGTATCTCAATGTATATGAGAACCCCTAGTGGTTTACTGGAAGAAAATTCTAGTCTGTTCAAGAACTTCATGTCTGCCTGGCATGTTGCCATGGTAGCATAATGGTTAGAGCAACACGGCGGAGACCGGAAGATCCCAGGTTCAAATCCTGGCTATGGAATTGTATTCTTCAGTCTGACTTCATTTAACCAAACCCTAGTCTAAACATGGCTAGTGTGGAATAACGATTCATTTGCAAGGAGATTGTATATTGTGTTATTCAGATAACATTGCCCCCATACTTATTTACCTTAATTCTTTTGGAAGGGAGATACGTAATGCAAACGAATAGCTGTAATATGTGTGTGTGTGTGTGTGTGTGTGTGTGTGTGTCTGTGTGTGTGCGTGCGTGCGTGCGTGTGTGTGCGTGTGTGTGTGTAGTTTTAAGGATATGTATGACTGAAATTTCAAGAAAATCGTGAAAATAACGACTTTTTTTATTTTAATTCTATAAAATAATTTAGACATTCCCGAATGTGAAAAATGCATAATTTGCCTCCGGACGCCACTTTTAAATGCTTATTTAAATGTCGGTGTCCTTTAAACTCTGTCAGAGTCACGCCCTCTTTTGCCTACATCCACATTCTTTGTCTGTTTTCCGTTCTTAAATTTTCAATTCAAGAAAAGAAAAATAAGGCTTTCAGACAAAATAGTTCCTAAAATGTTGCCAATATATCAGAGGCTGGCTTCTACAACATTACTAGAGAGGTGCAAAACAGGAAAAACACAGAATGCTAATGAATCTTTGCATTATGTCATATGGAATAAGTGCCCAAAGGAAGTTTTCATATCAAAACAAAAATTGGATCTTGCTGTTATTAAAAGCATCAGTGAGTTTAACATGGGTAGTCTTAAGTCATTGGAGCTGCAGCAAAATATCAGAGGTGAAAGTGTAGTAGACTCAGCAAGGAAAACTTCAGCGCATCGAGATCAGACTGTATCCTGCAAAGCAAGAAGCGAAGTTGTGCAGAAGAAAAGCAACATCTAAAGAAGAAAAAGGTGGGAAAAGCAGCAACAGAGGAGAGGAAAAACAAATCTGAGGTTCCAACCTATCAGCCGGGTGGATTTTAATGTGAGTTATGCAATCAAATCTTTAATCGCTGTTTTCTCAATGTTCATATTTTCAGCATTTTTCTTCCTGTAAAATGCTCCTTGCGATGCAGTTTCTGTACTACATTCATGAAATTTCCTATACAGGTTAAAAATATCATGAGGAATGGAAATTGCCCTAGGTTTTATTGAGAAATGTATATAAGCATATATTTTTAATATTCAAACACAAAACGTACAGTTTTTTAGACAAAAAAGAATATTTGTAAATTAAAAAATTTTTGTGACCTAAACTAAAGGAGACACAGAAAAACCCAGAGAAATTTCAAAACGTACGTGTATTATGAACATAGAGTTAAAATATTAGACCAAAATTCAAAATATTTTGTCGCAAGGGACTTTTTAGTGACGTAACAAAAAACATACAAAATTTATCATAATTTCTAAACTGCTGGAGAAAAATGGTTTAAATTTAGGTTATAACATGTTTACAATATACTACACCTATGGTGTAAATTTGAAAAAGCTAGAATTATTAGTCCAGAATTTGAAAATTTCAGTCATACATACCCTTAACAAAGAAACGGAATACCTTAAAAGAAAGCGAAATTATTTTAGATAATTTTCTTGTAATTTCTCTTTCCACCTTTTCCTTCTTTGTCCTTTTTTTCTTACTGGTTTCCAACAAATTATTATTTTCTCTATTTCCATTTTTCAAATAAAAACAATTATGAGTGTTCTTTCACTGCGGAGGAAAAATAAAATTGCTATTATTTTCATTATTGAAAATTTTCCTGTTGACATAGTATTAAATCATTAAAGCGGAGATTATTCGCTTGACCATTGTGTATTCTGACAATGTAATTGATGTAGTTTATCTGGCGTTGCTTGTCCCATAGCAATGATTAATCTCTGCTCATATCTAATTAGCCTTTAAACTGAATAATTGACCTTTGTGTGAACCTAAGCTTCCCTTTCCTTTACGTTAAGGATTTCAACTATAGCGTTTATATTCAGCTATATTTTTAAACTATATACTATGTACTACTACAGAAAAGGTTTGCTGGTGTGATAAAATATTTTTATTGTGCAATTATAGTTTAAATTAAATAACTGAATATTCCTTTTAAATCAAATCTTTGCGAATCTACAAATGGTACTTTCCAAAATCTTTCTAATTTCAATTATTTGATTATGTAACGTGTCTTTGAATTTGAGAATATACTTGTTTATAGTTAGTTGCTATCCATGAATTAGTACACTGCGCACAGTTTACCTTAACTACATCCTGACCTTTAAATTGAGTAACGTTCTCTTTGTTACTTGACTTCCTGATCAACTCAATTTATTGTTATAGATTTAAACATACCTTTAAATATTTTAATAGATGTTTTAGTTGATGGAAATTAATCATTTCTTCACACTAGCCGTATATAGGCTAAGGTTTTTGATAGAATCAACATGAAAAAATCAATACCATGGCCACGGATTTCCTGGTTTTCGTCCAGTCGTCTAACCCATTGAGCTACCATGTCCAACGTGCCGTCCTGACATTAAATTTTTCATTTGACTTGTATATTTGCCCGATAAACAACTAGGGATTTTTGCATCCCAGATACACCAGTTTGTGGTGACTTACTTAATTCTTTATTTTATCAATGCCATTGCATTGAATTTTTCATGTGGACTCTATCTATCGAAAACCTTAGCCTATATACGGCTAGTGTGAGAAATTATTAATTTCAGTCAAATAACTAAAATAATAAGAATTAAATGATGAAGCCTGGGACTTAAGTACTTACAACAGTAAGTCGCCACAAACAGTGTATCTCGGATGCGAGAGCTCCTAGTGGTCTGCCGGGAAAATATACGAGTGAAATAGAGAATTTAATGTCAGTACGGCAAGTTGGACATGGTAGCTCAATGGGTTAGAGCGACTGGATGGAAATCAGGAAATCCGTAGTTCAAATCCCGGCCATGGTATTGATTTTTTCATGTTGATTCTATCTATTTTAATAGATAGTTTCAGTTGCATAGTTGCCTTGTGTTTACTATTGTCGCGAACCCGTATCTACGATCCAGCGGCTTGTTTATACAAAAGGAACTGATAGAGGACAGTGTGAAAACCAAGAGCCGGCAGACAAAGATAACATGCAGATAAAGGTCTGCCGAAACAAATAAATTGAGATAAATGGAAAATTTCTAGTTACGTTACCTTACTTCTAGTATTGCGACAGTGCGTCAGAATATGGCACGACGAGACATTCATTCTGTCAATCGCAGTGGGCGTGCGTTCCAACACCTGCTTTGACATTAACTCGTCTGGCGCTTAAAAGAAGTACCGTAGGAAAAAGCTTTCCTTAACAAAAGGTGTATGACCTCTGCGTCACAGTAGGAAAACTTTGATAAGCCATTGTTGTGCATTTCAATGAAATGTTTTCCTTAACTGAACAGTCTTTTCGTCTACTTGTTTCACATGAGTTAGAGACATAGCTGCTAAATAACATCATTTGATTAATAAAGACCACAATAACATTTTATGCATATAAACAACTCACAGAAATATGTTCTGCATTAACGGATATTTTGAACTCCGATTCCTCAGTATGTTTCTACCATACAGAGAAAAGATGGATTAATGTCCTTATTTAAATGGAAAGAATGTCAAACTGTAGTACAATGTTCACATGATGGCTTTCAGAACGTATAATATAAATTAATGAATTGACAGTATTCAAAGAGGATTATTGTACGAGGACCATTAATAAATAACAGCGCACGGCTGTTGAGCAAGATTTTATTGTCATTTTTCAGATTCTTTGTTTGCTCTTCTTTGCAGTTTTACAAAGGGGAAAGAACACAGTGAGTTTCGTAATTTGAGAGGAAGGATTGCTCTTATCAGTCCCACCACGCTAATCTACATACACCAACAGTAGTTCTAAACAGCACTTAAATTTACTAAACATTTATTATTATTATTATTATTATTATTATTATTATTATTATTATTATTATTATTATTATTATTATTATTATTATTATTATTATTATTATTATTATTATTATTATTATTATTATTATTATTATTATTATTATTGTTGTTGTTGTTGTTGTTGTTGTTGTTGTTGTTGTTGTTGTTGTTGTTGTTGTTGTTGTTGTTGTTGTTGTTGTTATTGTTGTTGTTATTGTTATTATTATTGTTATTATTGTTATTGTCATTAATGTTATTGTCATTAATGTTATTGTCATTAATGTTATTGTCATTAATGTTATTATTATTATTATTATTATTATTATTATTATTATTATTATTATTATTATTATTATTATTATTATTATTATTATTATTATTATTATTATTATTATTATTATTATTATTATTATTATTATTATTATTATTATTATTATTATTATTATTATTATTATTATTATTATTATTATTATTATTATTATTATTATTATTATTATTATTATTATTATTATTATTATTATTATTATTATTATTATTATTATTATTATTATTATTATTATTATTATTATTATTATTATTATTATTATTATTATTATTATTATTATTATTATTATTATTATTATTATTATTATTATTATTATTATTAATGTTATTATTATTATTATTATTATTATTATTATTAATGTTATTATTATCATCATCATTATTATTATCATCATTATTATTATTACTATTGTTGTTTATGTTGTTGTTAGTATAATTATTAATTATTAGTATCATTGTCATCGTCAGCATCATTATTAACATTATTGTTGTCATCATTATTACCATATTTGTTGTTTTCATCATTATCATTTTCGTTATCGTTGTTGTTATCTTTGTCATCATCATTATCATTAATGGATGGAGAATATGAAAATGAGAGAATTTGGTCCTGAAAAATTTGATTGGGAGCATACAGAGAAGAGGAAGAGGATAAAATCTTGAACTTTGAATACAGAAAGGTGTTTTTACATTGTAAGTCTACTTATAAAGAAATAATTATTAAAGTTATATATTTTTACTTTTGACAGATACAACAGAACTCTTCGTATATGAAGCGCGATGCAAAATGCTTACGATATGAGAGTTTCATGTAAATAGCGCTATGGGTTTATCATTAAAAGTATCCTTGTGATATTTCGAGGCAATATACAATTGTCTGCAACTCTTTGTCCTGTAAACGAAACCCTACACATATTTATATCTGTGTATGCTTATTGACATCCTATTGCGGATGAGTTATTAATGTTGAAAACACAGTTTTGACGTTTACATATCGTACGTTTAGACAATTGTTATTGTTATATGCTCTTAAGCCATTTCATTGTCATGTCCTATATGAGCTTAACATTTTCATTTATGTTTAAAACTCCGCATTAGTGATTCTGCATGTCAGTTATAATTAGCTGTTTTTAAATCTGTTTTGTTCTATTCATTAATTTAATTGCATTTATAGAAAAAATGTTGTTATCCGAAGTATTGACGCTCTAAAATGAATTTATATACATTTATGTCTTTGTACATAGCTATATAGAGATTACGACATCATTTTCATGCTTCTAACTATCCAAAGGTAAACTTACGAAAGTCCATTATAATTGTTACCCTTGCACTGAGTAGTGCTATTAAATCTTCATTTATTTCATGTTTTCTAACGCACACTTTATACAGAAAATTACAAAGAGGAAAAATATATACTTCAATTACTTGCAACTTATAACATTTTAATGCAGAATGAAGGTCCAGGCTGACAAACATTGAATTTAGCTGGGGTTGCCTACTTAAACTGCAAACGAACCCTGTATGTGAATTCCTTTTAGAGAATTCATGTATAATATGACCACATAAATGTATTATACTACCACACATCTTTTTAGTAAAGTGTTCAGAATATACGTATTCGTAGCTGCCACTGGCATGCTTTAGTTATCAGTGTCTCCAATAGAAGTCAAAGAGGAACAGACCGGACGAAGGGTTCTTTAAAGGGTTCAGAAAAGCTTTTCTATTACATTCATCTTTTCAAATAATTTATTTTCCAATAAAATCTCTTAAAATAAGTTTAATCATATACCAAACTGTGTTTTTAAATTATTTTTCTCTTAAATAACATTTTTGTTTCTCTTGCAATTTAAAACAAACATGTTTTTATAAATGTAGGTAATGCATCTATAATGGATTGCTAAAAGGTTTTGGTTACTTAAATTAAAATTTATTGATACGTCAATCAAGTTAGAATTACGAGAAGGTTCTGAAGGTCTTTGACCTGGCCAGAAAACCCAAGGCTAATATGTAAATGATAATAATAATTTTCCAAATAGATAACACGGTAGGTAAATAACACATCTTTGACATTATCGTGCCAATCAGCAGTATTTTCTTTCGAGAAGCTTCTGTTTTCAACAATGTTTCCTTTTTCTGTGTGGAACCTGTATAAGGGGCCACTGAGTATCCTCTTGGTAAGTTAAAAAGCTACGAAGTCTTTATGTTATGATGTCTGTATCTTATGTCTGATATGTATGCATGTTAGAATTCAGAATTTACAGTTCAGTCAGGATTTTGGGATTTGATTCGACAGATACGCTGCGTTGAGTGTGCAACAGCGATCTAATTTTATGGTTAGTGTTACGCTAACCCCTCAGAACAAAAATAGAATATGATTAACACTAATTAGCGCTCTCGTTTATTGCAATATTTGGATATGCATATTGAATTGCAAATCCTCTATCTGAAGGTCACCCAACCTAAACGCACCTAGTTTCCTAAGGGTCATTATGATCCAATTAGCGACTGCTTGAATGAACAACCGAACACGAGAAAGCTTCAATCATTGATGACAAATAGCACCGACAGTAAAACAAAAGAAAACCCAAGTTCCTTCCAACACACTGGGTGCGTTTATTTGAATGAACATTTCCCAATCTCTTGTAGAGTTTGAAAATGAATAATTAGTAGCTTTTGGCTCCTTTTGTTTCCCTATCATCTCTCCTGCAATTCCATTACGGTAAGCATGCGTTGCTGCTCAGTTGTTTTTATGATCTCAAATTTTGCTTTGTTACTAATGGAGCTTAATTTCAGAACCCATTCTGTTTGGAATAAAAGTTAATACCATTGTGCGTGTGTCTGTGTGAGCGTGCTGCTATGAAAGATGAGACAGTGCTCATCAATTAAAAGAGTTCATGAATGTATAATCAAAGTACAAAGTAAGAATGGTGTTCTCTGCCACTGTAATTATCTCACCGAAAACTGGTACAAAGTTTGATAATTTCCTTTTAGAAATTTAACTTTGTTTTTAAAGTCACGTTTGTTGTCATAAGATAATTATTTCTCTACCTTTGAAGTCTAGATAATGTTTGTTCATGACAAGAAAACTTTCTTTAGGCTTGATTAGAGTACTGGAAAACTTTGAGTCATTTTACCCTACAGATGTATGTTTTAGACGTAGCATATGACGTAATGTTGCGCAGTAGTCTGTGGTCGAGTCCACTTGTTTATTTATAAGAAAAAGGGGTGTCAGGTTACTCATCTGTCATCTGACCCACTAGCTTTATCAGCAACCTGCTGGTGAAAGCAGAGAAGTTACCCCACCATTGATTTGCATGACATCACTCGTGCACATTCGAGCAAGGTCATGCGCCACATTTAAAAAATACAATTGTACTCCAGATAATAACAGAAACCCTTCGTAATTCCTTGAGTTAGACATCCTAACATTTAGCGACATTGTTGAGCCGTTTTCATCCTGTAAGGATAAAACTTTACGAGAGAGATGTCATACGTTTCCAATTTTTGGTAGTACTAATAAAGTAACAGCGATAGAAGATTTCTGAACAGTCGTTTATCTTTCATATATAAATTTAATTAAATATAGATAAGTTTAGCTTCTTAAAGTATGGAATTAGAGAATCAATACAATAATATTGGCCACAAAGCTAATTACATTTTCAGTAAATTAATAGTTTTACAGCATAGGCGGTATTACATCAACAATGACGCTAGTATGGCTTTTCGTCCCCTTCAGTTGACGCCTTCTTAAAATTTGAAGCATATCCTAAATCTTTTGTCATCATTCTAATCATGGTACTGAATGACTCCTACACGAAAATTCAGAGAACACAGTCGCAAGTGTCCTTAGAACTTCATGACTGACATATGGGGACTCATAGCTAAAGTTTAGCCAACATTTTAACAAACTAAGAAATTAATTTTATGACATGATTTCCTTTAAGGCTGCGCCATGGTTCAGTGGTTAGACAGCTTTGTTCTCACCTAGGCAGCCCAGGTTCGATCCCAGGTGACCGCAGGATTAGTAGTGGACAACATGGCGCAGGGATAGGTTTCCTCCGGGTCCTCCGGTTTCCCCCACCATCATTCCACCAATTGCTCCGTCAATCATTCATCTCAGGCGTTGGACCGACCTCTCAACCTTGATTTCATCTCAGGTCAGATGCTTCGGCTCCCTCGCTCTGAGGAACCCAAGCCCCTCCTAACGTCAGCATGGACGAGAAAGGGAGGGAAAAAATCCTTTGAACAGTATATACATATATACATATATATACATATAGTTCTAATGTACCCGCATTTGACCAATTATTAAATGCCGAAGAAAATACGATGTAATGACCAGTATTTCCTTCCATTGCTTTTATTTGACTGTTTTTTATAATTTTTGCGTATTAAAAACATTCCGCGTGTTTTAATTTGCAGCCGCTTTTGTTCTAACTGCAGTAGAAACTCATCGAAAATGAACCTAAAATGCTGGACATTGTTGCACAGTTTCAAACTGCGTAGCATAAACTATCTAAAAATTATATTTGAAGGTATAAAATATATCAGTGAAACAAGAGGAATGATAAAGTACATATATACCTTCCAATGCTTTTAATTAATGTCTAAATAATACTGTAATATCTTTCTCTGAAAACTAATATCTGCACTTAGTGCATTATCTACCAAATGCATATAATGCCCTTCTTTGTAGAGTAGATGGTAGCGAAACTGCATCACGTTCAAGAGGTCGCAAGTTTGAATCTCAGTCACAGAGAGTTATCTGGATAAAGTCATATCCGGTGGTTTACCTTATCCTGAAAGATGACCGGATAGCTCTAAGCTCTATAGACTTGGAATTACTTGAGTATCATTTTACGCGTTTCATTCATCATCTCATATGACCTGAACATTGGAGGACGTTAGTTAAAATAGTCTACAATAAAAGTAAAACAAAATGCTTTTTCTTGAAGTATATTGAAGATCTGTGCATGAAAATTTGACACACGGCTATAATTCTGGCGGAGCACCATGTGAATAAATTCTGAAAAATATGGATAAAGTGTGTAAGGTTTTCAGTATTCATTATGTTTTACTTAAACGTAAGTCTTCTTATGTCAGTGATTATCATTTCTAACATCGAGTGCATTTATTATATTTTTAGTAAATTATGTAAATGTTTTAAAACTTTAAATTAGGTCTTACCACTTTTATAATTTTTTTCCATTAACCTTTGCTCCATTTGATATACTCTCAGTAAGTTTTTACGGTTCTCACAGATTATCTTTCGTCTTCAAAAGAGGGAACATAATTAAGTTCTACTGCACTTAGTTATCAATTTTTCAGTAAAATTTTGTGTCTCCTTTCCGACAAGGTCTTTCCAATGGCGGTCGGTGTTTTAAATGTTTTACTGCGTTCCAGAAACAAAACGAGATATTTTAATGAGAGCTTTTTGCAGACTTTTACACACAGGGAATTTGATGTGTCGGATCCTGATAGGAGCAGGGAGACAACTGTCTCCAATTCAGGAGTTAACCGGCTCAAGAGAGGTCGTTTACGGGCGGAAAGTAATCTGCATTTGAATGAAGTGTATTCTTACGAACTGCAAATTTTATTTGGCTTAGTACAACGTGTATGTTAAGAGGTTCACGAAATCAGGACAGTCAAATAGTTTCTGGAGACTTCAGGATAATTTCTTTAAATGCGTAGACCATTTAGAACATCTTTTGCTTAAGTTGAGCATTTTTATTGATTATCGCATCAGCTCTTCTCAGTTCATAGAATCTTAGGTGCTCTGCACTCTGAATGCATGTACATATTTAGGAAAAGGTACCGACGCGACCCAATGAGATGGCTTAAACCAAACGATAAACACAAAATAGTACATTTATACCTTATTCTATATATGAACATTGAACTAGGCGCAGAAGCAACGCGAATGTCTATATTGAAAGGCGTTTTTCTTTTCGCAGCACAATTACAATGTAAAAAAAAAGAATGAAGCGATAAACTACGTGATTTGTTCGCGTTAGAGGATGAGAAAAAAAATCACACCAAAGTGGATACATACTAGGGTACGGATTATCAGTATATCTCCATTTATACCCATAACACTCTGTGTATATATTTTCGAGATGGCATACTTTTAGGGCTACTGTATGTTCGTTTCTGAAATTATTTGTCTATTAGTGGGCTGTTCGACGTTCCATGATTAGATATATAAACTCCGATGAGGATTTCATTAACATCATCTTTTATTTTTTATTTTTGTTTTTTTTACGGAGTAGGTCTTTGCCCCTTCCGATTCCACATCAGTTCGACCCAGGGCCTTCTTGGTCTTCCTACCGATCTTCTTCCACTATGTTTATACATGTTACGCCAGAGGTTCTACTCCCATTAGTCCTGGAGCCGTAGGACCAAGGACCCGGGTCTCCTTCTACCCGGGAGCCGAAGCTCCGGGGCTCTTTCCATAGGGCCAAAATAGCCCCTCCATCGACTCGAAAATAAAGACGGGTGTAAGTGGATACGCCACTGGCGTGCGTCAACCCCGCAGGGAAGACTACCGAAAACCTCGCTGGGGCCGCCTGGTGATCTAGCACACCTTCTACTAACTATGCAGGCTAGTACCCGGGACTTATTAGGCAACCCTCTACCCCCTCCGGGCGGCCATAGCCTAGCAGGAGGTACCCAGTTTCCCGTGGATTTCGGGAACACACTGCCCCCTCAAGTCCAACCCAATCCGAACAGCTCCCAATCAGGGAGGGCTCGAATGTTCGGAGCGAGGTTCCTCTAGTAACGTCAGAGGTACCACGAGTGCTAGGGGTCCGCAGCGCCCGCACCACGGCAGCTGAAGGGGACGGATCCCCTCCCTTACGAGGACGTAGGTTTATACATCAATGCCATGTTCTTCTCTAATATTCCTATTTCCAATGTATTCTTGTCTTATACAGCCTTTAAGTGACCACAGGAAGAACATTTCCGCTCTTGAATTTTGATTTTTTCTTTCTTTTTCTTTTAAGGTTGAGGTCTCAATTCAACACAATGCCACTGGTAGTGCAATTGTTTAATAAAATCTTGGCTGCGTATCTTTTCTAACTTTTTTCCTCAGCGTTCGTCTGATTGTGCCCCATATATATTTAAATATCCACATTTTCTTATTTATATTTGATTCTTATTGCGTTGTGTCACAGCCCCAAGTACTGGTACCGTGAAACCAGTTGCAACGCTATCTTCTATTACTATTTTTCTTTTTACTGGGTATCTTCAGTTCTATTTTGTTCTAAATAGTTCTATATGTTATATTTCTTACACATATTATTTCATTTATAAAAAGCTTTTAGTAGTTTGTGCTCTCTGTCAATAATCATACAATCACCCTAAGTCTGAGTATTGCTAAGGGTGTAGGAGAAGGAAGGCTCCGAAAATAATCCCAAATATAAGGGCTCCCGTTAGCCGAGAGGAAGGCAAACTTCTAAGGAAAAGGGATCCTAACAGTAAACTTCTGGTGTTCCAGGTTGGGGGCTGTACGTCGGGCTACGTAGAAAGATCTTTCTCAGTAATCTCACATGAGCAAGCTGGACGAAAGGAGGAAATCACAATATATTTAATAACATTAAATGAACTGCAAGAAGACAAAAAAGCAATAAAGTTATCGTACAATAATATATAGGATGTTTACAGTAATTCTCCTCTTTAACCCTTATATTTATATCTTTATAGAGCCTGTTGCTAACGAGAGGAAAATGTGATGCTCATACCATCCCCTGGTCATCATCCAAGTTCTGGAAATATTGCATATTCCATAAGAAACTTTGAAACAGTTATCCATTGTAATAGTTCAATAACGTTTTAATAATTACAATAAATGACTTTTAAGCCTTTAAATATTTTCTTGGTCTAGTGTTGTTTAATGATATATAACTTACACTTAAATTCACAACAATATGTTGTTTCTGTACTCAGATCACCAAGTCATCTTCTTTGAATTGAAATATAATGCTCCAATTTGGAAACTTCTTCCCAGAATTTAATTAAAAATATTTATTTGTGATTTCTAATTTTAGGAGTTCTTTCTCTTTATACAAACTCATGCATGTCCAATTAAAGAAGTTGATTGCACCATAAACACAATGAAATAAAGCAAAGCTTCCATACATAAGGCCTTTTAAGTGTATTGGTATCGCATGCATGTTGTGGTGTTGTAATTTCAAGATATTTGCAAGTAAGAAAGTCTTAAATTAGCTAGAAACTCTGCAAGCCTTCAAACCCCTGAAGCTTTGCTTACGCTTAGTTCTTTGTAACACATTCAATTTGATACCGAAATTAAGGTTTGCCAGAAGTAAAGAATCATGATGGATGTCAAAAGGATGTTGGTTCTTTATTACAAAACGGGCAAGGCCAGTTGAGTTCGGGGGAAAGTTGTTATAACGAAAGCAATGTAAGAAACAGTGTCCTTAGCAGTTTTCTAAAGGGGCTCACTTGACTTGTATGAATAGGGTATTCTTTGGATCATTCAGAATGGCATGACAAAACAGCCACAAAGAGATTTTTTTGTGGAATGAAGAGGGCTTTCAGAAAGTGTAAGTTACATAGACACCCACACGCGCAGCTGTGGTCATTCAAACAGTCTTCGGCGTCAGGCCGATGAGAGCAGTCTGAGGCGTGAGGGTGATTAGGGGCAGTCCTCTTGTTCTGTCTTGGATATTTGTCGGTTCATATATACGTGAGGAACGAACAAAGTTTATCGAGTAATAAACCTTCTGCCGCCAGTAACTCTAAACAGGGATATTGGTAACCCTTGCTCGGCAACTTTCATTTCGATGTTCTAAAAAAGAAGCAGTGAATAAATAAGTTGGAAACGGGCATTCCAGTATCATTAAATATCCTTCTCACACATATCCATGCATACCCTGAGAAAAACCTCATTGTTTTACCCTGAGCTAAACAAAAGTGCTTCAAACTGTATTGTCAAGTGGAACATTGTTCGCCACATATATTGTTGCTTCAAATTGGCGTCCCAACGTGGAATTGTGTGCACCCAGAAACATTTTTGTATCAAAATGCCAACGATGTTCTACTTCAATAGTGGTACAAATAACTGTTACCTAGTTTCAAGCTTAGTAAATCATCTCACATTGCTACATTTGTGAGATATAATAAATGAATTTGTTACAAATTAAGGGAACTAATGCTTTTCTCTTGGGTTATCAGCTTCTCCAGATATACATGACTTGCACACGCTTTTGAAAATTAGAATTCTCATATGTAAATTTCTACATTGTTGAAAGTTTGACTCCCTAACTTAAATATAATTTAGGGTCATTTATTAACATGCTAAGATATTTCTCGTCTTTTGTTTCAGGTGTGGATTTTTGGGGACGTGTGGTGTTCCATATGGCTGGCGGTGGATGTGTGGATGTGCACGGCATCCATCCTGAATCTGTGTGCCATCTCCCTTGACCGCTATGTCGCCGTCACGCGCCCTGTGACTTACCCCAGCATCATGTCCTCCAAAAGAGCTAAACTTCTGATAGCTGGTAAGTGATCTTCCTCGTGTCTAATTGTCATAGCAGTTCAGGGAACCACTGAAATTCTACAGATAGTGAGTATTTAGTGTCAAATTTACCCATAGGGAGCGTCATTTTCTTGGGAAACCTAAGTTATCATTTGCAAGAGCAGTAATTATTCTCAAGTGCTTAAATGACTGTAAACAGCAGACTATTTCTGGTAAAAGACAGCTTGTCTTACTTAAGATAGCTTATTAATATTAAGGGGAGATTAAAAGTCTTATCTCATACCTTAAATATACCAAATTCATGATCCATCATCCCAGAGACTATTTAACACATCCAACTAATTTTTTCTATAATGTAGACGTTTTCCTTTTAAATCCAGTGACAACTTTTATAAAATAATGTTGTTAACTAAGGAACATAATATAATTAACAAAATAATTGTATCTTCTTATTAAAATCCATCATCAAATATTACGTTCTAAGAACTTAAACTTAATAATAAATAGAGGAACCACTGCATTGCACCAATAAATTCGATACCGAAATTTTACTAGAAATACATGTTTGAAGACCTCTTGAACCCATAAGAGTATTAGTAAAAGGCCATGCAGTCTGTCAGCTGTTTTGTCTACGACTGTTTGCGTGTGTCTGTAAGCAGAAGAGCTCAAAAACAAGGAGTCCAACAAATCAGAAGCTGATATTTAAGTTTAGCTCTTGTAAATATGCCATTACAAAACATTTCACGAAAATATCTCCAACCCGCTCTAAACTTTATAAGAAAACGTTTTCGTAATTTATTATTGTTCTAAAAATATTGTCACCAAATTATCGGAAGGCACGACCAACTGACAGCTGAGTGGGGGACAGGAGGCATTCAGGCCACGCGTACCCATTTATCTCGTGTCACTAACTGAGGGGATGGTTAAGAAAGTGTCACTGGTCGCTGGCCGCCTCTTTCCCCTCTCCATGACGTCTGGAACAGTCAGGATATTTCATCTAACCCGGAACCTTCTAGATTGGTCAGTTAATTTTATATAAGTGACGCGCCGGGCTGGAGGAGAGTTCAGTTCTTGGCGAGCAGCCGTGAGGAGCGCCGTGCTAGCGAACGGACCGGAGCACTGTGTACGTGTATCAGAGGAGTTGTACGTAATTGTGAGAGTGGAGTGGACCTGTGACAGATGAACTGGTGGATTACAATTGTGTGCACTACGTAATTCTATGTAATCGGCAACTGTAAGTCGGTGGAAATAAAGAACATTTTGAGTTTGTGCAATTGGACTTTTAATTTCACGAACCCACAGTCACAATATCTAACAATTTTGATTAACATTTTAAATACTGAAACTCTTCAGTTTTATAGAAAAAACTTCAGAATACTGGATTACGCTTCCACAATTGGTAAACTGCACTTGACTGACTTTTTGATTTTGAGTCATGCGCACGCGTGGGCAGATTTGTTTCTAAAAATGCTCCTTTTGCAGTTAGAAAATCTCAAACTGGTATTTCTGGTAAAATCTGAGCATTGAAATTTTGAGTTTAATAGCTCCACTTACTCTAAGTTATGAACACCGAATTGTATCTAGGAAATCATTTAGAGAATGTTTTATATTAATAAAGTTTAATTTAGCTTAACAGTAGTTTCTGAGAAAACAGGACACTTATACAAGAAAATGCATTTCCTAGGAAAATCCGTTCAAGGAATATATTTTCAGAATGCAACATTTAACTTGAGCCAAATTGTGGAGAATAACCAAATAGAACTACCATTTTGTAGAGCAAATGTTCTCCTAAAGGTTCTTCCTGTAACTTTGTAATATTTTTGTCATATTTTTGTCTGTGAAATTGCACGATATCAAAAGTACAAAATTGTTACTACTTTAGCACAGAATCAGCTGGTGGAATTGTTTAAAAGTCAAGGCTGCTTGTACGTAACTACTTTTAATACTTTCACAACTTAGCTTCAGGTATAACTGTTGGCGTTGTCTCCTACAATTCAGTACTCTTTTTCCTTGTGACCCATCAAACTTCATGTCAATACATCCATTTTCGCGTTTGCTTTTCTAGGATAGCATAAGGTTTTGGATGTCTTTGTTTTCAGAATGAAGTGCCCATGTTTCTGCAAACTTTACGCTGCTATAAACCTTGAACTGCACAAGATTGGCGTAACTCCTATTGGGTTTTTATGAACGCGGGGTGCGACAAATGAACGTGCATCGTATAATATCAACTCAGCACCTATCAGCTGGTTTTGGGAATATATGCATAGATGCTATAAAATTAATATCATTTTAAAAAGAAGTGTTACATCCCGGTTTTTCTACATTAGGGATATTTGAAATCAAATATTCTATATTATAGATAGATAAAACAACCTCACCTTATTTTGAAATGGTTTTGAAAAATATATAAAATAAAAGCAACTACAACTTATGAAACCTAAGAGAAACGGATAAATAAATATTTTGTTTGTTAAGGGAATTGCAATTGCTAGAGAATTTTGGCACCACTGGTGTGTCTCAATTTCGTTCAGTAAATCTACCGAATGGAGATGACGTTGTCGGTTATATGCACACTTAAAAACCACCAATCTGGGTCAGGTTTGAACTCCCGACCTTGGAACGGAAGAAGAAGCGCTTAGCTAAGTTACCCAAGCGACAGAGGAACACACAATCATAAATGAGATGTAATACAAATGACTTTCACACGTTTCATTAACAATGTTTCGAATACTAATTTATATAAGCTGGTCATGTTACCTGAAGTATAT
This sequence comes from Mantis religiosa, assembly GCA_030765055.1. NCBI lineage: Eukaryota > Metazoa > Arthropoda > Insecta > Mantodea > Mantidae > Mantis > Mantis religiosa. The sequence continues at coordinate 34,934,398 of CM060951.1, forward strand.
CGCAGGAATTGCTCGATGCAAAGATATCGTCTACCGTAGACTTACTCTGAAGGTTCTATCTGCAGTTTTATAATCTAGATGTCTAATTCCTTAGCAGGACAATATTTGAAACAACGGAGACTAAAGTCAGAGAGACAGACAGAGAGAAGGGGCGTTTCCTAGCCAACGCTTTAAATAAAAACATTTCTTCCTTAGAGGGGTCTCTACCACACGGATTACCATATATGGTTTCTCATAGCTGCAGCAGAGGAAAAACCGAGTTTTGATTCCCAAGGAACTGCTTTTACCCGGGAGGCTGGTTTCCTAACAAATGCATTTGAGTTCTTTGCAAGCAGTACAAGTAAGGCTCCTATGTGATGGAACATTTTACGTTTCATTCTCATGAATTTCTCTACCCTCTCTTCTATAAACAATACGTACAAAAACGTATTCGTCTGTCTACTTCAATTGAAATGAACACTTGCAGCAATAATTTAATCAGATATTTGATTATAGTCACAAGGATGATACAGCGGCTAAGGAGATAGTCAATTCAAGTACTGAGTGTGCAGTCCTTTATAATCCACTACTTCTAAGACCAAGAGAAGTTGAAGAATGGTGACCCAACCGTAGAGCCCACTAGTAACCAAGTCAAAGAACGACAAGCTTAATAGATGCAGATGAATTTGTACAGCTTTGATTTCCTGTGCGTAAGAATGACACCCCAGTGCCCTCACTGGAACTCAGTAACCAGGTTAAGTTGGTCATTTTGCCGTAGTGGATGGAAGTAGGTGATTTCTAACCCCTCTCTTGCTTTCACCTGCGCACCCCTACTTTGGCGTTTTAGAAGTTATAAATTACTGATACATACAAACCAATATTAACAAATACTTGAAAATTAAAAATGATAAATTATTTTAGTTAATTGATGGAAATTAATCATTTCTCCACACTAGCCGTATATAGGCTAAGATATTTGATGGATAGAGTCAACATGAAAAATTCAATGCCATGGCCGGGATTTGAACCACGGATCTACTGGTTTCCGTCCAGTCGCTCTTAACCTTTGAGCTACCATGGCCAACGTGCCTTCCTGACATTAAATTCTCCAGTTGACTCGTATATTTCCCCGGTAGACCACTAGGGGCTCTCGCATCCGAGATACACCGTTCGTGGCGACTTACTATTGTAAGTACTTAAGTCCCAGGCTTCATCATTTAACTCTTATTATTTTAGTTAATTGATGGAAATTAATCATTTCTCCACACTAGCCGTATATAGGCTAAGATATTTGATGGATGGAGTCAACATGAAAAATTCAATGCCATGGCCGGGGTTTGAACCACGGATCTACTGGTTTCCGTCCAGTCGCTCTTAACCTTTGAGCTACCATGGCCAACGTGCCTTCCTGACATTAAATTCTCCAGTTGACTCGTATATTTCCCCGGTAGACCACTAGGGGCTCTTGCATCCGAGATACACCGTTCGTGGCGACTTACTATTGTAAGTACTTAAGTCCCAGGATTCATCATTTAACTCTTATTATTTTAGTTAATTGATGGAAATTAATCATTTCTCCACACTAGCCGTATATAGGCTAAGATATTTGATGGATAGAGTCAACATGAAAAATTCAATGCCATGGCCGGGATTTGAACCACGGATCTACTGGTTTCCGTCCAGTCGCTCTTAACCTTTGAGCTACCATGGCCAACGTGCCTTCCTGACATTAAATTCTCCAGTTGACTCGTATATTTCCCCGGTAGACCACTAGGGGCTCTTGCATCCGAGATACACCGTTCGTGGCGACTTACTATTGTAAGTACTTAAGTCCCAGGATTCATCATTTAACTCTTATTATTTTAGTTAATTGATGGAAATTAATCATTTCTCCACACTAGCCGTATATAGGCTAAGATATTTAATGCATAGAGTCAACATGAAAAATTCAATGCCATGGCCGGGATTTGAACCACGGATGCGAGAGCCCCTAGTGGTCTACCGGGGAAATATACGAGTCAACTGGAGAATTTAATGTCAGGAAGGCACGTTGGCCATGGTAGCTCAAAGGTTAAGAGCGACTGGACGGAAACCAGTAGATCCGTGGTTCAAATCCCGGCCATGGCATTGAATTTTTCATGTTGACTCTATCCATCAAATATCCTAGCCTATATACGGCTAGTGTGGAGAAATGATTAATTTCCATCAATTAACTAAAATAATAAGAGTTAAATGATGAAGCCTGGGACTTAAGTACTTACAATAGTAAGTCGCCACGAACGGTGTATCTCGGATGCGAGAGCCCCTAGTGGTCTACCGGGGAAAAATACGAGTCAACTGGAGAATTTAATATCAGGAAGGCACGTTGGCCATGGTAGCTCAAAGGTTAAGAGCGACTGGACGGAAACCAGTAGATCCGTGGTTCAAATCCCGTCCATGGCATTGAATTTTTCATGTTGACTCTATCCATCAAATGATAAATTATTTGACATTAACAGTCGTATAATACGGTATACATCTTTATATTTTAAAGACTTGTGTCCATCTTTTACGGTACTTAAAAAAGTTTCCTACGTAATACTGACTTCATAGGCACATTTCCAAAGTACAATAAATATGTCAGACAAGCAAAATATAATGTTCTAATAAAATTCAATAGAGTCGTTTTTGACAAATGAAAGGAATAAAACCACTTGTCATATAAGTACATACTTAAGGGGTGATTTGGAGTGGGGTAATTTTAGTTAAAACCTTGGTGACTCACCTGTATTTCTGAAATTAAATACAAATTTTGGAATATATCCTACTTTTTCTTCATCATTTATACTATGCACACATTCTCTCTTCCTCTCTTCCTTTCTCTCTCTTTCTCTCTTGTCTCTCTCTCACCCAAACGGCTATATGGACTTTTTTTCTAAAAAATGTATATGTTGATTATTTTATTTATTTAGATGGCCTTAATGGACTTACTTGGGCTGAAGTGTGACTTTGATTATTCGTTGTTTCTAGCAAATTGAAATGTAAAGGTTTAAGTAATTTTTCTCCATCTACAGTGATTCATACAGGCTTCTTTCCGAATACAGAGGACTTCACAGGCACTTCCAAAAAATTCATGACAAACGTATACTCTATTTATCTTGTAAATATTCCATTTATACGATATTTTAATCATAGCCATTAGTAGTTTTTCAGAAAATCGAAAATTTCGAAAATGGTCTATTAAAAGGGAAGTTTGTGATATAGGAGTTTTCTAGAAAATCCTTGTAGGGCATGTTTATGATTCTAAATATCTTAATGATGAATGTAAGTCTATGTATCATACAGTTTCTTTTATTATTTTATAAATTATACCTCAATGATTCCTTCTACGTGAATTTTAGATGCGTGTGCTATTTGTACGTAATTTTCAATATTTACATTTTAAGGTATTTTTTACATATTTATATTAATATTTATGTTACTTATTTTGATTAATTTATGTTTACATTTAAGTATGGTAATTATTTTGGCGATTGATTAATACCTAAAGTGTCATTACCGTGTAAAGATAAGCTAACATTTTTGGCAACCTTAGGTTGTCTCATAAGTAATGTTGTTGTTCTTCTTTTTTTTTGTGCTTTGGAAAATTTATTGGGTTTCCTTGGTTTGGCATTGCTTTTTATAGGATGCCTTGGCTAGTGTTGCGTACATTGCAAAGTCTTCAGTTGTTAATAAACAATCAGAATATGGTGATAAATTTTGAACTTAGAATTCTACTAAAACACTACTGGAAAAAAAGATTATAAAGTCGCTGACGCAGCTCGAAGAATATGTGAAATGGAAGGAGAAGGTGTAGTTAGTAAGCGTGTGGACAACGATGGTTCCAACGTTTCCACACTGGAGACGAGAACACTAAAGATTTACCAATTTCTGGAAGACTTTAAGTATGGAATATTGAAATGTGAAATGTGTAGTGTTTAACGCCCGCTTTTACTACATACGGCACCTCAGGCGATGACACTGATGATACATGAGATGAAGATGGAGCACCGGTGCAATGAGATGGCGGGGGAAACCGGAGATCCCGGAGAAAACCCGCCCCAGCGCCGTGTTGTCCACCAAAAATCTCACTTTGCGGTCATCTGGGATCCAACCCGGGCCGCCTTGGTGAGAGCCAAGCGGTCTAACCACTGAGCCACGGCGCGGCCATGGAATATTTAGAATACACGTCAAGTTTTTCTAGAAAATAAGCAAAAAGATGCCCATAGGTTTTCAGAAGAACCCTAACATTTACATACATGAACCTTATATCAAAAAGCTAGATGTGCATACCTAGAATCAATTCCTGAAGCAACTGTAAAAATTTCCCATTGATATCTATATAGTTTCAAAGAAAGGCGCACCTTAAGTTAGCAATTTTAACATTGGTGGGTTAGGGCCTTTAATCTCCCCTTAAAGGCTAATGGGGCTACCCGGATCTGAACCTGTTACCTATATCAATAGGCCAGTGCCTAAGGCAATGGCCCAGGCAAAATTGACTAAAGTTCCGAGCCTTATATATCCGGAAATGGAGGAGAACTTCAACATTTAAACGCACAGTCGGTTATCACACTTCTAATAACCTCCAGAAGGAACTTAGAGGATAGCCAGAACCGGGGCTGCGGACAAAGGCGCGGTCTTAAACGTCTCCAAGTATTTAATTCTGAAGAAGCTGGAGACTCTGCTTACCTCTGGGAGACGTCGCCGCGACTTAATCGTCTTCAGTATATTTTCCGGGAGACGTCCCAATCAAACCCAAGGACAAAAGGCAGACTCATCCGCTATGCAGCACAGCGCCGTCTACTCGCCTGATCCTTCCATGTTGTAACATGATAATGAAATTAAATGATAGGAATATTCTCGATATTATATAAGTTCTCCCATTATTCAACTAAAAACCAGGAAATTCGCAGCCAAAAAAAAGATGTCGAAATAACCGCTCCCTACAGGTATCCGACCTGGGCCCTACTAAATACGAATTCTCATACATTATCGTGGAGTCATCTTCCTCAATATGTACAGCTCCCTGTGTTTATAAAAGACGTCCAGAAGAAAATATAAAACAAACTAAAATGAATTTTAGTTAATTGATGGAAATTAATCATTTCTCCACACTAGCCGTATATAGGCTAAGATATTTGATGGATGGAGTCAACATGAAAAATTCAATGCCATGGCCGGGATTTGAACCACGGATCTACTGGTTTCCGTCCAGTCGCTCTTAACATTTGAGCTACCATGGCCAACGTACCTTCCTGACATTAAATTCTCCAGTTGACTCGTATATTTCCCCGGTAGACCACTAGGGGCTCTCGCATCCGAGATACACCGTTTGTGGCGACTTACTATTGTAAGTACTTAAGTCCCAGGCTTCATCATTTAACTCTTATTATTTTAGTTAATTGATGGAAATTAATCATTTCTCCACACTAGCCGTATATAGGCTAAGATATTTGATGGATGGAGTCAACATGAAAAATTCAATGCCATGGCCGGGATTTGAACCACGGATCTACTGGTTTCCGTCCAGTCGCTCTTAACATTTGAGCTACCATGGCCAACGTGCCTTCCTGACATTAAATTCTCCAGTTGACTCGTATATTTCCCCGGTAGACCACTAGGGGCTCTCGCATCCGAGATACACCAGTAGAATCGTGGTTCAAATCCCGGCCATGGCATTGAATTTTTCATGTTGACTCCATCCATCAAATATCTTAGCCTATATACGGCTAGTGTGGAGAAATGATTAATTTCCATCAATTAACTAAAATAATAAGAGTTAAATGATGAAGCCTGGGACTTAAGTACTTACAATAGTAAGTCGCCACAAACTGTGTATCTCGGATGCGAGAGCCCCTAGTGGTCTACCGGGGAAATATACGAGTCAACTGGAGAATTTAATGTCAGGAAGGCACGTTGGCCATGGTAGCTCAAAGGTTAAGAGCGACTGGACGGAAACCAGTAGATCCGTGGTTCAAATCCCGGCCATGGCATTGAATTTTTCATGTTGACTCCATCCATCAAACTAAAATGAACTTCATTATCACTAGCAAACTCTGCTATAAGGCAACGCGTAATATAAATTAAACGACCTAAAATAGCAAGAGCTTGACACACTGTAATGAGGAGGGTGGGAGACATGAGGCTGTATAATTAATACAGGATGATATCTAATTACTCACACGTCATTTTTGTTCCTCCAATGTCTTTGCGGAATGACACGGTGCCTTGGCCTCTGTCGTGGTGCAGTGTGACATTCTTCATGACGTTTAATCAATGCTTAGCCTCAGGGTAATCTTGTGCATGAAACCCGACCCATTAAATAGGAGCTCCTTAACAGGGTAAGTACTTCTTTCCGCAGCATTTCCTCCTTCATTTTCTGCTCCTTTGAGCGCAATGATTGAAGTGAAGGTGGTTCGCCGAAGTGAGTGCTTTAAACCTCCCGTTTACCTTTATTTATAAACTACGGCTATGATATTCAATTCTGCCTTCCGTTTTCTTTCCAGGAATCGCATTGCGATCATTAAATTACCAAAATAAACTACTAAAGTAAATTACCAAATAGAACCACACCACTAGTATACCTACTTGATATTTTGAAGGAAGCTATAGAAAAATATGCAGCATATTGGCAAGACACGATGCCACTTGTTCTATTTAAAGAGTATTTTATGTTTTACATGGCCTTCTCTGCTCAGCATCGTCTTTTATAAATAAATTCTGCGCAACTCCTTATTCTTGTACATTAAAATACAATGTCGAGAAATACACGGCTTAAAGTTTCATAAAAACAAAGTATGTATGGGTATGTGTGTGACAATAATTGAAGCTCTCAGATTCAGAAGTTGTTAAGTCAATGTTTTTGAGAAATCCTGTTAACCACAGGATAAGCACTGTGAATACCAGTTCTGCAATACTCCTAAAAGATTTGCGGATCAAAAGATGTTAGGTCGAACATATGATCCTGGCATGTTGAATGAGCATCAATTTCAGAAATAAAAGTTGTTAAGTCAGCCTTTTGGAGTTAGATGTTGTTAAGTCAAGTAGTTGCCGCATTAGCTGTTTGGTGGTGCAGCTACACTGTTGATACATTTTAGATTAGACTTTTTAGACATTCCTCACGTGCACTTTCACAAAGTTTATCTGTACCTCCCAATACCAGGACACTCTTTCATGCTTATTGACAGAATTTTTGGCAATATTGAGAAGAGGAAACAGTTAATGTATAGTCTTAGTCCCTTCCACATCAGTGAAACAGATCAAAGATTCACTACAGAAGAAGCCCATTGATGTTATCCATGTCAAACGTCCACTGACCGATAACGGGACACATGATGGCACTCCAGATCTTCAAGTTTTTTATTTCAAAGATGCCCTCGACCATCTCCTTGTAAGAAGTATTCCTGAATTCACTTTAATCCGGGGTGTGTATTTCAAAGAGGATGTGTACCAGAAGTTCGTCACTCAATGTCTTCCTCGCTTTATCATCCTCAGTTTCTTTTGAGGAGAGTAGTAAAGTTGGAAGCCTTACACAAGGCATGTGATAGTGCGAAAAACACACCAGATATGCTTTAGAAGATTAAGAAACCAAAATATTACATGTTCTTTCACTGCTGGAACACGTCACTGTGCCAGAATGTACCTCATTTTATGACACAGTGACATATGGAAGAGATGTAGAAGATGATGTAGCGATGGAGTGATGTTTTGATGACTGCTGTATGTCAATCCATGAATTGCAAACTGAATTAGTCCATACTAGAGATGTATTTGTAAAAATAAAGTAATAGTTTATCCATGGCCACATATTATAATATTGTATAATGGAAAAACTCTAACATTAAGAATCAGAAGCTGTTAAGTAAAGTGACTTAACACTTTTCATCCATTTTAAATTAAAAGTTGTTAAGTCCTAATAATAATTTTTTTTCTTTTTTTGTAATTTACGTCCTCCAACGTTAAGTCATATCGGACGAAAATAATAAAATACCCTGTCACACATGCTACATATGTCAAATCCTGAGAAATACTTCCAACACAGTACTTTGTACCTCCAAACGGACCCTTGACATAAAATCCTTTCATTTGTATTACTATTTTGGTATTTAAAATTACTTTTGAAAAGTATGAGCAGCTCTCTTGCACAATTTTGAAACAGCGACGTACCAACTTCTGCTGCTGACCGCTTTAATTCAAAAAGTTAAAAAAAAAAAAGCTTTATATTAAGCTCAGCATATTTCAAGGATGCAACACTACTATTGTCCGCCTCTGTAGCATAGGTGGTAGCGTGTCTGCCTCATGTTCAAGACATTAAGCGTTCGAATCTCAGTTTGGGCGAGTTATTTTGACTACTTCACATATACATATAGACCAATCAAGTACTAGGATTTGTCAAATACCGACCACTCGCTGTTTGTACACCATGCACAATTATCGCTCAGCAATTGTTACATGTTCCTTTACTGTTGGATATAACGATCACATGAGCAGTGAAAACAAGTGCAGTAACATGGCGGCTGAAAGATTTGGCCAGTCGAAAGAAGTTTGTTGTTTGAAAATAGAGGTTATGTTACCGTATTATTTTCTTATAATCGATCAGCGCCACCTCACGGGCTTAAGACCAAAGTTGCTTTCACTAGTGTTAACTTGTACAAGGTCTGTAAGAACTATTAATCTTTTATGCAGTGACTTCTTAGGTTAAGTTTCATTAATGTACTAATGTAGACCTTTGTGATTCAGAGAATCAAATAACTTGTTTTATTGCTTTTAATAATTTGTTTTAATTATTATCAGTACTTTCAAAACCACTCGTGAAGTTACCAGTAATAAAGCTTTTTCCGGGGGTTTCCTTATCCTGAAAGATGAACGTAGAGTAGCTCTAACCTCTATGGACTCTGGATTCATTTGAGCATTATCTCATCCATTTAATTCAACGTCCGATGTCTTAACGTTTGAGGACGTAAATTTAGAAAATGACCATTTTCTCTAAAATTACTCCCTTAAACTACTCTTTACATGGACATTCTTTCACTTGCTTTTTGTTTCTCAAAAATGGGTCCCAGACCTTACTTAAGTTTAAGACACTTTCATGACAAATAAGCCGTTTTGGAATATGGAAATTCAGGGAATATGTCTAAGATATCCCATATGTAATGGTAGCAAATATAAGATCCATTTACTGTTAGAATATTCAGGTAGAGAATACTGAAAAATGGTTAAATAGAGATAAGGAACAAGCACTGAGAAAAGGTTTTAAGGTCTAGTTACAAAAAGTATCTGGGAAATGTCTACGGAACTAACAAGTAAATGGAAGTAGTTAATGAACAGGACTGTGGATGGATGAAATTTTGTAGTTTAAAAAGTGGATGTTGTGATTATTATTGGATTTATGTACTGCTAGAGGCAATAACAGAACAGAGATGTATATAACATTAGCTAACATTTATACCTTAAATGAAAACTACCAGTAAACTAGTAATTTCTCAATTGTTTTTCAAAACAGCATGTTTTTAAGATAATATTAGGAATATGGTCTCCTTTAACCCCTTTATATTCTGATAAGTTTAAATTGATAAAGATGTATTCCTTAAATCTCTTTGCTCTTAGTTAGTTCCTCAATTTCATAACAATTTTTAAGTCGTTATTATGCCGATTTGATAAAGATTTGTTAGTGTAATAGTGTTTTTTATTTTATTTTCCAGGCCAGCTCAGTTGGCAAAAACTGATGATTAATTTCTGAAAGATGATCTCGGATCTATGTTTCATCTCGTATTTATAAGTAAAATAATGATTCCTTTATTTGTTAAAAGTAATTTTTATTTATTTTATAGAAAATAAATAAGTGGAGCTCTTTCATACAGATCGTTCTCAGGCATACCTCTTCCTCATTGTTAAAAATGGAACCTCATTTTTTCGTCTCTACAGTTACAACCAAACTGTTATAGATTTCTCGTCTTTTACTGGTGTCTCTTTGGTTTTCTTATAAATAATTACATTTATATTTTATTACATAAACATTTCAACACTTCTTAAACTTCAACCAACATTCCAAAATTAATAAACCACTCCTGTTTGGATCCACCTTTAAACGGTACTTTCAAAATTATTTTATTCGTCCCATTCATTCTCTTTCTTTTGGGCTGGCGAAAGTCGGACTTTAAGGCGACACACTGCTAATAAAATAGAAGCTTCTAGGATGGTAGGCAAACACCAAAACATTTGGTTGCGTTGAAGCTCGTGTTTCCAGCGGAGTTCTACTTTTGAGGGGCAGGAAAGTCTGGGCTCATTCAAAAATATATTAATGATAAAAAAGCACGTTTGCAAATTTTTTCAGCCGAGAAAATAACAGCAATTTCTTTGTGAATTTTTGGGCTTCACTACAATTTTCTAATACTAACGTGATATAATTAGAGCTGTGTAATTCAAATGTATAAACATATTTATCTTATAAGAACTAGACTTGATCGAGTCAAGTATTTGGTGAATTGTGCGGATTGTGCGCAATCAAAGAATGTGTACAAAGTCATAATGATACATTTTACAGCCTTTACTAATTAGGAGCGATATTAAAAAGAAAAATAAGCTGCGTTGCAATAGGAGAAAAAAATAGCATAATATTTATAAATCAAAAATTTGTCTGGGATTTTTCAAAATTGTTTCAGGCAGAATTGCTCGCAGCGCTGTCGCACATTATCGTTAGCCATATATTGCAGCGTTTGCAGACACATGTCTACCAAAAAAAGAGAAATGTTAGAATAATATGATACATGGACTTATTTGGACTCGATGCAGGGACAGTTTTACTGCAACACAGCTGTATTTTATGAAGCTTCTCGTTGGAAAATGGTGTTGCCGTGCGGTTATGGCGGCAGCCCTTTCATATGACGGAAAATTTATTGCGGTTATGACCGTGGTCTCAATAAATTCCTGTGTAAAATATGCAAGCACATAGGAATCCTTAGTTAATGAGCTTTAGAGGCAATATACAAACAAGATCCTCAGCAAGAGGAAAGTCCTACCATAGGTAAATTCAAGCGAAATTACTATCTTGTAATATAGCAGATATTCTGGTGCGTATATTTCTGCAAAGTCGCGTCCCTGTTGGTTTACACAGCTTTGTCGTTACACATCGCATATTACACTTTAAACAGAGCAAAGCAAATATCAAAAGGTAAGCCGAAGTTCTGTGATTTATATCCCGGCTATGATAATGTTCTTTTTAATTTGATTCTATATTTTCAAATTTAGTCTTACATGTCATGTGTGGAACATATATATTTTGCAGAGGTGACTATTTTTTTCTATCATGGTGGGTATTCCGTCACTTCAGCCGATGGCTTATTCTGGGTTTGGCCCGGGGACGAAGGATGAGATGAAAGTGGTCTACAGGTGGCCAGAATTTATCAGGTGGCACCATAGTTATGGGGTCCCAACAGGCACAGACAAGTTCTTCAGCCACGCTGATTTCCTGGCTATCACTCTTAGCCAGATCCGGCCGATGAATCAGTCCTCCGTGAAAGGACGGCCCACCAACCACAGTGTCTCTCCTCAGCCGAGCACCGAATTTTGAGCGCAGGTACCACCGTAGTGCAGCCCATCGACGACTTCACTGACTTTTGCTACCTGGAAAGACCGAATGGAGAAATTGAAATGAATGAAATGAAAAGAAATGAAACGAAAGATATAAGGTAAATATCCTTTCCAGCCTTAGTGAACCGCGAAACCGGCAGGAAAACCCAAGATGAGTAAATTTGGGTTGAGAATCAAACCCGCTACCTTCCAAATGCAACAGACATCGCCTGACCTATCCCTCAAGATAATTTTTCTTCACACTTTTTCTCCTACACTTCCTATCAAAAGTATCAGATTTTCAAAATATATATTTACCACTCTACCGGGTTTAAGTCTCAATCAAGCGCGGTAAACCTCCTCGTTCAAGAGTACCTGCCTCCGTCTTTGCTTTATAATTCATAAGTTATAAAATTAAACTACCAGTCACCAGACTACATTACGCTCATTAAGATATCATAGAAGTGATTTAGAATAACGTTCTTCAATGTACTATATGTTGTTTAAGGGCACTGCGAGGTTTTTTTCCCCAGAAGGGGCTACTTTTCTAACTTCTAGCTCTACTTTCAAGCAACTGAGCTGTTCTTTTTGCCTCTGAGAGTCGACGCACATCTTTTTTAGACATGCCGCCCTCATATTTTCACCAACCTTTATACCCATTTTTGTCATTACTTTATGCCTACCACTGCACCCAAAATTATAACAAATAACAAATTTTTAAAGTTTTTGGCCCAACATGCACAGTTTTTGGAATTATTTCCCATTTATATGATGAAAACTTTCATTTGGGTTTTGGATGCAAAGACACGGCTAAAGAAGCCGGAAGTTAACCATAGAGAAATAAACGAGTGAAGCAGCAGGAAGCAGAATGACAAACACGTAAATCAAAATTTACCACATGTTTCTAAGTGGGTTAGTTCAGAAATTTCAAGATTTGGAAGTATGCTGAGTGAAATGTGTATGCAAAAGATCAGAAAGTGGGCTTCAATACTAGATGACACCCTATATTATATTTATCATTTAAAAGCTGAAGAGTTATATAATTTTAACACCAAAAACAAAAAATCGATTTTTTGAAGCCCATTAACCTCCCAGTGTCCTTAAATACAATCTGTCTGGTCCTAGAAAAATTTAGTTGATTTTTCTTGTATCAATTGTGCCCTGCCAAAGCTCTAATTGACGACCATGAAAATAAAATAAATTCTTCTGACTCAGTACAAACATTTGCAAACAAACTCACTAATGTAATTAGCAAATCAATTTTAAGTTCCTGTTTTTTCTGCACATACAGCAATAAAATTGTTAAACTTAAAACCTTATATGTGTATGTGCGTGCGTGCTTCCATGTCCTTTATTACAAACAAAATAAACCTTCAAACACCTGAAGAGCCTAGTACACCAAACACCAAATAGTTCTGCTAAAGAACTGTTGGAGAAAGTATCAGTCAACTCTGATGAAATTCATGGCAAGCCAGAAATTTTTGGAAGAATGCAAATAGGACTTTTCTGCTGATATAATCTGTGCAGATATCTTGGTGATCACTATTTTCAACAATTATATAATGTTCTTTCAACCGAAATAAAGAAGCGCTGTTTCGTCACATAGTACATAAACACAGATATTCTTAATTTTGTTTATCATGCAATGAATAAGCGTGAAATGTGCTTATGTCATTGTTTCTTCATTTCTAATATATTTGTTACACCTAAAACCAAATTAGAATGTCTTAACTTCTTCATTTCTCTTTATTTCACTCCATTTATCCTTTCAGAAGTGCCGAATTACAAAGCATGAAATCCCTTTAGCTTATTTATTCACTTTAAAACCTTCACTATACCTTAAAGCAAAAATAGGTTACTTTTTCTTCATAATGTTATTTCAATTGTTTATGTTTTCAAGGAGGACATTATTTTCAGAAGTGTAAATGAAGTCTAAAGTAAAGTGAGATCTATACAGCAACAGCATACCTGTTTTCATAGGTTGCCCACTTTGAACTTGAACTCAGTTACCGCTGAATCCTAGGCGTGCAATTTTATATTGACTTAATAGCAGAGAAATACTTCTCTGTATAGCGTAGGTAGTAGCATGTCTGCCCTACGTTCAATAGATCCCGAGTTTGAATCTCAATCGGGGTACGTTATCCTGGGACCATTCATTGATTGTTCAATATGACAACGTTGGAGGACGTTATATAAAATCGTTACTACAGCTTCCTTTCAAAAATGTGTACCATCGAATTCTGAAATGACCTGAAGGCGTATTGGAAGCCCGAGACAGCCTAAAATTATAATTTCAGTCATGGTTCTACGCGTGATTAAATGGATCTTCTGTGAAAAATAGTCTTCTTATCTTGAAACTGGGGTCGTTGTCACATCATGCAAAAAATGAAATAATCCACGGCGCAACAGCCCGAATCGAGCCTGAGCCTGCCAATCCGACTGCTGGCTTCACGCCCACTTACGCAAGGTAGAGGTTAGCGATACGGGAGGAGATGTAGTCAGTCGGCACTCCCAGCTGGAAATCGTGCTATGCACGTGTATCAAATTATGGGTGCTGATGAAAGGATGGTGTGCGGCATGTTGACTATGTAGAAGCCCCAGGTTGGGAACCCATGTGGAATAGGAATTATCGTGATGATGGGATGATGGTGTGTTCTCGAAGTCTGCGGCTAGAGTGGGTAACGGAATTTGTCTCACCTGATATCGTCCCGCGTTGTGACTGATGTTGTGGGTTGCCTTCTGCCCTCCTGGATGGTGACGATGAAACCACGAGCTGCTACTTCTTCCCAATCTGAATCTTTGGTTCGAATCTGGCACTCTGATTATATATATAATATCTCCGGATCTACCTCAGTATTAGCTATGAGAACTCCTGAATTTTCAGACGTGGTCGGGAGTGAAAAAAACAAATTTCTAAATAAACTTCGATACCAATAAATTCATTTTACTTTTAAAAAATTCCAGGTGTTAAATTTAGGTTATATTATTTATACAATTTTTCGTATGAAACTTGACAATAATACTGCATACCTTGATTACAATTAACCGAAAACTGATATTAACTCTTTTACAATATTTCGTCGCGGCAGTGAATTTACGTCTTTTCGCTATAGCGTTCTTCCATCAAAAGAGGCTTTCTTTCCTAGCTATTCTTCCAAAGTTATTGATTTCCCATTCTCTCGTTGTCATTATTACCAATAAAACGTAATTTTTACTGGTCCACCTCACACATTACATAATCTCAGTTTTAAAACTACCATCATAAAGCATTCACATCATATCACTTACATATTATGTCATCTCATGACCTAGTGAATTTTAACAATTTCCTCGTTATTCATTTTAACATGTCCCTATCGATTCTTCAACCTCATATTTAAACATTTTACAACTCTCGCGGCCTAAATCAAAACAACCGTTATATATATATCTGATTTTATCCTCACATTTTCCAAATCAAAACTTTATAGTTAGTACTTACAAATGAGAAAATAATACTTCTTATACATATATAATGCTTTTTGTCACTGATAAATGTAATTTTCAAAAACACTTCATTCTAGTAGTAATAAAGAAAATAATTTTATTAAAGTCTGAATTAAAGAGGCTTTACAAGGAGACATAAACATGCTACAGTAGTAGGCGACAGAAATACCTACCTATGCATAATACCTATGCATTGTGTTGCAAATAACAGTGACATCATTCAAGCCCACAAACAGGAAAAATCATCATCTGCCATAAAAACAATGAATAGCATCAAAAACATCACATCCGTGAAACTACATACAGCAATGAAACTGTTGGAAACGACCATAGCACCAATAATTACATATGAGAGAGAACTCTACTGGGAGAAACTAAACACTACTCACATGAAGAAAATAGAATCTGTGAAAGCAAGATACATAAAGAGGTTAATAGGAATTAGTAAATACGCGTCAAACAGAATGGCGCCCGGGAAACATATTTCCTGGAAGATATAAGCGACAAAATGCCACATGCAGGAGATTACAGAGAAGCGATGGCAAGAAAGAAGGAAAGGGAGATAAACATCGAATTCTTCGGAATCAACGACACGATAAAAATGCAATGGAATGGAGAGCAAGCAACCACAGAGACACGCCATAGGGGGTCTAGAAATTCAGGGATTTCACTATCTGCTGTGTACAACCACAAATTTCACCAATCGAACGACCAATGTGTATGCGAATCTTCTGAAATAAAAGTGCGAACTCTACCAGCACAAGTGCAAAAGCAAAGGACATACTCCATATATATATACTTATAAAGGAAAGCAGATAGACTATTTGAATGCTCACTCGATAGCTATAGGCGTTTAACATCTATGAATAATCTTGTTGTGCAAGGAATGGCACTATCTGATCTTTTAAACTTTTCAAATTTAGTCTTTCTTGAGCTCTAGCTTTTGTACTTACAGTGCTGTTTTTGAAAATTGCAACACCAAGAAGGAATTATCCGAATAACTCCAAACTTGGTGCAAGTATAGAAGAATATGCAAGCAATAGGTTATTAGGTTTGCAGAGAGATGGAATATACGTAGGCCAAGCAGAGCCCTCGTACGTCTCAGTCTGACAAGGTCACTGTTGCGCCGAGTACAGTCAGTGCAGAGCTATCAAACAAGATGGAAACAATAAAGTGAGTACCAGTATACCTCGTCAACGTAAAAGGGAGCCATATTGGCATGTGACGAGTTCGAACGGGGCAGAGTGATCGGTCTTCGGGATGCGGGTTTGTCATACAGTAACATTTCGGCTCGTAAAAGGCATGCTGCTAGGAGAGTGACGCGTGTGTGGAAGCAGCGGATAGATGAAGGTCGTATGCAGTGAAGAGCGGGAACTGGACCACAAAAAATAACCACAGCACGGGATGACCGTCATCTTGTCCGTATGGCTATAGTGGACCGTACAGCTTCATCCACAGTATTGGCTCGACGCTGGAATACTGCAAAAGGTGTGAACTTTTCTGCATCATCGGTTCGTCACCGTCTACTGCGTTGCAGGCATATCATCACGTCGTCTTCAATTAAACTACTAGCTCCTCCGACTGCAATGGTGACTGGGGTACTGAGAGGCAACATGTAGTCTTTTCGGATGAGTCCCGCTTCAACGTGTCCTACAGTGATGGCTAAGTACACGCGTCCGACGGTACCGTGGTGAGCGCAACCTGGAGAGCTGCATTGTTGTGCAGCATAGTGGACGAACACCAGGTGTGATGGTTTGGGGCGCCATTGGTTACAACAACTATCTCGCCTCCTAAGAATAGAGGACACTGGGAACAGCAACCGTAGAGCCCGGGGTACTCCCCCTGCTTCAGGCATCTCCTAGGCCATATTTTAACAGGACAATGCCCGGCCACATATTATGAGGAATGTACAAGGCTTCTTCGAAGAGCATCAAGTACCATTGCTTCCCTGGCCTGTACGCTGACCTGACATGCCGCCCATCGAACATGACTGGGATATGGTTGGTCGGCACCTGGTGCGTCGTGATCCTCCAATAACTAGTGTTACGGAGTTGTGGGCTCGAATACAACCCGTGTGAGGAGAAATCCCTTAGGAAAGTATTCAGAACCTTTTTGATTCAATGCTACGGTGTAAAGCAGCTCTAATTGCAGCGCATGGAGGCCAGACGAAATACTAAACATTAGGGCTCAAAGGTCATGTACAGATTTGAAAAAATAATCATTTGCTACTTGTCAAGTACCTAACCTGTGGTATTAAATTCATTGAATTCATACGTTTTCTTCTTGGTGTTGCAGTTTTCACATACAGTGGTGTATATAATAACATTTATTCTTCAAATAAGTTCTAAATTATGCCTGTAAATGAAATTTTGATAGACTAACTTTCATATTCTTAAATTTGAAATATACCATACCTGATAAAATTGAAGTGCTGCTGTAAACTATTTTATCAAACCTTAATTACTCCGTCTATCTTTATTAATCCTTATAAAATTTTAATTTCTAATGAAACTTTCCGTTATAGGATGTAGTACTAAAGATAGAGTTTTAAAAACATCTGGCTATTTAGTGACTTAAGTCCATGTTTCTTGCATGACTACTAGAGGGACGACACGAAGTACTTGAAAAATGCAAACCAATGAAAAGGTACATCTTGGAGGTGGTTAACTCAGTGAAAACGTTTGTGTGCCTTAAATGAGAGGTTTCAACGAGGTATGTATTTTTATCCAGTAAAGCTTTGCATATTTCTTTCGATTGTTGTGTAAAACTTATTCAAATAAATGACAGCTGAAAGTTCAAGTTATGCATTTCATTTGTCTTGAAAATATCTTAAATGTATGACATTTTAAATAAACTCATCAGAGCCTTTCTCGAAAAAATCATAAATGGTGAAAATGTTTCACTGTTAGTGTAGTTTGGGTTGAGAAATTTTCTTGAAAACAGTGTGCTAATTTTCCAGTTAAGCTTCCACTGGCAAACTTAAAACACACACGCACCTTTTTGAATTCAGGGAGCCCCAAAATGCTGCACGTTTAAGAAAAATAAAAACGCCTTTCGTTGATAAAATTCAGTTTTATATAGTAAGTATATCGTCCTTTCAGCAGTTGAAGCTGCAACACACGCCAATTGCTTCCCGGACAAATATACCTCCATTTTATACGCAAAAGCCACAGTTGTTTTGAACATAAAGCCTGCGGCAGCACGTCAATCTCCCAAATTTTGACACCTTACAATGTATTGGTTTGTTTTTGTTTGACTACTATTAAACATAATGTATATGTGTAATTCTAAATCAATAGAGTTTAAACCTACCAGACTAATTCCCTAAACTCGATGAAGCGTAGTAACAAATTTGTTGGCACATATTGAATTGTGGACGGAATTACCTAATTTGTATACTACATTTTCGTCTTGCGCATTTGAAGGCGTGCACTAATTTTTTTTCACTAAGCATTTATGTTAGGGTTACTAATGTGACTTGAATGGGACGGGGAACTACCTCCGCTTATGGATGATCTTTTGTGTCTGTAGCCCTGACGGGAGGTACAAGTCAACTCTGCCGAGAGGGTGGGGTGAAGTGAGGGGATACGCAGGACAAAGATTTACACAGAGCAAATTCCCTACCATGTACTCCGAAATCCCCATCGACACTTAGAACCATGAAATAGCCAATCAGGGTTAACGGTGAAGGGAAATGGAGAGACAGGAAATTTATCCTTCCCAACATTTTGCTAGCGATCCAAGAAAACTCCTGAAATAACCCTTGGGACAGAAAGGTTGCCCACAGGAAACGAACTAACGACCTCCCGAATGTGGGCCAGTAACATGCAGGAGTGCAAAAATTATCCGTATTGCATCACTTCATCGTTGTAAAATGCGGAGCCTCCTTAATTATGTATACAACTAAAAATATTCCACAAAGATATTTCGTTTCATCAGAGGAGTTATGCATTTATTATTAGTATTATTATTGGAAATTAATTGTTCTTTCACACTGGCCGTGTGTAGGCTAAATTGTGGAAACGTAGAGTCAGACTGAAAAATTCAATGCCATAGCCGGAATTTGAACCACGGATCTTCTGGTTTCCGTCCAGCCGCACTACCATTGTGCTACTATGGCCAACGTGCCGATATGACATTAAATTCTCCAACTGACTCGTATTTTCCCGGTAAACCACTTAGGTGTTCTCATACACACATGAGACAACTACCTTAATGGTGACTTACATATTGTAAAGCTATAGCTATGGCATTGAATTTTTCAGTCTGACTCTACGTTTCCAGTATTATTATTATCATTATCACCACCATCATCATCATCATCATCATCTGTATCCGCTGCTGTTTAAAGCAGTAAACGATATGGAACTCAGAACCTACAGACAGCCAATATTTTGTAATGTGTACCTTTTTATGTCCATTGCGCATAAATGAAAAGTTAATGATGTATAGAGCGTAATGTGAAATTAACGTTGATGAAGTTATTTTTGATAATGAAGGTGATTGCGATTCTGAGCGTAGTAATGGAGTTACACCTACCATCCCGTTATGCAGCATGTGTCGTGGTTTCGAGTCCATTACACATCTCATGCGTTAGAATTCACTTGCTCTTCCAAAGCCCCAAATTCACATGACCTATATGCCTCTGATTAGTCTATTATCCATTTGTATTTCTTTTCTCTGTTTGTTCTACTTTTAACATTACGTCCTCTACCACGAATAGTAAGTAAGATAAGCACTTCATTTCATCCAAAAATTTGATACTTAGATTTTACCGGAAATTAGGATAGATTAGATTAGATTATATTGATTTGCGTTCAGTAGGTTCACTTGTAGCCAGAAAAGGCTGTGAACAATGAACATGTCCAGAGGTATAAAGTTTAATAGCATATATATGTACAAAAGTTAACATAAGACACATATTATAGTATACAGGCAATATGAACAACAATATGGAAAACAAAGCAGGGATAATTATATATATGATACAAAATGAAACACTTTTTAAATCAGTTTTCACTTGGCTTATGCCAGTACGTCTCAACCTTTATGCAATGGATACCATTCTTGTTATTTATTAAATACATATATATATACATTAAAAATAAACTTTCAACATGCATCAACGATTTATTCCTAATGATTTGTCATTGGAACAGTTAAATACTACTTACAGAGCTACAGAAGCATTATCAGGATAATTTGTCATTCAGATAATCTTGTACAGAATAAAAATATTTTGAGAAAAGGTACTCTCTAACAGCATTTTAAAAGAACCGAAGTTATCAACTTTTTCTTTAAGAACATTAGGAAGTGCGCCAAATATTTTTATAGTTTCATAATACACACCTTTCTGGAAGCAAGAAAGTTTAGCACTGGGATAATGGATATTATACTTTTGTCTAGTGTTTATTCTGTGAATTACATTATTTGTTGCAAATAAGTCACGATTGCATACAAAGAATTTTAGGATCGAGAATATATACATGCAAGGAAGTGTTAATATCTTCAATCTTGTAAAAAGATTTTTACAGGAGCATGTGTTATGGGTATATGGTCTCAACACTTTCCAAGGATGGGACAAAAATACTTTAAAAAAATCCCCTCATTCCAAACTACTTTTTATATGCACACTTTAGCGAAAACCTTGATATTCTCAAAAATAGCTCTGGCAAATTATATTGTAATACCATACGCTAAGAAGTTTTTATGATATACGAAATGTGCATGTTGAATTTTCTGTGAACGTGCTTAGAAGACCTTTACATTCTTATGATGTTTAAGTAACTGGTAAACTAATAAAAAAGACAAAATCTTACAACAAGAATGTAGATTTCATTAGAACGTATATTTACATTAGGTATTTCATTCTGCCCAACCATTTTCGAGATATTCTTGCATCTTTTTAAATCATGCAATAGTTCTACTTTCCCAAATGGTAAGTTATTCACGTTTTTTATCTCTTAGCCATGTAAAGAGAACGATATTCATAGAGTCACTAGCAGCCAGCTTTAAAAGAGCTATCTCTTAAAACTTACCCATCCCGTATCCCCCCCCCGAACTAGAGACATCTGACTGCGGGCATTAACTTTTAAGTCCTCCATATTAAGATGGTAAATAGAAAAAGAAAACAGACAATTTTTTATTCAAATTTTCAGACTTTTAAGATAGCCAAATTATTAGTTTTGTTTATTTTTGCCAACTCCTATGAGAGTTCATTGTAGTAATCCATGTTTAGTACTGTGTCATGAAAGAGCTGTCTCCAAATATATAACGTTGTGGTTGTCTTTACCATCATGAATGTGTAAATCACTACTTTTTTAAAGAATTTGCACAATTATGATAGGTTTAAGA
Source organism: Mantis religiosa (assembly GCA_030765055.1). NCBI lineage: Eukaryota > Metazoa > Arthropoda > Insecta > Mantodea > Mantidae > Mantis > Mantis religiosa. Next base: position 34,955,803 of record CM060951.1, read on the forward strand.
AAATATCGCAACAGTGCTTAAAAACGCCTGACATTTGAAAGAAATAATATAATTTATATATACATATTTACTTAAAAGTACCAGTCATAAGTATTTGTTTCAATAAACATCTACCTTTAGTCAACAAAATCATTAAATATCCTTCATGACATTCTCTATTCTTGTATAAACTCTTTCTGTAAACGCATATTCTTATATCTGTTTCATGCTAATTGAGATAAATGTTTACAGATATTACTTATTTCCTTGTAGACGCATTACGAAAACAGGAGTAACTATATGTTGCAAAATGTATTAGGAGTTGCTCACTGTGTAAAGGCTTTTAATTCTATTCTCTTTAAATGAGAGAAGCATTTAAATAAAATGACTAACGAATCTTCTATTTGAAAAAAGTATAATTATTGAAAAATTCAACGCAATTGCAAGGATTTCCCGCCTCTGTAGCGTAAGAGGTAGCATGTCTGCCTCAAGTTCAAGACGTCCCTATTTCGAATCTCGGTAGAGTGAGTTATCGGACGTTTAAATGGGTGAAATAATACTCAAATAAGACCAGGTTCTATAGAGTTTAGAGTTACCTGACCTTCATATTTCAGGATAAGAAGAAAACCTTATCTAGATAACTCAGCCTGACAGATTTTAATTCGGGACCTCTTGAACGTGAGGCAGACACGCCACCATCTACTTTACCGAATGTAGGCCCTTGAATTGTTGAGGCGCTGAGCTGTAGTTTGGGTGTGAAAGAACGTTTATGTTTGCTCAGAACCCTCCATCAGGCCTAAATATAAGAGAGGATACTACCAGCTTTACTTCTCTTCCGAAGAAAACCATGCTAAGGATTTTTCGCTCGAAAAATTCCATTGCAGCCTTCAACTTTGAGAACCCCTAGACCACTGGGAGGACACCTTAGACAGACAGAGAGAGAGAGAGAGAGAGAGAGAGAGAGAATGAGAGAGAAAGAGAGAGAGATTCTCAGACGTGCATGCGCGGAATTTACTAGTATTTATTTCTTTTGCATGGAACCTCAAAACAAATATTTCTGGTGAATCTTGGCATCGACTGATATTCAGTAGGGAAAGTAAATATGATTTTGTTACATAAAAGCCAATTAAGACATTTAAAGATTAATACATGTTTTATATGTTAACACTAAAGACAAATGCAGGTGTTATAAACAGAATTACAGGGACATTCGACCAAACTGCAGTTTTAATTCTTATATGGATAGCTTTGTAATTATATAAGGGATTGTTTATGACAGAGAGAAAGAGTTATTTAATTTGTACTGATGTTATAATTTAAGAAAACTTGGCAGATGAGCTAAAACTTATATTTGCAATATAACTGTTTCGGTTTTGATTGTTTCATACACCTTAGAATTTCTTTTCGTTGCAGCTATGTGTGTGAATCAATGGTCCCGTTTGTACATATTTTTTCATAGAGTACTAATTTTATTGAAGCATTCTTTTTAAGTTTCATGACTTAGTCACTCCAAAGTTGCAGCCGTGGCAAAAATTATGTTTAATTATTAATCCACTTGCAAACATAGGATTCCAACCTAATTAATAGATCTGGAAAGCATTCCTTCTTTCTTTATTTCGTTCTTTCTTTCTCTGCTTCAAAATTCTGGTTGAGATTTCTTTATATGTCACCTCTGATTTATCTTCACTGCAAAGCTACGTCGCTTTAATTTTTGAAGTTTATATAAGATTAATGTTGGTGCCCTTGCTGCTGGAACCACCATTTACAACAGTTGTTAGTAGATTATTATTAATTTTATTTTCGTGTGAAGTATTTATTGACTATCTTCGAACGAAAAAGTATAAAATACGCATGCCTTAAATACGACGGCTGTTCAATAAAGAATGGTCATAATTCTTTTACGGTCATAATTTTTCGCATTAAAATTCAATCTCATTATATTCTGCTAGCTTAATGTGAAACAAACACGCCGTAGTAGTTTCATTGTTGGTACTCCTGGTTCCCGCCTGTTAGAACCAGGCAAGTTCAGACATCTTCCGTATGGACTACCGCTGTAATGGAGGTAACATGCAGTTAAAGTTGATGTTAGAGGAAGATCCGGAGTTTCTTTCAAACGCAATCACTGCTGATGAAACTTGGCAACATCATTTTTATCCTGAGAGCAAACAGCAAAGCTCAGTGTGGAAATGTCCATCACCAACCTCCAAAAACGCAAAAGTGGTTGCTTCTGCTGGGAAAGTTATGGTCATGTCATTCTTTGATATTCATGGAATGGTTTATCAGCATGTTGTACCTGCACACAGATCAGTAACTGGGCAATACTACAGGGATGTCCTGAAAACATTGCAAGTCCATAGCAGGTGCAAAAGACCACATTTCCGTGAAGCAAGCTGGATGCTGCACCACGATAATGCGCGGCCGTATATTGCCAATGTTGTTGCTAAATACCTTGCAAAAATCAATGTGAAGTGCAGCCTTCGCCCTCTCTATAGTCCGGATTTGGCCCCATGTGACTTTTTCTATTCTCTAACTTGAATAAACGCCTTCGTGGGAGGCATTATCCATCATCAGAAGCAGTGGTGAAGGGTGCGGAGGCGATTTTGAAGAATCTCTCAAATAATGGTTTCCAGCATGTCTTTGAAAACTGGCAGAAACACTGGGACAAGTGCATCGAATTCAGGGAAGACTCTTTTGAGAAGGAACATCAAAATTATGAGGATGAGTAAAGTTATGTTGCAAACAAAAGCTGGGATCATTCTTTACTGAACAGCCCTCGTACATTCACGAATGCCTTTCTCGTTCTCCAAGGATGTACTCACTATAGGAAATTTAACATCAAACAAGACAGGCGTTTTATTTTATTTACAATCTATGGAGTTTTCATTGCGATAATTCTGCATATTCAGGTACTGTGTTGTGAAGTTTATCACTAAATATTTTCTTAACTATAGACGGTGTAAATATACTTTGTGAAATTATTTTCTAAAAGCACTCTTCTACGCATTGTCAATACATACATTTTCTTAATTTCGGAATTATAATTCAGTTCTGAAACAGATACTTTCAGATGAAATTATTTCTAAAATACATGAAGAAATTAAATAGTAATTTAAAGTAGCATGAAGAACTGATATGCTGATTTCCCACGCCCCTTTTGGAAACGTTCGAATACCACGTGTTCATTTCTCCTTTAACAAGCGGACAACCCATTATACTGTCCCTAGTTTGGCAATAAAGGGATCCCTCTGGTGTAGAAAATCAGTCAGTCTGTCAATGTGACGGTCACTAACAACCGAGATCAATAAGGCTCGCATGGAGTGGAATATTCCCCTTTCAATTATACCTAATCACCTATGAATCGGATAAGAGAGGTTTTAAGGACTTTGGGGTGTTTCTTCACGGCTCCGCGGTAGAGCATTGACAAACCGCTATTAATAATAACTGTTCTAATAGAATACTTAAATAGAAGCTCCAAAATTAAAAGCATCTGCAACACTGCAAGTTGCCTTCATTGTACAATTAATTTAGGCTTATCACATCTTCTTTATGTGCAATGTTCTTTCCTTTCATTCTTCTTTTCTTTTTTGTTTCCTTCCTTTTCTTTCTTTTTGGATGCGTCTCCAAATGTTGGTGTTTGATAAATAATCTGTAGCTGGTGTCTGCTACAGTTGTGATCTAAGTGACCTTTATCTCGGATTATAAGTACTGGGGTACGAATAGGCAACACCAGGTACAGATGTATTATTTTATCTTGACAGGAATCCTGCGTGGTAGGGATGAGTAGCAACTGTAGTGGGGAGGTTTTTTTTTTTTTTGGTAATTTACGTCCTCCAACGTTTAGTCATATCGGACGATGAATGGAACGGGTGAAATGATGCTTAAATGAGCCCAGGGTCCATAGAGCTTAGAGTTATCCGACATTTGTCTTTCAGGATAAGGGAAACCCCTGGAAAAAGCCTTATTCAGGTAACTCACCCTGACCGAGATTCGAACTCGGGACCTCTTGAACGTGAGGCAGACTGTAGTGGGGATAGTGCACCTATTGCCACAATGCGTCACACGCGTAAGATTACGAGAGGGGAGGCCGGTGCATAAGGTGTCCAAAAACAAATTTCATTCTCGAAGCCAGTTTTGCAGCTCTTATAAACTAAGTTGTAATTCTTACTATGGTAGTAATCTCCACGCTTTTGTTGGATCTTAAATAATACATAGGCATTTGGAACAAAACACTGTTCTCCTCCAGCAGGCATGATAAACAACTGTCGGGCTTTCAATATCGCTGCAGAGTCCCTGTAACGTATTTCACTCCAGGCATATGGTCCAGAATGTGCTGTATTTATATAAGTTTCATCCATATAAACTTCACTTCGATATCTCTGAATATTTCGTAAATACTTAAGTCTTTCTGCACGTATGGTGCGATGTTCGATTAAAATTTGTCTGTCACGCTTGGTGTTCTTTATTTTTTTTTCAAATAATCCTAGCTTCAAAATAACTCTTCTTAATATTCAGACACTGCCTTGGAAGTCAGTAGAGTTTTTAAGTTTCATAAGCACTTTCTTCAACGTTGGTCTTTGTTTATCTGTGCTTTAAAAATTATTCATATTTCGCCTAACTAAATCTGAATTAAAACATCCAAATTAGATTTTGTGCATGTTCTTAAGCTTTGTTTACTGGGCATAGAGAAGGACGTTGTTGCACTAGCACCAGTGGCTTTTCTTTCCTTAATAACTATCCTAAACTGCTTTCAGACATAACTGTTGCCTCAGATATCCTTCCCCAGATTTTTATAGCTGACCCAGACCATTGTTCCCTTTTTATAGATCTATGGATATTGGCAATTACTTCTCGTGTTTTTAAATGTAGCACTTTATTTCCTAATGTGCTGCTAGGAGGCGGCATTTATAAATGCTCACTTGGAACCAGGAGACAAGCACATTTTCAAACAAGCTGTAGTATTACCGAGTAGCACTGCACGTGTTCACTTGCTCGCAACTCGTACGCAACTGACCTGCCCTCACCTCCAGTTGTAACCGTTCTGAAGTAGACTCGTCCAGATACCACTGCGCATCGCTCTGCACTTCTCAAGATAAAAAAAAATACTTCTGTACGTTGGCTGCTAAATTTAATGGAGCTTAATAGCATGTTCTCAAAAACGTAAAGTTAGTTTAATAACAAACCATAATATTTAAATCTTGAAAAAATGAGACACTAAAAGACTTGAAGCACATTTTCAAATTCTTGTTATTTTTCATTTTCTAAAACATGGCTACTTACAGTAAAGCGCTATATGTTTAAGATGTTTTTATGAAAAATAAAAGTTATATCTTGAATTTCCCTGGAATAAGCTGTGAAGGTCTCTTCATTATAAAACTTTTGTACAGCTGGTAAGACTTAAGAAATTTGCAAAATCTTACACACACACGTAAGATCCCATTAAAGCACAGAGATTATGTTAAATAATTTATTTTTGGCTTTAACAAATTCTGAAATATTCTCTATTGTTCGTTTGAATTGTCCAGTACTTAAACATTCTTCAATTGGAAAATCGCTATTCATTTTTTCTGTGCTATGTAATGACTATAGGGTTTCAAAGACATAAAATAGCGAGACGCTTTTTAAAAAAATCCATCATTTTATTTACGTACTGCTTCCTAGTCAAATTTACAACATGAAATGTATGCATGTATAATTAATTAGTTATAAATATTACTAGCAAGTACTAGAATTAATTCTTTTGATTTAAATATTTAATGAATAAATGGTTTTTATCTTATCAATCCAAAAAGCTTCTTCGCTTTCTATTAATAGGAAGTATATAGAGACACTTTTGTAAAAACACGTTTATAGAAAAGCGAACAAAGGAACATAATAATTTTTTCACAATTTTTTAATAACTTAAGAAAAAAGAGCTACGAAAGCTTTCAAAGCTGACAAAACTTCGTTTACATATAAATAACAATGTCCAAATTAAGGATTTATAACTACAGTGATCCTTTTTTAAGTTAATTACATGACTTCCAAACTTTTGTCAAGAATACAATGTTACTTAAATTTATGTAAAAGGTCAGAAAACCAAGCTGGATGGGTCAGGTGGTTTCGTCTATGGCCCAAATTCGGGAGGTACGGGTTCAATTCCCGTGGCCGACCTACATGACCCATGAGCTATGTCGAAGGGTTTTTCGGGTCACAAGGCGAAAAATGGGGAGGTTAATTACATCCCCCGAATTTTCTGTCACTCCATTTCGTCTCCATTATCGTTTCACATCATCTCTCATCTGGTGGTCTCTTTCAGGGTAGAAGTGTCGGCGGGGGTCTCGGCAGTGCATGGCAGGATGATATGCTTCTGGTAAACACTTCCTCTTGGGGTAGCAAGGTCTGTGGTCTCCAAACTCAGTCTGGTGGAGCCAATAGGGGAGGATGCCAATAGTTCTGACCTGCCGGGGAGTCTCAATTGGTGAAGTGTAGGGACCTTCCCTCTGTACTGTCGTGGCTCCTTGGAACAGCCGCCTTCTGTCTCCTCTGGCCTCATCCGTGCTCTGGGGGGTGCCCCACTTGGGAGCATAGATATAATAGACCAAGTTTGGACCTCCGAATTCCGTCCGTAGCGTAGCCCAGTGTTTACATTCCACATATTGGAATACACTTCTCGCTATTATCTGTCCCCTTGATCTCCATAAGTTGTAATTTTCATAAAGGGAGATATGAAACTTCTTAAATATCAGAAAGGAAAAGCTGAATGTGCATGAAAATAATTGGATTACAGAGATTGAGGCTAAGAAGGCTGATGCACCAAGTTTTTCCATCAGTGAATTGTTTCACTCCTCTAAATCTTCATCTTCTTCAACTTTAATTTCTGCAGATATTGACTGAGATGCAGTTAAGCCTAAGGGAAGCCTTGTTAGTGAACATATAATTTTTAATATCTGAAAGACAAGCAAATGAGGAAAGTGAAATCCCAACCAACGCTCTGAAATTACAATGGTTGGGAAAATCCAGGGTAACTCGAGTTTGAAAGAGATTGATTAACGACCGCCGAAAGCAAAAGTGAGCCCCAGGCTGTCTTTGTAAAAAAACAATACAGAACTTTGATAGCTTTGTAAAGCCGCATCTCAAACGTCGAAGCCAGCCAAGCTTAAACACTACTTTACGGATTCTCCATTCATGGACGACTTTGTAAGTTACTGTGCACGATAATAGCTTTTAGCCTTATTCAGATATGAAGTACTTCTCTAGTGTAACTAAAGTTGTTTTTTGCTGTAAAGAAATATAAATGGGTACCGGAATGTTCACTATCTTGTAATATTATTCTGTGATGTAGAAGACAATCAAATGTGTTGCATACTTTAACTCTATTATGGAATATGGAATATTATTTTGGGGCAACTCAGTAGAAAGTAAAAAAATATTTCTTATGCAAAAGAGGGTTATAAGAATCATTACTAACACCCACAAAAAATGCTCCTGTAAAGATCTTTTTATAGGATTGAAGATATTAACGCTTCCTTTCATGTATATAAGCTCGATTATAAACTTCTTTGTATGCAATCGTGCCTTATTTGCAACAAATAATGTAATTCACAAAATAAACACTAGACAAAAGTATAATATCCATTATCCCAGTGCTAAACTTTCTTGTTTTCAGAAAGGTGTGTATTATGAAACTATCAAAATATTTGGCGCACTTCCTAATGTTCTTAAAGAAAAAGTTGATAATTTCGGTGCTCTCGGTGCTCAAAATCGTTTTATTCTGTACAAGATTATCTGAATGACAAATTATCCTGATAATGCTTCTTTAGCTCTATAAATAGTATCTAACTATTCCAATGACAAATCATTACTAATAAAAAGGTTTGATGCAAGTTGAAAGTTTATTTTTAATGTATATGTATTTAATAAATAACAAGAATGGTATCCATTGCAAAAAGGTTGAGACGTACTGGCATAAGCCAAGTGAAAGCTGGTTTAAAAAGTGTTTCATTTTGTATCATATATAATTATCCCTGCTTTGTTTTCCATATTGTTGTTCATATTGCCTGTATACTATAATATGTGTCTTATGTTAACTTTTGTACATATATATGCTATTAAACTTTATACCTCTGGACATGTTCAATGTTCACAGCCTTTTCTGGCTACAAGTGAACCTACTGAACGCAAATCAATCTAATCTAATCTAATCTATACACATTCTTCTATCAACTAAATTTTAATAACATAAACATTTGTAGAAATTAATGTAAATTAATTGTTCTTTCACACTGGCCGTGTGAAGACTTTAGGAAAGGTAGAGTCAGACTGAAAAATTTAATGCTAAAGCCGGGATTTGAACCATGGATCTTCTGGTCTCCGTCCAGCCGCTCTAACCATTAACTATAAGTAGTTAACTACAAATCCCGGGCCTTAAAGTACTTACAGCATAGTAAGTCGCCATTAAGGTAGTTGTCTCATATGTTTATGACAACTCCTAAGTGGTTTACCGGGAAAAATACCAGTCAGTTGGAGAATTTAATGTCATATCGGCACGTTGACCTTAGGGGCTCAATGGTTAGAGCGGCTGGACGGAGACCAGAGGATCCCTGGTGCAAATCCCGGCTATGGCATTGAATTTTTCAGTCTTACTCTACCTTTCCATTTGTAGAAATTGTTTTATTGCATATTTATATACAGGTATTTGTACTTTTAGGTACAGTGAAACTAAAAGCACTCAGTAGATTTAATGATTGGCAAATTTTTGGTAGTATCTTGAACATTCTGTTATCTTTCCATAACCAGAAAAATGAAACTAATGCTTTCAATTCAAGAATGTATTTCAAAATTTGAATCAATAATATGGAATATCTAATATATCGGAAATATATTTGACATAAATTGTACGCTCTATCTTTTTGTAGTAATATTTTGTCTATCTTATGCGAAAATCATCCAGAATAAAGGGTACTTCTGAGGCAATTACCAGAAAATACCAAAATACCATTTCATTTGGCGTAAAATTATTTCAAATATATGGAATTTCAATAAAAATCATATAAACGCAACCACACGCAAGATGGTTCAACTGCCCCATCCCGGGAGTGCGTTTAATTAAACGGCACTTGATTCTACTCCAGGGTACTCACGGCGTCATTACTGTCAATGTCAGTTATGGTCTGAGGCGGTTCTGCCCGGTCGGAACCCGGTGAATGATCTTCCAGTCACTCACTATCTCATAATTGTAGTTAATTGTGGTTGGGTGGGAGATCAAGGATCGAGGGATTTCGGTCATTTGTTTGAGGTTTCTGTTGGTGTAGCTCGGCATGAGGCTCTCGTCGGGAAATTCAGGGCTAGGCACGTCCTGACGCGTTGTGTGTTGTTTGGTTTAACACGGGTCACGTTTGAAAAATAGAAACTTTTGCAAATTTATTTCATTTAAAGTGTAGTCAAGACGGAGAACTTTCTATATTTTCGAATTGCATCCTTGGAAAATACTGAGTTTTAATATCAAGTGTAGTTCTTTTATTTTTGTTATGCTGTTCACACATGCATATATAGGAGACCTCAAAACGTCATTTCCAATTAATTATGTGTAGGAAGTTTTTGGGCTGATATATATTCTCTACTTTCATATACCTAGGTGGTAAATAAATTAAAAAGAAGAGAATTAATGCATATCGGTACACAGTTTTTTTTTTTTTTTTTTTTTTTTTTGTAATTTTACGTTCTCCAACGTTAAGTCATATCGGACGGTGAATGAAATGGGTGAAATGATGCTGAAAGGTGTCCAGCGTCCATGGAGCTTAGAGCTACCCGACATTCGTCTTTAAGGATAAGGGAAAACCGCGGAGAAACCTTATCCAGGTAACTCACCCTGACCGAGATTCGAACTCGGGACCTCTTGAAGGTGAGGCAGACACGCTGCCATCTACGCTACCAGGGCGGGCGGTATACATAATAGAATATATAAGAAGAAGAGGAAGAAATGACATTAATCCCCAAATTAGTGACGAGCCGAAAAACTGCTGGTCATAACTACTCACTGGGGATCCGTTCCCTTCAACTGCCGAGGTGCGCGCGCTACAGAACCTTAGCACTCGTGGTACCTCTGACGTTACTGGAGGAACCTCGGACCGAACATTCGAGCCCTCCCTGATATGGAGTTCGGATTGGGTTGGACTCGAGGGGGCAGTGTGTTCCCGACACCCACGGGGAGTTGGGTACCTCCGGTCAGGCTATGGCCGACGGTGGGGCTAGAGGGTTGCCTCTGCAGGTGCTAGCCTGCAGAGCTAGTAGAAGGTGTGCTAGATCACCAGGCGGCCCCACCGTGGTTTTCGGTAGTCTTCCCTGCGGGGTTGACGTGCGTATGTGGCCTATCCATTTCCATCCCGTCTTGACGTTGTGCTCAGCGGGGGGGGGCCTCTTTAAGAAATCAGGTATTTCCCTATGGAAAGAGCCCCGGAGTATCCAAAGCTCCCGGGTAGAAGGAGGCCCGGGTCCTTGGTCCTATGGGTCCAGGAGTGAAGAGAGTAGAACCTCTGCACATAACTGGTCATAACTACTCACAATCACTGGAACAGTTTAGTCCTGTAGATTCATCATGCCATTGAGCTATACTGAAAACAGTTTATTCTTACAAACACAGTTTCCATTCTGTACTTTCTGTCAGATGACGTAGAAGAAATAAAAGAAGCACTTGAACAAATTTGCAAATGAATAATGGCAATATGCAGAAAATATTCCGCATGAAGAAGCATATGAAAATTATAAATAAAATTGCATTGTATTTCAGTCTTCTAGATCCAATAATGGCTGATGACGTGTAAATGATGTAAAACCTCGCTACACAATGATGCGAAACCAGTAACCTGAAACCACATACAGACAACAGATTTTGTGCCATGAGCTATAAATAATTTGCGGAATGTGTTCATTGTTACATGATTAGATACAAGTACAATAGGAAAGCAGTATTAATTAGTGAAGTATATCATATAACATTCACATATACGAGAATCACTTCTCGTTTGGAGAAAATGCAGTGAATAGAGCACCAAAAGTAATTACATCATTATACAGTACGCCCACAAGCAGTTCAATTATCCCGGCGCTTTTTGCTACCAGATTAAGCCCTGTTTTCCGTACATTGAAGAAAAATTGCTATAGAAAAAGTATTTGAAGGCAATTTACAATATAGTTAACTTTATAATTAGATGACGCCTCCCTAGAAAAGTTTTCTGGCAGACAGTAGCGTTAAATAAAATTTGGTTTAAAATATTTAACAGATATAAATTGTAATTCGCTGGAAAATTGCAACATTCCCCCTTTTAATGTTTTCTCAGTGACGCGAATGACAGGGGGAGTTCCCTTTGTGCCTCTTGTGCCGAGGATCCATGTATGATTCCAGATTCTAGGGTGACAATTTCAATTCGACCCTGCCCAAGCCTTCATCCCTGACTAGTTAATGAGAGGTATCGGCTCATCGTAGTTTAGAATGCATGGGTAAAAGCTGTAGGTCCCTTCATTCCAACGCCATTCTCATTGGATGTTTCTGCCCTTCGGGTGCCTCCCTCTCGTCATAGCTTGGTGCAGTGAGGTTATCGTCCAGTTTCAAAGACCTCATTGGGGTTTTCAGAAACGACAGAGTTATACTCTCAGTGCCTTTGTTAAAAATAAGTATTTGAGTGCCTAAGCAGTACCGCTTAATTAGAAAACTTTTGGTCCATTACAAATATGTGTTGCTGAAATTACGTAAATCAGCACAAATATAAACTTTCGGTTTCAACGTATTCCTTTCGTTGTTTCATCTTCTGAAGTCTCTAATTTAAATTTAATAAAAGGAATTATTTATGCTCTTTGTTCTAAGTTATATCAAAAACTTACATCGTAAAATATTCGATATTTACACAGATTGTTTTAGTGTTCAGTCACATGGTTCTGAGACATAAGCACTTATCTTTTTCTAAAAATATATTTTGTTTAGGGGCCTTAAAATATTTTGATCTAAATTATAAGTTTTGGAGATAAATAATAGATGAGCGTAACACCTTAGTATACAAATTACCCAGAGAAAATTTCAGTTTTGATACTCCTGTGTATATTTCTTCAGTAATAAAAGTGTAACCTATCGGGTTACATGGGTAAGTGTTTTATAGTATTCTTTTGTTTAAGCAACTAAAATTACACCGTACAGATAGCTGGCTCAGAGATATACCGGGGATTTGAAGGAGGACCTACATCCCTGCAACCACAACTTTAATGATTGTAATGAATTTAGATTAATAAAAGCCTCTATGTGACAATACTTCCAACATTTAAGTTTATTGAAATTAATTTGTTTAATTCTAACATGTACTTTAGTTTACTTTAATGAAAAGTGATGTGAAAATACAACATGCAAGACATCAGGAGTTCGAATTGACTTGAATTTCCTGGACACGGTTTTTCTACGGTTTTCCCACTCCATCAAATGACAAATCTTGGTATCTCAAAACTCTTAGGAGCACTACTTTTGATCAATGTCATAAATATCATTCATTCACTGTTAGAGACAACCTGCTCATATAAGAAACGCTGAACTAGAGCGGAGAAATCGAGTATAAACGTGAGTACGTATAAATGTCAATTTTATAGAAAGAAAGAAACTTCTCAACAAAAAGGAATAAATAAAGATATGTACGTTCCAATAATGTATATTGCCTCGTCATGTGATATTTTTCTCATCTTATGGATGTTGAATGTAAGGGATATTGAGTAGAAAGTTTTAACAAATTATTTAATGATAATATATGTATTTTCCCAGTTCAGTGAGGCTTAATCCATTTTAAACAATGTATTGATATTCCAAATAAGGTATTACATATGATCAAATTTCAGTGGCATTCCATTGTTATTAATATGAACATTATTTCGTTAGTAAACAAGATATTTATAGGACGTGCTCAAATAGATTGTGGCAGTATTTATCATTCTAAGTAAACTATAATTTTTCACCATAAAATAGCATTTTATGTTAAATTACGATTTTAAAGTAACTGATAATCACGAAATTAATGAAGGATTAACAGTATAAATAATTATTCAGACTTTAGTTCATTTATGGAAATTAATCATTTCTTCACACTAGCCATATACAGGCTAAGGTTTTTGATAGATATAGTCAACATGAAAAAATAAATGCCATGGCCGGGATTTGAACCACAGATCTCCTGGTTTCCGTCCAGTCGCTCTAACCCATTGAGCTACCATGGCCAACTTGCCGTCACGACATTAAGTTCTCCATTTGATTCATATATTTCCCCGGTAAACCACTAGGGGCTTCGAACTCAAGATACACCATTGGTGGTGACTTACTATCGTAAATACTTGAGTCCCAGGCTTCATCATTTAACTCTTATTATTTTAGTTAATTGATGGAAATTAATCATTTCTTCACACTAGCCGTATATAGGCTAAGGTTTTTGATAGAGTCAACATGAAAAATCCAATACCATGGTCGGGATTTGAACCACAGATCTCCTGGTTTCCGTCCAGTCGCTCTAACCCATTGAACCTATATACCCTTGGGCTATATACGGCTAGTGTGAATAAATGATTAATTTCCATCAATTAACTAAAATAATAGGAGTTAAATGATAAAGCCTGGGACTTAAGTACTTACGATAGTAAGTGGCTACAATCACTGTATCTCGAGTGCGAGAGCCCCTAGTGGTTGACCGGGGAAATATACGAGTCAAATGGAGAATGTAATGCCGTGACGGCACGTTGACCACGGTAGCTCAATGGGTTAGAGCGACTGGACGGAAACCAGGAGATCTGTGGTTCAAATCCCAGCCATGGCATTGAATTCTTCATGTTGACTCTATCAATTATTCAGATTGTTAGCTTGTGCCAATATTTATTACTTCAAGTAAACTCTAATGTTTAACTAGCAAATAGCATTTTATGTTATAGTACCATTTTCAAGTAACATATAATTTATAAACTTAAGTAAGGATGAAAATATAAATAATTATGCAAATGGAAGGATACATGATTACTTACACTCCAGAACTTTTCTTTAGTTCTCCTTAATTTTTCTCCTTCGAGCAATGTTTTTAGAACTCGTGGCTCATAAGAACTTCCAAACTCTAGCTAAACTATTTATTTAGATAACCTTTCACATATTGTTTCTGAACGGTATACCAATACAAATACTTTGATCTGATCCATTCTTCTAGATGTTTTACCAGATTATTACGATAGTTCATTAAAATACAATAATAGCATTAATATTAATGATACAATAAGTATGTTAATATGACGTGTTTAACCATCTTTATCATGTTATTTATGTCATAATCTAAATAATAGATGTTCTAACATTAATTCCTGTTTCAGGAACAATACGAGTTCTTAATTTGTTAAGAATATACTCTTACTTTGAAATAGTTCGTAGGTCAAATACAAATTCCATTTGACAAATGATCTTGTTTCCAATGCACAGAATCTACTTATTTGTTGCTGTCTGAACTTTTAGAATATTTTGGTTAATTATTTCTAGAAGAGTAACTAATGTTTCCAGGCGTGTGGGTGCTCAGCTTCCTTATCTGCTTCCCTCCATTGGTGGGATGGAAGGATCAGAGGGAGCCTGATCTCGAGGAGCTATATGATGCAGAGGTCAACATGAGCACCATGACGCCCACCGCTGAATTTCCGTCCTCAACACCATCGTCGTTATATGTGGTTTCCTCGCCGGATACAGGTATTCAGGTAAGCAATCTTCCGTATCAAATAATCAAGAACCAAACATTTCTATGAAGCATTTTCGAGTCTTATGAAATATAAAATGTAAATTGGGATGATGCAAAATACCTCAATTATTATCATTGGATTATTGAAACTTGTTTACAAAGCGCACAGTGTAAATGCAGCTTAACGCACTCTTACAAAATGTTTAACTCTCCAAATTACGATATACTTCAAATGCATATAGGTAAGATAAATTATCTGAAGAATTCGATCTACGGACTGGCAACTTCTAATGAGTAAAGAATAATATGAGAGAGGTAACGTATAACACTGGCCTGCCGGTGATTCCTTAGTTCAAATATAATTAGGATATCCTCCCTGACTGGGTTAACCTCAGTCGTCATAACTGGTCCTTCATTACAGCGCACAAATCTTCAATGCCTCCCGCCTGTTATGCCGTGTGCAGTAAAACTGGGCGTTAGGTACTCTTAAATACAAAAAGTGTGCAGCAAGACCCTTCTAATTGTTCCTTAATATCGATCGGGAAACAGACTGACCCGTCGTACAGCTAAGGCTAATAAGTTGCCGATAAACAAGGGGCTATATCATGATTATAAGTCTATATAAGGAATCTAGCATCGGACCTCAGTCACACAAGTTAGATAAACGAGTACCTCGTAATAGAAGAGCCTAAACATTCAAAGCATTTATTCTTCCTCACTTCAATCAAGTTCCGTTTTTGCCTTCTGAGTCCTCTAGACATCGTTTTCTGGATCTGCCCGTCTACTACCTTTAGGATAATGTTGATTTATTTGTTTAATAAGCCAGCTACCTGATATTTTTTCAACATGTTCTTACATTATTGTTTGAAATGTTTTAATCTTTTATTTATATTAAAAATTCCTAACGTTCTCTAATACTTTCATTTGTTATTAGGTCTCTCTTCCTAGAGAGTCTAAATTTTACTAAGTTTCTTTTTAGTGTCAAGTCTCACTTGTGTGTTAGTACAGGTAAAGCGATAAATTTCTAAACAATTTTGTTTCCTAGTGTATTTTGTTTTCAGTGCCCTATCAACTGTTCCATATACTCTTTGAAAATTGCATATTTTACTGTCCACATGATACTACTCATCATAAACAACGTCACTCCCCAAGTAGTTAAAATGGCTCACCTGTTCTAGGCAACGGTATTTTTGTCCTAATTACCTTTGTTTTCATAATAGAAATTTTCATATTATATAGTTCACAAATTTCATTAAATTTACAGGTATAATTTTGCAGGCCAGGCTCATTATTTTGAGTAACCAAATCATCAGCAAACAAAAATATACTTAAAAAGTTGTTCTTTGAGATTTTAAAAGCTACATTCACTAGTTGCTTCCATTTACTCATTAGATCGTCAGTATAAATAATAAAAGATGCAGGTGATTAAGTACATAATAATTAGTAGCAATTTTTGCACAAGGTTTATTACTGACCCTCATAATTACTTTTGTTTGAAAATAGAAGCATTGTTTCATTCTTATAAGTTGTGAGTATCCTCTTTCTTCCATATGTGCCAAATTTTACATCGATTTACTCTATCAAAGGTACTTCTAAACTCGATAAACGCCTACCATTATTAAACTCCCTATTTTTTCATCCAGCTGTTTAATGATAAAGATGTTATCTGTACAGGATTTGCTCCTCTAAATCCATTTTTACAAAGCACTTATTACTTATAAAATTACAACTGGACTGTATACTTCCAGTAAAATTCATTATAACTTACTCTTATCTTTCACAGTGCATTATTTCTATAGTATAGTTCTTCTATGCATATACCTGTGCCTATACAGTTTATATTAGGTAATTATGTTATCTGCGTCTGAAGTCCTCCATTCAGATATTTTTATTTACTACTAAAATTATCACTCAAACAACTAAATGCACATGTCTGAGGAAACACAACTGCTCAGCATAAGCCTTAAGATATGGAATAAAATAAAATAGTTGGAGTTTCAAATGACTGTTCTTTGTTTTAGCATAAAATATATTTATTTGTTCTAATGACTCAAAGTGGCATTAATAAATTGTTTTCCTAGAAAAAATGCCGTGAGATAACCCTACACTTGTTTCTGCCATTATCATATAAGGTACACCTTTTCTGCAAATTACTCACAAAAATATAACATTCTATCGACTTAATCCTTAAAATTTCAATTTCGTTGCAGTTATTTCAGCCTAGATCATATCAACTGTTCGAGCTCTTCTCGGGAAGCAAGCCAGTTTAAAATACGATTAGAAATCGACGTTTAGAGAGCGTACATCTTTCCCATTAACAGGATATTTAAATAACTGTTATAACTACAAATGTAACACTGGATATAACACAACTATAAACAAAGACAAAACACTATTAGTACTCGCAACACCGAACAAAAGACTGATTTCAGTAAATTAAATGCCAGGTCAGGAGATAGCGTGAGTATAGAAAATTAATTAGGTCAAAGAGACGTAACTACTTAACTTGATAATCAAGCTGTACAGATCTGTGTTTCTTAAGTCGACGGATTTCCAATTTAAGGCCGTTTTCCAAGAGGAGCTGAACTGAAATCCAGCATCACGATTAAGCACATCGACTTAAGAAGCGCAGATCTATACAACTTGATATTCAAGTTAAGTAGTTACGTTTCTTTGACCCAATTACGAGAGCTGTTCTATAAAGAATGATATTTTTACGGTCATAATTTTTGCACTAAAATTTAAACTTATATTCTGTTAGCTTAATGTGAAACAAACTTGCCGTAGTAGTTCCATTGTTGGTACTCCTGGTTCCCGCCTGTGAGAATCAGGCAAGTTTAGGTATGTTCAGTATCCCCTACCGCTGCAATGGAGGTAACACACGAGGAACAATATGCGGCTTTGAAATTCTGCTTTCGTCTCACCAAATCTTCAGTTGCGGCCTATACAATGTTACAGGTGGCCTATGGAGAATCTGTTCTTCCCTACAGCACAGCTCGAATGTGGTTTAAAATGTTTAAAGAGGGGAGAAAATCAATTTCAAAGGAAGTTGGATCCGGTGCTCCAGTTACTGCTCTTATGTAAGGAAACATCAACACTGCTGCTGCCATTGTGAGAGAGGATCGACGAATTACCTTAAGATCACCTCCTGAAATACTGAACATTTCATTGGGTGCCACATTTCCGTGAAGTAGGCTGGATGCTGCACCACGATAATGCACGGCCGCATATTGCCAATGCTGTTGCTGAATATCTTGCAAAAATCAACGTTCATCCCTCACCCTCCCTATAGTCCGGATTTCGCCCCATGTGCCTTTTTTTCTATTCCCTAACTTGAAGAGACGCCTTCGTTAGAGGCACTATCCATCATCAGAAGCAGTGGTGAAGGCTACGGAGGCGATTTTGAAGGATCTCTCAAAAAATGTTTTCCAGAATGTCTTTGAAGACTGGCAGAAACGCTGGGACAGGTGCATCGCATTCAAGGGAGACTATTTTGAGAAGAACCATCAAAATTATGAGGATGAATAAAGGTACGTTGTCAAAAAAATTTGTGATCCTTTTTTATTGAACAGCCCTCGTAATTTTCTATACTCACGCCATCTCCTGAGCTGACATTTAATTTATTGAAAACATTCTTCTGTTCAGTGATGCGAGTATTGATAGTGTTTTTCTGTTTATATTTGTGCCACATCCAGTGATATATTTATGGTTACAATATTTATTAAAATATTGTGCCTTTGTGGGTTCTTAGAATTAAGAGAAAGTTTGCAGAAATTCAAAATGCTCATTATTTCCGTAGAAAGACAGTTTGTACACCCCTTACAGGTTCTAAAAGTGGCGTGTCATATACACAGTAGTCTCTGGTTCCTTCACCACACATAAAAAACAAACAAAATCACTCGCGGTACACTTCAAAGTTTCCCAGTTAACAGTCCTCCACTTTGAACTCACAACTCCATTAACAACTGAACCTCTGCGTTGACAGCCGTGGCACTTTTATATCTCCACTCATTGTTCTAGAAATTAGTGGAACGCTCTGTAACAATCAAGACGGCATCAGAAGAGAAGAAACTCCCAGACATCTATCTGTCTCCTTCTTTCTCTCTTTCGGCAAGCTTTTATCTCCGCGCTGCAGTATCTGTCTCTTTCGCGCGCGCCACCGCGTCCGCCGCAACAATGCCTTGTGACAATTTCCTTATGAGGGGAGAGATGTACACTCCCGAAACTCCCTTTGTTTGCCAAAAAGATCTCTAACATGTTCGTCGCCAGGAAAGCTTCAAAGCTTACAAAGCAGGGTGAAGTTGTGACATGCCTATTTCATTGAGCTAGTGCATAAAAAGTAGACAAATTGTGAATAACTTATCAATTATATCATTATATGTTAATGTCACAATAATTTTGCTTAACCTGACATTTTAACTAATTTATACTATATAATTTAAATTATGGAAAGGTAGAGTCAGACTGAAAAATTTAATGCCATAGCCGGGATTTGAACCACGGATCTTCTGGTCTCCGTCCAGCCGGAGTTATGGCATTGAATTTTTCAGTGTGACTCTACCTTTCCATACTTAAGCCTACACACGAATAGTGTAAAAAAAGCAATTAATTTCTATTAATTTAAATTAGTCTACTAAATTTAAATTTTCCATAAACTACAATGCCTATCAGCTTTTGTTCACTATGAATACTTGCTTACCTCGTTTAGTAAAATATAACTTATTTTTAAGGTAAAATGTACTTAAATTTACTGTTTTGCTTATGTTTTATCAACGTTTACCTAAGTGCTTTGTTCACGTTCTTTGGTGCTAGTATATTCTGATTTAGAACTAAAATCAGTTGGTAATAGCAATTAGGTTATCGACTCCAACAACTTCTGCAAGCTTATTAAATTATTACGCTAATTATTATATCGTATAAATGTTCTTCCCTTTTGGCTCTCCTCCAGAAGAAACTCCACTAATGACTATCGCCTCAAAGCGCTTTCCAGATCAGTGCAAAAACCAATGAAGTATATACCAGATAAAGTCGTTGGCAATTTTCACATCACTGCTTACTAGATATATCAAGTTGGCGCATGCATGTTCATGTTTGGGTTGGTGAACGCTTGCATTTGCTGCCGCTAGGATCTCTGGAATATACAACAAAGTCTCGTTCACTGCTACTGCTCTATATTGCGTATTTGTCAACTGATTTATTAATTATGGATGTTAGATATATTTTAAAGTATATCAAGGGCAGTTATGCATTCATTTAGAACTAATAATTGTGTTAACGCTAAACATCTTCGAAAGTTCTTTTGTGTGATGTGTAATGGATCCAGCAATTAGTGACATACGTATTTACATTAGCAGAATAAGGGAGAACCGAAGCCCGCCTCGGTAGCGTAGATGGTAGCGTGTCTGCCTCACGTTCAAGAGGTCCCGAGTTCGAATCTCGGTCAGGGTGAGTTACCTGGATAAGTTTTTTTCGGGATTTTCCCTTATCCTTCAATACGAATGTCGGGTAACTGTAAGCTCCATAGACCCTGGACTCATTTGAGCATAATTTCACCTAATTTATTCACGGTCCGACATGACCTAACGTTGGAGGATGTAAATTACAAAAAAGGAGGGGCAACCGAAGTGCTAAAAGTGATATTCTAAACTACTAAAGCTAGAACCTCAATTTTTGTGCAGATATTACCAGCATTCTTGATATATGAATTAATTTGTACAATTGTATTACCTAAATTCAAAATCTATTGTGCAAAATCTATTGCACAATAGATGTCATTTTGATACAATTAAATTCCTTAATACCTTGATAACAAATTGAGGGATTGGGTTTCTGAAATTATGCATAGTTATTTTTCTTAAATTATTTTATGTGTCAAGGCAAAAAAAAACTTCAAAAATAAATGCTTGATTATAGTAATTATTTTTTAAACTTAAACTATTACCAATATAAAAATTTCCATACTTCACTTTATTGCACTGCTTTTAAAGTGAATTCTGTACAATTTTCAGAGCTCTAGCTGTAATATTGTGGGAGAAGATCGATTTTACTATGGAAAAATAACAAAAAAGACTGAAGTTGAGAACAATAGCTTTAAAGTTTTGCATACAGTTTACGTAAAAAGTGTTTAATTTTTTTATATTAGAAAGCTCCAGCACTGTGACTTACACCTTCTTCCCTCCTAGCAGCCTCTTAAGCCTTAGGTTTTAGATGTATTTACTGAAATAGTAATCTATTTTCATATTTAATTTCTAATTGAGAAGCAAAACCAGAGGTGTGAAGCATCTCCAGGTTCACAGTTAGTGAAAACAATGTCACATGCTAAACCTTTTATCAATTCTTTCAACTGGCCAAAATCTAAAATAATATATTTGCTCTCACTACATCCTACTCTGGTTTCAACCTCCAATTTATAAAGTCTTATCATATTCTATGCTACAGGCTCAGTTAATTCCTGATTTAATTCAACTGAAGTGTCTTCCCCCATCTGCTCTTATTCACTAATTTACACAAAGCAGCTCTACTACCCTTTGCCTTTGGTATTCTGAAACAGTAAAATAATGCAGTACCATATAAAAGAATATAGGTATTCTAACCTCCTTATTTTCACAACACATAATTCATCTAGGTAGGTTTACTGAAATAAACTTGTATCATAACTTACGGTGTAATTTGCGGCACAGATTGACATTTGAACATAATAAACATAATGCAGGTAGGAGAAAACCTAATAATAATAGTAATAACTTTAAACGCCAAGTATCACTTCTAAAACACTAGAACAACAACACAAGACAACATACAGGAAGTATATATATATATATATATATATATATATATATATATATATATATATCAAGGAAACGACAAAAAAACATCTGGAAAAATCACTTACATCTACGGAATTCAAATGAAAGCTTGTTAAAATAGGCTATAGTGGATTATATTAGATTGATTTGTGTTCAGTAGGTTCACTTGTAGCCAGAAAAGGCTGTGAACATTGAACATATCTAGAGGTATAAAGTTTAATAGCATATATATACAAAAGTTAACATAAGACACATATTATAGTATACAGGCAAAATGAACAACAATATGGAAAACAAAGCAGGGATAATTATATATGATACAAAATGAAACACTTTTTAAACCAGCTTTCACTTGGCTTATGCCAGTACTTCTCAACCTTTTTGCAATGGATACCATTCTTGTTATTTATTAAATACATATACATTAAAAATAAACTTTCAACTTGCATCAAATATTTATAAGTAATGATTTGTCATTGGAATAGTTAGATACTACTTATAGAGCTACAGAAGCATTATCAGGATAATTTGTCATTCAGATAATCTTGTACAGAATAAAAAGATTTTGAGCAAAGGTACTCTCTAACAGCTTTTTTAAAAGCCCCGAAATTATCAACTTTTTCTTTAAGAACATTAGGAAGTGCGCCAAATATTTTGATAGTTTCATAATGCACACCTTTCTGGAAGCAAGAAAGTTTAGCACTGGGATAATAAATATTATACTTTTGTCTAGTGTTTAATTTGTGAATTACATTATTTGTTGCAAATAAGGCACGATTGCGTACAAAGAATTTTAGGATCGAGAATATATACATGCAAGGAAGCGTTAATATCTTCAATCTTGTAAAAATATCTTTACAGGAGCATCTGGTGTAGGTGTTAGTAATGATTCTTATAACCATCTTTTGCTTAATGCTATTCTAACGCCTATTTTAAAAGCAAATCGTTCCTAAGTTCTCTGCATTCAAACACGTGGGCGTGCTATTTAAAGCATAGAGAGGCATTTAACGAGCGTAATGCTTTAGAAATGGCGCCCAGAACAGCTGTTGCATGTACCCTACGGATATCAAACTTTCTAAACAAGTAAATTAAATTATGATGCATATTTTGCAACAAACAGCCAAAATTCCATTTATTTTTTCACGAAAATGACTAAAACAGCACCTCTGTCTCCCCTTAATGAATTATACGAAAGGAATGAAAATTATCAACAAATGGATCTACATCGGAGTTCATTTGCTATTATTAACGTATTCAAAAATTCCGAACGGAAGTGATGTTTCATGGATCCAATATTGCGTGACATTTACAAACCTGACTAACGACTGCTCAATTTAACACAAAGTATAAGTACAGAAATAAAAATGTGTATACTTTAAAGTCATATTATGTCGGAGTATCGCGTAAAAAAATTAATATTCTAAAGGTTCAACACATGGTTGGTACAATCATTCCTCAGTCATATCACAAAACTCAACACGTATATAAATAAAACCTGTTTTTAGGATGCAATTGATCTTGTTGAACAAAGCAGAATTACACTTCCACCATCTTGTCGCAATATCATATTACACAAGTACAGCGTAAGTTTGAAAATGAACGATACAAAATGCTTGCTGACCTCCTATGAACATTGCTTTGGGCTCATTTAATGTCAAGTTTAATAACAGGCTTCAAAATAGCAAGAAAATGCTTTTGTTAAGTGTTCAATGATTCGGAACTTGGATGACGTCCATAGAAGAGGATAGGTAAACAGTTGCATTTTAAAAAATTAATACAGAAGTGAAGGAAAAAATAAAAGGTACTGAAAAAACGTCACAACTAGATATTGCTGAAAAAAATGATATCGACATGAGAGAGCAGAGCGGCAGTTCAACTATCGGGTATAACTTCGACCTACATCCAACTGAACTGTATGGGGAACATAAAAGGAAGGATAAGAGAAGTAATTTCAGATTCTCAAAGCAAAAACAAATTGTGAGCAAACTCTGTTCTAAATATTTATTGCAGAATTCGAAACATAACTGGCAGTAAATAGTAATGAAAATAACGCCAAGGCGAGTGTTGCGCCAATAACAATGGTTTTATATTTTAAAGATGAAAATATAATACAATTTCAAATACAGGACCACTATGTTATGTATTTATCACACAATTCCAACATTTTTGTGTCTATCTTTCCTTTCATTTACGTCATCCAACATTAAGTTATGTTGGACTATGGATTAACTGGGTGAAATGATGCTCAATGAGCCCACGTTACATAAAGTTTAGAGTTAATCAACATTCATCTATTGGAATAAGATAAAACCGCGGGGGAAACCTTATCCAGACAACTACCCCCGACCGAGAGTAGAAGTCGGGTCCTCTTGAACGTGAAGTGGACACGTAACCTACGCAACAGAGCCGGGCTGTTTTTTACATTAACATGCTTTTTGATTTATAATGAAACAAAATTGTCGAAGGAGGCCGTCAACTGCTTCTTAATGCATTTATTACCTATCTTAAAATAAATACCTATTGAAATATGGTAATTAACACAACCTTATAGTACAATTTATAATATTAACATTGATGTAAAAGTAATTGCTCCTGCAATTTCACAGCCAGCGGTGCATAAATATACTTTAGAGTAAACCTTACTAGCTGACTGCTTCAAAATTCCTTGTAAATGATTAAGTCATGGATATATTCATTTCATCATAAATTAAGTAAATTATTAAGTTATATAGAACTTGGTTACGTATGCAACTCTACACCTAGGAATCCGATATTGATACTAGTTGTAAGAAATTTAGAGAAAATTGGGAGTGTAGCAAACATACATATCCATAACGGTTTATTTTCGTAGATATTATGTAACAATTTGTACAAAATGTTTCTGCTTCTTCCATCGCATTTCACGAAAAAAAAGAATGATTCCAGAAATTGTTTCAAAATTCAACATGAACTCATGCTTCTTTTTTAATTAACGTCCTCCCTCTTAAGTCATACTTGAAAAGTCATATTGGACGATGGATGAAATGGGTGAAAGAACCTCAAATAGCTCAGATCCATAGAGCTAAGAATTACCCGATATTCATCCATTAGTATACGAAAGTTATCCAGATAATTTACTCTGATCCAGACTCGAACTCAGGACCTCTTGGACATGAATCAGGCACTCTACAGCTAGGCTACAGAGGCAGAAGTATGCAGAAGCATGCAAGAAACTTACACGATAATCAGATGTGTAACAACGTAATTACTTTTTTCTGCCTTGGTGTTGCATTCAATATGTTCACGTCAAGCAAAAATGAGAAATGTATAAAGGAAATGTATCTAGCTAAGCATGGCTGGTATGCTGTTAAATGAAAACAAAGTTTAAGGGAGTGTGAATACTTTGTCTAGTTTTTGCTTCTTTTTTGGGGGGAGGGGGTCCGCCATACAGCTTCCGACCTTCGCATATTCGGGTTAAATAAAGAAACCTTCACAAATGATTTATAGAAAGTTCAGGATATGTATGCATGCTGTTGCCTTTAGGAATACCTATGCAAAACCCAAACTTCAAGCCCCACCATTTGGGAATCCGACGAGAAAGTGTTTCTCCTGGAGTAAAACTTCAGATTGAATTAGGTGCTCGGGAGTTGAAAACTGTCCTAATTAGTTTAGTTAGTTAATGGAACAACGAAAAATATTCAAGAAACACTGAATTGTTTGTTGAACATCAAAACCATGCTTTCAATAAAACCACACGCTTACGACATGGGTCTTTAAGGATTTTGGAAAAGTTTGGAAAACGGCTGCACTATTCTTTAGCGATGGACACAGAATTATTGAAGCGCACTTGTTGACTTCCTATTTAGTTTATTAATTGGCCATACTTATTTTCTGAAATATGGTTTCGCTTTAAACTTTTCATTTTAGAAAAAAAAATAATTATTGTAAACTTCAAGAAAATAGCAAGGAATAGCTCGGTTCACTCTACAAAATAAAAAATGTGTTTAACGTGCAGTATATGTTTTAACGAGATATACAAGTTTTGTGCTCTAAGTTTCCTATCTGTACTCAAAGCTAACGGAATATCTCCATGTTTGCTAAAATGTTTGGTTTTTCTGTATATATTACTTAACCACCCGTATCAACCCGCATAAAGGTTGTATGGTCCTTGCCTCTTTTGTAACTTTTTGCTTAAAGTGTCACATGTTGAAACTATTCCATGTTTGTTAGTTTCCCAACCATTCACTCTACCCAAAACTCTATACTAAACTTTCGCCAGTCATACCCATTTTGAAATTCCTGAATACATAAAAAACATTACAAAATATATTGTGTAATACTCTGAACAATATAACTAAAAAATAAAACTCGTATAAATACCAAAATTTGTTTCTGAGCTCAGTATCATTCAAGAGACGAAACAAGGAGCTTTCATAAATCCTCTAACCCAAAATACATTTACATGGAAAATTTTTCGAATTTATATTTTGTCAAACTTCTAATAATTATTTTGATTATAATTCCACATATTCAGGACGTTTACATAGAAGCTAAAGTTTATATTTTGACTGCATGGGTTACGTAGATTCGGAAATCCGGTTTGCAGAACTTTAAAACAACTTTCCCTGCAGTAAAAAAGAGTGTAACTGACAATCAGCTGCCTTCAAGGCCGACTCGGTGTTTTGCTGCACGAAATCACTGCGGCAAACTTCAATCGTCGACTGTCACAATAAACAACTGCAACTTCCAACACCTCGCCGGTATTTATACCCCCCAGCCATTGTTTATGGAAAGACGCTGACGTTCCAAGAAATTTCTCGGCAACAACAATGAGCGGAACACTCTGGAGCCAATGTCTCTTTCTCTCCTGCCCAGGCACCCGGCTCCGGCTTGTGGCAGCATCATAACAATGCCACATGGTGACAATATCTTGAATTTTATGTGAACAGCTTGTCAAACTGCTCTTCGTTTGGAAGAAATGCTATACCTAGTGCACAAAATATATAGATTAGATTCGATTTTTATTGTGCATATTCCAAAATTTTGCAATTTACAACTTTTGGCTACATTTATTTGTCTTTACGTTGTTGCTACCTTGGCTTACATGATACCCTGGTCTTCTGCTCTGCCAGGTAGCTCTTAACCTCCATGCCTCCTTGTTACTTAATTAGTCCCTTTCTTCCCCCTCATCTTCCTTATATTCTTTACATTTTTGTCCATTTTTCGTTTACTTTCTGCAAGAACTCACCAATACTTCTTACCTTCTTTTCCTTCCTGCCCGTTAATATTTTTATAGCTACTATCTTCTCTACTTTCTCCCATTTTTGCTTCCGAACCTTTTTTCTCCACATTGCAACCTCCTCGCATTCTCTTACATAGTGTTCTATGCTTTCTTTCCCCCCACACAATTCACAAATTCCCTTTTCCCTACCTCTTATCCCTCTTAGAAGTATTGTTCCTGTTCTTATCCAAGCTAACCCTTTTCTCTCTTGCCTATTGCAGTAATCTACATATGCTTCTCGTTTCCAATTTGCTTGTAAAATTGTAATGATTTCATATTTTCTAGACTTCCCCATATTTCCTGTCTTTCTATATCTTCTATTCTACATTTTACTAATTTACCCACATCGCATATATTCCTTTCCTCTAATCTCCATGTATCTCCCATTCCTATTTTTTCCATAATTCCTCCTATTTCTGCCCACCAACCATTTGAGTTCGCTAATCCTTTTTGCTGCCTCATGCATAATTTCATAATTTTCCCTTCTTCTTTGGCCAAACACCTATACCAACATTTTATTATTATTTCCATTATTATTCCATTTCTTCTTGTCTTTCCTAATTCTACTAAAGCTACTTCCCTAGATGCTGATCTTGGTAAGCCTAGTAGCTCTTTACAAAACCTTCTGTAGTTTCGGTCCACCGTTTTGTTTACCTCTGTGCCCCCCCCCCCAGATCTCCACTGTATACAACATTTTGGATTCAACTGGTGCTTTATCTTAAGACGTACAATTTATTTGAAATAATATTTTGGGGCATCAACAAATTTCCGCTTTTATTTATTCTAAAACATTTTAACTAATTCTGCCTAAATCATGGATAGCTTTTACTATTTACTGCTACTTCATACACGAAATAAATATTTTTATTATTCATGAATGTATCCTGAATAAAGAGGCGTAGCTTTCCGACGAGTTCGAAGTGTTCGCAGTGACGTCGAGCAATAAATTGAAAACGATTCGTTGATACAACAGTGCCCTTTTTATGGAAATATCGGGCATTCCATGGGTCCAACTGTCAGGCTGTACACGAGTGGTGCTAGAAAACTGCAACAGCCGCTTTAATTGCCCTCCCTGACGATTTTCCTGGCAATTTAAAAAGTGCACATGAGGCTCGGGAAATCAGTGGCGGCTTGAGCTTATATTTATGTGTAAATTTAAATTTTATTTTGGAAGCCCTTTGTGTGACATACATACGTATATCCACTGCTGGGCAATAAAAGGACAGAACAAAGTTTGTTATTTTTATTTGGTGATTAAATAATATAAACATTTTGATATATATAATGTATGTCCTAAAATAATTATAATTAAATTTATTATCTGGGCGTTGCTTCTAATATATTATTTTACTTTATTTTTATTCGCTTTTGCCTTGAATTGCAACGGTTATATCGGAAACATTTTGCCTTTGAAATATATTACCCAATGTTGTTAACTTGTATACAGTTGTATTGGACTTCCTTGGGTTTTATAGTTTACTCAGATACACACATTCACGCATTCATTCATACTCCCAACTTTGGGGAGGGAAATTAATAATTTCGGTTAGAAAATATACCCAAATCTCTGCTGAGAAACGAACCCGGGACACATTACACCGTGGAATCTATCCATTGAGCTACGAGATCAGCTTATCTAATACTAAGGTACATAAAAGAGAAGTAGAGCAGTGCGATGTATTAAATAGTAATGAAATCATTGTGACTTTGTGGGTTCGTGAAATTAAAAGTCCAATTGCACAAACTCAAAATGTTCTTTATTTCCACCGACTTACAGTTGAACACTTGCCAGTTACCTACTGCACACACTTACGGTTCACCAGTTCGTCCGTTACAGTTCCACTGCACGCTCACAGTTACGTACACTCTTCCGATGCACGTACAGAGTCTTCTCGTCCGTACACTAGTACGGCGCTCCTATGCTGCTCGCCAAGAACTGACTGAACTCACTCACTGCAGCCCTTCTTATAGGAATATCGCTGTTTTCTCGAAGTCTCTCGTTTCAGTGAATCACCGCGAAGGTTCCAGACGGCAGGGGAAGGGGGAAGAGGCGGCCAGCGACAATTGACACTTCCCTAATCTTCCCCTCAGTTAGTGACTGAGATAAATGGGTGGATGTGGCCCGGATGCCTCTGGTCCCTTACTCAGCTGTCGTTGGTCGTGCTTTCCAATAATTGGGTGACATTATTAATATAAAACTAATATCAAATATCTAGAAAATAATAATTTAGGGATTCACGAAGTTGCAGATAATCCGTCAGATGATCCAGAAAATACAATGGAAAGGTAACATTTTCTTCAGTCTTTTCCCGAAAGTTTAATTCCTTTCAACTTCGGTTTACCTTTGATTAGAAATTATTGAAGGAACGGGATTAAATCTTTGAGTTATGTTATAGGTTATTGTTAGTATGTAGCAAAGCAAGAACCAAAAATTTATCCTTTTAAAAACCAGTTTTTTATTTAAAAGGTTCCATCTTATCACAAATTGTGAATATTCAAATATCCCTATGAAGACGTATCCATGGTACCTTTTTCTATGCTTTGTAAAACCTTCAGAGGTCAAGAAGTATTACTTTTTTATAAAAAGTACACTAACATTTTTAAATTTCACATTGTCATGACAGGAAGGGACAACTTCCCTAAGAATTCGAAAGAAGTCAGGCCGAGATATATAAAAACATAAAGAAGGGAAGCCCAAAATAAGTAATATACATACTAATTAATATATAAATAATACAATGTTGTATTTTCGATAATTAATATACTAATTATAAATATTATTAGCACGCTTACAATCCAGGTGACCGATTAAAATATTACATACCATGTACACAAAGAGGTTAATTCATATTCACTGGGTTAATATGCGTCTAAAAGCAAGTTAATTTTAAAGCAGCACGTTATATTACTAACATAACAAATTAATTATTAATTTTATTTTATTAGTTCTTAATAGATGAAGAACAGCATTTCACAGGAATACTTTTGGACTGGACATTTCGCTGAAATCCGCGTTTTGAGACTTCATAAATTGAAATAATTTATAGAGAAAGTTTCGTATACATGTACATGTGTATTCGACAGTCTGAACAGCATTAACTTATGCAGCAAAAGTTGGTTTAGCACAAACTACCAATGATGCGAATCGAAGATTTACAAGATTCACAACTTTCCCACACCAAACTATCAAACATGGGGACAAATTTTCGTTATCTATCATTTTATGAGAAACGATAAAAAGCTGTAAACGATTTTTAAAAAGCAAGTGTAATGCTTAAGGTATCTATTTAGCAAATAAAATACATAAATTAAATTTTCTCGTGATGGCCTGTGAAATCTTCGCTCTAAATGTTACATAACTAGAACACATAAGAGCTAAACAAAAGATTACTACACAAAAATTCGGATCCGTTAAAGCACACAGTTTATATGAAATACGTTGTCTTTAATTAACCATTTCCGAGTTATTCTTTGTTATTGTTTAGCGTTTCAATTAGGAAGTCCTTAGTCCTTTATCACTCTGACACACACACACACACACACACACACACACACACACACACACACACACACACACACACACACACACACACACACACACACACATAGCGATCAGCTATTTGACTACCCCTACTGTATTCCCATACTTCCAATTTTACCTACAAGGAAGTATGCAGTATAAAATGTGTTGTAAATATTTATTTTGATGACGTTTGTATAATGATCTGTACAAGAGCAAGTAGAAAAAGCTATATGAGCAAGGCACATTAGATGTTTTCTGAAGCTTGTTATTTCCCAAGCTTTCCTTGGTACTTGTTTGAATTTTCAAATAGATACTTAGAGTTTTAGTTAATTGATGGAAAATTAATCATTTCTTCACACTAACATATGTAGGCTAAGGTTTTGGGTTGACAGAGTCGACATGAAAAATTCAATGCCATAGCCAAAATTTTAACCAAGGATCTCCTGCCCAGTAACCATCCAGTCACTCCCACCCATTGAGCTACAATGGCCAACTTGCCGTCGCGACATTAAATTCTCCATTTGACTCATATATTTCCCCGGTAAACCACTAGGAGCTCTCGCATTCGAGATACACCGTTTGTGGCGACTTACTATTGTAAGTACTTGAGTCCCACGCCTCATCATTTAACTTTTATTATTTTAGTTAATTATGGAAATTAATCATTTCTTCACACTAGCCGTATAGATTCTAAGGTTTTGAATTGATAGAATTGACATGAAAAATTCAACGCCATGGCCGGG
This sequence comes from Mantis religiosa, assembly GCA_030765055.1. NCBI lineage: Eukaryota > Metazoa > Arthropoda > Insecta > Mantodea > Mantidae > Mantis > Mantis religiosa. The sequence goes on from CM060951.1 coordinate 34,986,819, forward strand.
ATTTGAACCAAGGATATTTTGGTCTCCGTTCAGTCGCTCTTACTCATTGAGCTACCATGGCCTTAAATTTTTGTGGCATTGACTCTTAACTATCCAAAACTTTAGCCTATATACGGCTAGTGAGAAGAAATGATTAATTTCCATCAATTAACTTAAACAATAAGAGATAAATGATGAAGTCTGGGACTCAAGTACTTACGATAGTAAGTCGCCACAAACGGTGTATCTCGGATACGAGAGCCGCTAGTGGTCTACCGGGGAAATATATCAGTCAATTGGAGAATTTAATGTCATGACGGCAAATTGGCCATGGTATTTCAATGGGTAAGAGCGACTGGATGGAAACCAGGAGATCCGTGGTTCAAATCCCGGCCATGGCATTGAATTTTTCATGTCGACTCTATCAATCCAGATCGAGAATGAGTCTGCCCTGCAAAAAAATCTATTTTAAACTTAGTGAACTTTGTAAGCAATATAATATGTAAATTTCTTTTATAAAATCAAAGGTAATGGCATTCATTGGGAAAGAGCCAATTAGAACAAAAATAGTTATAAATAATCGTTGCGTTGAACAGGTAAGCCATTTTAACTACTTGGGAACTGATGACAAGGAATATGATGTCTACAATAAAATATTCAAATTTCAAAGAGTGTGTGGAACAATAAATAGAACATTTAGAAACAAAATACGTAGAGAAACAAAATTAAAGTTCTACAAAGTTATGGCTGTAACTATACTGACATACGGAAGTGGGACTTGGACGTTAACTAAAAAGCAACAGAGTAAAATACAGACTTCAGAAATGAAATTCTTGAGAATTGTGAAAGGATGCACGAAGAGGGACTGAATAAGAAATGAAAATATAAGAGAAAAGCTGGACATTTTTAGTATGAATGATAGGTTAGAATATCTCAAACAAAAATGGAAGGAACATGTTGAAAGACTGCCAGATAATAGACTTACAAAACAAATATTACAGTATCATCCTAAAGGTAGGAGATCGGTGGGCAGACCCAGGAAGCAATGGCTGGAGGACTTCGAAGTCGGAACAGGCACTTGAGTGCCTATGCCATGAAGTGAAGAAGAAGAAGAAAAGAGAATGAGCTATTCGTTTATTTCTCGTATTGATAAAGAAATCATGGACTTTAGTCATCACATATCGACATGCTCTTTAAAAGTCAATCGTTTTATCTACTGGATACCATAATGGATTCATTCGATTTCTATATCTGGATTAAGAGGTAAATAGAATAGCAATTTTTGTGAGGATAGTTTCTAAAAGAATGAACAGAGAAAAATATATGAATGCAAAACATCAGTGTTTGAATTTACCTTCTATATTGATTTTAAAATAATTCAGATCTAAAGTGCGCTTATACCTCACAGAATCCCTCAATAAACCTTTAAGTATGACAACAAATAATGGAATTTTATTATAATCATTGTTATGTTACAAAGAGATTCTCCTGTGTCCCTAACCATGTAGAGGACCGAGACTGTACTATCAGTAGCCTCGTTTTAGTTAATAAAGTCCTGACTATCCTGTTGCTTCTGAAATACCCTGGCTTTGTAAGAATCCCCCTCTCCCAAGAGCTCCTTAATCCTCCGAAACAAGGCAAAATCCCAAAGCAATACCCCGAGAGAGTATATTGGATGTCCTCCAAACTCATTCCTGCTGATATGAACAATAACAACTTTACGGCGTGCGCATTGTCACATATATGGCAGTTATATACGTGAAAACACTGTGTTGTTTAATTTCTTAAAGTTTTTCTAAACATTTGCATTGAAATATCTTTAGGTTACTGCAGTAACTAATGCATATTTTGTGTGTAATGAGCCTGTAATTTTGAATTGCTATACCCGTAAGTATAGTGTGATCCATATAAACCTGAACCAATAATAGGACACACGTGCAACTTTGGGAGAATATAATACACAATTGGGAGATTCATTACACTGTTTACATCTCAGAGAAAGTGCTTTAGGTGTCCTCCACCAGCATCTATACATGTTTGCACTCATCCCACTATATTTTCTGAAGTTTTGCGGAGATATCGAATTGAGAGAAGGTTATTTCCAGCAAGATGGAGCAACATGCCATACATCTAATGACACCATGGAACATGTAACCAGTTCCTTTGATAATTGAATAATTTCAAAAGGTCTGTGGACCTCCAGATCCTCTGACCTAACCTCACCGGATTTTTTGTTGTGGGGGTGTCTAAAAAATATGGTGTAGAAGAATAGGCCACGGACAATTGATGTTCTCAAGGAATCCAGTTGAACCGAAATAAGTAACATTGGCGAGGATATTGTCGCGAGCCCATTGTTGATGGAGTCGGCGCGGCCGAGCATTCAAAGAGACGGACAGTGCAGTGTGTAGAGAAAAGCTCGCCGAAACGGTGGGGTGAAGGAGAAAGATTTCTCGAGAGTTCGTCTTTTTTCTAGCCGTCTTGATTGTTGGAGAACATTCCGGAATGTTAGTAATCTATAAAAATGGGAGTCCGCCAAAGTGAATCAGTTGTTAATTGAACTCGCGTGCGTGAACAGCTGTGTTGTGGCCGTTGACCTTGCAAGTTTTATTGTGTATATCACGTAATCCTACGACTGTAAAATTTGACATGGTGTTTCTACGAAAATAAAGGCCGACACCAACACTAAGTCCCTGAACGCCATGGTGGAGGACATCGTCGGCAGAAGAGTGAAAGATTTAAAGGTTGACGCGCCGGGAGGCGACACAACATCTGCGAGCGTCAAACCGCCAAAGTGCGACGGCACGTCCACGTTCGAAGTCTTCCGCCGCCAATTCGACACGGTGGCCAAGCACAAGTGGTCACCAGGGGAGGAGGCCACACAGCTAATAGCCAGCCTCCAGGGACGGGCCGCAGAAGTCCTGCACGCGATCCAGACAGCGGCGGCGCCCAAAGACATCTGGAAATCCCTGGAAAACCGCTTTGGGAACCACCGCTTAGCCGCATCCTACCGCAGCCAACTGAAGTCAAGAACGCAGCAGCCAGGGGAGACGCTGCAGGAGTTCGCCCTGGCAATTGAACATCTGGCCAGCAAAGCCTTGGTTGACCACCTACCTGAATTCGTAGCCCGGGAAGCCGCCTACACGTTCGTTGACGGGGTACGAGACGTCGAGGTACGTCAGTGCCTAATGCTCGGTGACAACAAAACCATACACGAGGCGCTAAGGGCAGCATTGAGGATGGAGGCAGCCAAGGTGACGGCTACTCCGGCGTCGAGAACAAGGAGTATCCGCTACACTGGAGACCGGAGACCAGCCGAGGGACGCCGGCGAACACCAAGTGGCGTGTGTTGGGGGTGTGGACAGCCGAGACACCTGGAGAATGACTGCCCACTAAAGGTAGAGCAGCCGTAGAAACGAGAAAGGGTTGGCGCGGCGAGGAGCACGTCGGCGTCGTCAACACCATCCCCTCGAGTGACACTGTGCGTCGTCAGCCGACGGATGGATGACAGCCTCATCCCGGACGGTTGGGTGAGAGGGATACCGTGCCGCATGCTCGTAGACACCGAGGCAGCTGTGACCGTAATCAGACCCGACGTGGCCAAGGGTTTGCCGTGGAGGAAACCAAGCCGACCATACCACCTTGTGACGGCATCGGGCGACACCTTGTCTGTGGAGAAGGAGGCCCTGCTGAAGTTCACCTTGGGACGTAGTGCCGTGCGTCGGTGGATGTTAGTCGCGGAGGTGGCTGAGGAGGTGATACTGAGACTGGATGCCCTAATGAGCCACGAGGTGCCGGTTGACGTCGGCAGGAAGGTTCTGCGGCTTAATAGAGAAGAGGTGATACTCCGGCAACCCGAAGAACACCTGGAAATCTGCAGGGTGGTCCTGAGGAAAGATTGGTTGCCCCCGCTAGAAGCGAGGTGGTGGTGACAGCGCGATTGGAAGGCCAGCGAAACAGGAACATGATGCTGGATCAGAAGACACCTGTGCACGGGCTGTGTGTAGCCAGGACATTGTGACATGCCTTGACACTTGCAAGGAACTTGTGGCTCTGTGCTGAACCGAAATAAGTAACATTAGCGAGGATACTCTCCGTAAAACTTCAGAGAATATGGTGAGACGAGTGCAAACCTGTAGAGATGCTGGTGAAGAACACTTCCAGCATTTTCTCTGAGATGTAAATAGTGTAATTCCCTTATCCTCAAAGATGAATGTCTGTTAACTCTAAGCTCTATGGGCCCTTGACTTATTGGAGCATCACTTCACCCATTTCATCCATCGTCCGATATTACTTAACATTGAAGAGACGTAAATTAAGAAACAAAAGGCAATCTATTTGAAACCGTTTCCTGGCAAACATTTATTAAGTTTATAGTAGGTGACGAAAACATCTATTATACACATAATAGAAGTTATCCATAAAAGAACTTTGGAGTCTACTGAAGTAAATATTTTAATAAAATCACAAATAGAGAACAATTGAATTTCTCTAAATTATAAACAAATCTTGCAAGCTAAATAAAAAGTACATTATTCTTAATTGCATCAAATATTGAAATATTTAACTTTAAAATTATGGAATTCTTTTATGGATATTCAGTATAGTATGCGGCAAAACAAATGACTGCAATTATCGCTATCTGCTGTCACAGTTTCCAAGTAATAAAGAGTTAATTGTAGCGAATTAGCAAAGAGCATTTACCGAATACATTTTCATGGGAAGTATAGGCTTCAGGGAATTGAAACATCATTAAAATGTTGATTCTGCTATTATATTACATTTTCTGTTAACTATTTTACAAATTATTCTTAAAAACGTTTATTCTTTTATTTATTTCATCGTAAACCATAAAAGTGTTGTGAAAATGGTTTAATTTTAAATTTTTATGAGCTGCAAGAGACTAGCCCAATATAGGACACTTAAGAAACAGTCAAATCTTTTACGAGCTGTTTTTTAAGTGAGCGTTTTAAATTTCATTCTCTTTGCTGACCAGGGCATAAAAATATAATTAGTTTCTGTTTTAGAAAATCGTAAGTATTGGAAAAATGCATAACCCCGCCTAAAATATATTTGACAAAAACTGTGGAATAAAGTGACCAAATTTCAAGAACTCTGGAGGCTATTTCCTGAAAATACAAGATGCACATTCCAATTCCACAGAATTTTTAAAATATGTACACACATATACTATCATATATACTATATATACTACATATGTACTGCATATATATACTATATACAGTCATCCACAAAAACATTTTAATCGCATGGTATCTTAAAATTCCTTGAGCCATTTCTGAAAAAAATGAAAGCTTTTTCAAAAATGCGAGGGCGAAGTTTCTTAAAAATCTTCGAGACGCATCCATGGAAGATTCTGAACTTACATACCAAGTTCAGTATTTAACCCAAAACCTGGATGCAACATATTTCTGAAATTATTCGGTTTAAGTTTCCGAATCCAACAAAAGCATTTTTCATAGATAAATCTCTATGTGTGTGCATGTGTGTGTATGTATGTGTTCCATAAATGGAACTTTACTTACTTTAACTTTAATAACATATTCCACTACATGTATAGAAATACAAGTTACGTTTTACATCCTATGTCCTTGATTCTTCCAATTTTTTTTAATTAACGTCTTCGTTATATCGGAAGATGAATGAAATGGGTGAAATTATGTTCATATGAACTCAGGATCTGTAGACCTTAGAAAATTATGCGACACTCATCTTTCAGGATAAGTGTAAACCCCGGAAAAGGCTTATGCAGATAATTCACCCTGACCGAGATTCAAACTCAGAGCCTCCTGAACGTGCGGCACACGGCTACCACCGTTCTACATTGGCAGGCTAATTTGTCTTCCTTATGCCCACGGCACGTGATATTACACTCTTGGCTGCATTCCTTCTTCTCTTGGTATTTGACAGTCATGTTCACTTACGGTCCTCTACCTCATTTAAGGCGCCGTGTGCGGAAGTCACAACTATGGTTCAGAGAGAGAAATCCAAGGATGGGTGATCAGCCCGATCCCCGGAAAGAGAGTGAGGAAAGTAGATGAACGGAAAGATGATAATGGAGTAATTGGTGTAATGGTGGCGGGGGAAACCGGAGATACCGAGAAAACCCGTCCTAGAGCCATGTTGTCCATCACAAATCTCAATTTTCGGTCACCTGGGATTGAACCCCGTCCGCCTTTGTGCATGAAGTTGCATTCCTTATATTGCTTCAATTCTAATTTACTCTCTAATAGCTTAAAATATGTTTAAATATGATAATGTTAGTACTCTGATGTTCTGAAATATATTTATTACAATTACGTCGCATAATTTTTTATCTCACTATTATACTTAAGACATATTTTGAGTATGTACTACACGGGCAGTTTTTGAAAAAAAGATTTTTCTCTTAAATAGCTTCAATGATCGTGATTAAAATATTCAAGTTTCAAGATTAGATTTATTGTGCATATTCCAAAATTTTATAATTTACAACTTTTGGCTACATTTATTTGTATTTACCTTGTTGCTACCTTGTCTTACATGACACCCTGGTATTCTGCTCTGACAGGTAGCTCTTAACTTCCATGCCTCCTTGTTACTTAAATAGCCCAATTCCTCCCCCTCATCTTTCCTTTCTTATATTCTTTACATTTCTGGCTCATTTTTCTTTTACTTTCTGCAAGAACTTACCAGTACTTCTTACCTTCTTTTCCTCCCTGCCCGTTAACATTTTTATAGCTACTATCCTCTTCTCTACTTTCTCCCATCTTTCCTCCCAAACCTTTTTTCTCCATATTACAACCTCCTCGCAATCTGTTACACAGTGTTCTATGCTTTCTTTTCCCCCACACAATTCACAAATTCCCTTTTCCCTACTTATCCCTCTTTGAAATATTGTTCCTGTTCTCATCCAAGGTAACCCTTCTCTTTCTTGCCTATTGCAGTAATCTACATATGCTTCTCGTCCCCAATTTCTTTTTATTTGCTTGTAAAATTGTAATGATTTCATATGTTCTAGACTTTGCATTATGTCTTGTCTTTCTATATCTTCCATTCTGCATTTTACCAATTTACCCACAACACTTGTATTCCTTTCCTCCAATCTCCATATATATTATCTCGTAGTAATCAGAAAAAAGCTTAGATTTATATATAAAGTGCTTTTCATTCTGAATGACTTGTTGCATAACTGGTGTATCGTAATATCTTGTTAAAACAGTTTACAAGAACACTTTGTAGAGTCATACAAAAATAAACATTATTGAATAGAATATGAATGTAATATGTCGTATTATATTTTTTCTCTACCTTTTATCTATGGTAGAAGCAAGGACATCCCATATATTTTAAATGGTCGGGCAAAATATTTCTAAAATCAAGTAATAATGTATCAAATTTGAAAGTATATATTACGAGAATACGTTTGCATGGTTGAAATGAGTACTATTTGTCTGGTATTATACAGTATGCTGTACTTAACAATACAGTGATCGTCTGTCCTGATTTTCGGGACATTTTCTAGTCGCCTAATTTCCCCAGAAATACAGTTTATTCCGAATTTCGTTAAATTAGTCCTATCTAGTTTTCTTTATGCACTCATATAAATTCTCCTTATGGCCGTCAACATTCTACTAAGCAAGGACTAGGCCTCTTTTTTCGGTGGAGTACCAATGTCGTCACCTCCAATATCAATATGATAAAAGAACCTACAGCTTTTACGTGGTCTTTGAATCAGTTTGGCTCGGAGATCTTCACATAAACTATGGTGCTAAGAAGTGGTGGCAATTTAAAATACCCACTCAGAGTAGAGAATCAAACCACAGACTCTCAACACGAGGAAAATCCTCATGGACACTGTTGAAATATACAAAATATAAACAAGCTAATAATGAAAACTTTTTCATTTATTTTAAAGCTTTTCCCCATATCTCATAAAATATATAGCACAGCATGTGTATTTTTTCCTTTCTTTGTTGATACATTCGTAACAATTCGTTCCAGTAGTAGTAGTAATAATAATAATAATAATAATAATAATAATAATAATAATAATAATAATAATAATAATAATAATAATAATAATAATAATAATAATAATAATAATAATAATAATAATAATAATAATAATAATAATAATAATAATAATAATAATAATAATAATAATAATAATAATAATAATAATAATAATAATAATAATAATAATAATAATAATAATAATAATAATAATAATAATAATAATAATAATAATAATAATAATAATAATAATAATAATAATAATAATAATAATAATAATAATAATAATAATAATAATAATAATAATAATAATAATAATAATAATCATCATCATCATCTTCATGATAATAGATACGCTTATAAGCTTTTATCCAATCCAACTGGGATTTGATGACGCAATACCATTCTTCTTTGAATGAGGGCTTTGGTTATGGAGTTTAGTAAATATACAGTGAAGGAGAGGTTCGATTTTACTGAAATTTACATTAAATTACCAGAAATCAACCACAAAGCGCATAATCACGGATTACAACTTAAATAAACCGTGATAAACCCTTTGAACAGAACCCCAAACACCACATACACTGTTAAATATTGCGGTTAACATAATGGATCATTAAATCTGAATCACAGTAATGAGCGGTGCATTCGTGGCTAGGAAATCTACTGACACTGCATTAAGTAGCAGAGATAATGGAAGCTCTGGAACACGAGCGTTCAAAACAAGTAAAACGGAAAGGCTGATTATATTGTACAGAAGTTGAAACATCTAAGGTGAACTAAAATCTCACCTATTCATGTTCTATTATGGGAATCAAAATCTTTTTAAATAATTGAAGGTAAAAGATAGTATTTTTACCACAGATGATATTAAAAGGAAAGATTATGGCACTGAATGGTATAAAATTGTAACACTCCAGAGCTGCCAACATTGCTTTGCATGCAGATGTGAAGATTATTATCCAAAATTTAGCATTACAGCAAGAAGCTTTTGGGACAAAATAATCGCATGTGACGAATCCTTGTTTCATCATTATGACTCAGGGACAAAACAGGACCATACTCAGTGGAAATATCCTTAATTCCAAGAACAAAGTGGCCAAAGTTCAACCAAGTGTCTTGTCTTTTTCGATAAGCAAGATTGTGTACTATCGTACTGTTACTGCGAATTACCACTGTGATGTATGGAAGGGGCCATTAAGGAGGAAAATTGCAACAGAAAGACCATATATGTCTCAAATGGGGTGCATCCTTCATCAGAATAATGCACCGGCTCGTCACGCCATCAAGACTCAAGAAACATTAGGCATTGAAGTGAAGTCTCGTCCATCTTATGCAGCGGTCCTGGCACCATGTGACTTCCACCTATTTCCGCAGTTATTTACTGAGTCACCGAGAGATAAATAATGAAATTGTGGATGTACTCAACAGGCTACCAAAAGCTTAAGAGATTATTTTGAATATTGGACAGAACGTTGTTTGGTGTCCAAGAGAGATAACTTCGAAGGTCTATAACGGAGTTTTGATAAAATTTAACACTACTTCCTACTAAAAAAATTTATCCCGGTTATTTTTGACCCCACTGGTATATTGCTATTATCTATACAGTAGCTACTGATCTGGAAAATGTTATCATATTTGGTACCAATTCTAATATAAAAGAATCAAAGGTTCTACAGTTGCTAAAATTGTATTTGAACAGTAAGTTATACATATATTGTATTCTCCAAAGAGTACAGGAGAATCCCTAGTTGTGTTAACTTGTCAGAGCAGAGCAATTCCTATTGCCTCATTTTTTGATCATGCAATAAAAGACTACATACAATTTGTTACAGGTGGCACCACCATGTCCGTGGATATGTGAGCTTACAAACGATGCAGGCTACGTGGTCTATTCGGCTCTGGGTTCCTTCTACTTACCTATGTTTGTGATGCTGTTCTTCTATTGGCGTATCTATCGAGCCGCCGTGCAGACCACGAGGGCCATCAACCAAGGCTTCCGCACCACCAAGGGCGTCGGCAACCGCTTCGACGAGCAGAGACTTACTCTGCGAATTCACAGGTACACCCCGCCACCCACAACTCTCCTTGAAAGCATCCAGCTTGCATTAGATGTTAGAATAAACCGTGGATTTACCATATCATACAGTACACAATTCTATATGTATGTAACACAATTAAGTCAGAAAGGATTATTCGATTCGTGGTGCTTAAATATTTCATTGTTCCTTGTTCACAAATGTAAATCTTTTTGTAGACAGTAAACCAGATGTTAGATTTGATAGAAAGGTTACCTAATTAAGAGTCCATCTCGGAGGAACCTATATAATGAAGTGGATTCAAATTTAGGGTAAAAAAGTCTTTACGTTCTTTCTTTTTGTTTTGTGTTAGCAAATAGGTTAATTCCTTCCCACTTTTGGAGTGAATACTGATGGATATAATTGAAACAAAATATATTATAAAGAATAAATGGAGGTTAAGATTTATATAGGCTTTGTCCCATTAGAAAACATTAGAAACAAGGCAGAATGAAACCACCTAGTTACGCCTTTTATGGATTTGAGAATTCGTTAGTTTTCCTATGTTTAAAATAAAATTTGTGTGATTTAGCAGAAAGCAGATCTGCCCACATTCTTTCATTAACCGTGAAAACGGTTATCCATCTTCTTTTACTTTTCCTTCCCGCCTATCCTTCCCTCTCTATTTCTTATCCTCTGTAATCTAATAGTAACATGCTAGCCTCTGGTTCTCGAGGTTCGGGTTCAAACCCAGGGGAGAGCAATAGATTTTTTGTAGCAAATAGTTCTTAGCATGGCTTCCTTCATAAGGGATGTAAAGCTGGTGGTCCCGTATCGTAGATTTGTGGCACATAAATGAACCTCAAGTCTGATAAAGAGGCCCCTTAACTACAATAAGTGGTTTTTCAGGCCCAATATAGAACGAACGGTGAGAATTACTGTCGTTAAAGAGCGTCTATCAAATTAAAAAAAAACTCACTTTCAGTTACTCTGTTTTCTTCCTATCTCACCGTCTCTTTCATCCTCTATCTTTTATATAACTCATATATCACCTTATATTTTGAAAATCGGTAAAAACTCCTTTTTTCCTTAATGTTCATAAAAACTAAAAAAGCAACGATTTGTTACTACTAAAACTTCTGATTATAGGATTAGAACGCTTGTCTACTATTTCCTCCTTTTTCATAGTTTACGTCCTCCGACGTTAAGTCATATCTGACGATGAACGAAATGGGTGAAATGATGCTCAAACTAGCCCAGGGTCCATAGAGCTTTCAGCTACCCGACATTCACCTTTCAGGATAATGGAAAATCTGGGAAAGGAAACAATATCCAGATAAAAAATATGCAGATAGTTCACCCTGACCGAGATTCGAATTCGGGACCTCTTAAACGTGAGACAGACATGCTACCACCTACGTTATAGAGGTAAACAAAGTTTCCTCTGATGGCGGTTTTACATACACGGTTTTAAATATAGTTTGTATAACTTCTCAAATAGTGAGTGGGTGGGTGGGTGGGTGGGTGGGTGAGTGAGTGAGTGAGTGAGTGAGTGAGTGAGTGAGTGAGTGAGTGAGTGAGTGAGTGAGTGAGTGAGTGAGTGAGTGAGTGAGTGAGTGAGTGAGTGAGTGAGTGAGTGAGTGAGTGAGTGAGTGAGTGAGTGAGTGAGTGAGTGAGTGAGTGAGTGAGTGAGTGAGTGAGTGAGTGAGTGAGTGAGTGAGTGAGTGAGTGAGTGAGTGAGTGAGTGAGTGAGTGAGTGAGTGAGTGAGTGAGTGAGTGAGTGAGTGAGTGAGTGAGTGAGTGAGTGAGTGAGTGAGTGAGTGAGTGAGTGAGTGAGTGAGTGAGTGAGTGAGTGAGTGAGTGAGTGAGTGAGTGTTGTTTTAGGGCCTGTCGACAGCGAGGTGATTTGAGCCCGACTTGTCAAATATTCTCCTGAAAGTTTTAAATATAAAACTATGAGTATTTTGGAAACATGTTAATAAGTAACAAATTTAGACGTTCCAGAAAAAGTACCCAGATCGTATCTCCGGATTGGGACAGACTAGAAGTGTACCTCCCCAGGGGAAGTTATAGGGCAGTTACCCTTGTTGCCTATTTAGTATCATGAATGTTACCAACTATAACGTAGCACTAAACACACTCACCTAATTACTAACCTAAGAGGCAAGGAAGTGAAATCCAAAAATATAAGAAAGAGCAGCTTTTGGCAATCTTAAAATACTTACTTTCATTACGTAATGTATTTCACGTATAATGATGATAATAATAATTAATAATAATAACAATAATAATAATAACAATAACAATAACAATAATAATAACAATAATAATAATAATAATAATAATAATAATAATAATAATAATAATAATAATAATAATAATAATAATAATAATAATAATAATAATAATAATAATAATAATAATAATAATAATAATAATAATAATAATAATAATAATAATAATAATAATAATAATAATAATAATAATAATAATAATAATAATAATAATAATAATAATAATAATAATAATAATAATAATAATAATAATAATAATAATAATAATAATAATAATAATAATAATAATAATAATAATAATAATAATAATAATAATAATAATAATAATAATAATAATAATAATAATAATAATAATAATAATAATAATAATAATAATAATAATAATAATAATAATAATAATAATAATAATAATAATAATAATAATAATAATAATAATAATAATAATAATAATAATAATAATAATAATAATAATAATAATAATAATAATAATAATAATAATAATAATAATAATAATAATAATAATAATAATAATAATAATAATAATAATAATAATAATAATGAGTATAGAGAAAATATTAGCAGTATATCTTCAAATTTTTAAAACTGATACATTTATTTCCTGGATCCATAATAACTTTCAATAAAGCGCGTTATACTTATGATCACTAGTGCAATGAGCTACTCGTATTATAGCGAACTCACATCACCCGAGATCAAGAGTTGTGAATGTCTCACACACTGTGCTAACAGAGTAGGGTTGTCTGAGTCCTGGAGCTCCTTTTTTCTCTATGCTCCATCTTCGTTACAGTACAGTCGTAAAAAATCGGTCCATGTTCGAGTTCGACTATCTATTGTTTCCTTTATCTCCTTTTTTCATTGTCTTGCTATACTCTTTGCAGCATTCAATTGGGGATGACCTTTTCATTATACCGCATTTCACTCTTTATTTTCCATTCCTTTTTGAAACAGCCTTTATTAAATTCAGAAACTATGATTGAATTTTCTCTATTCAATGGGAACGAAAGTGGTATTCTTCTACTGTTCAAAACATGACCTGGTTTTCAGCAGTTACAGCAGTGTGAACAGAAACACAGTGTGTATACCAAGTGTAGACTCCATTACACCTGCAGCACACAATCAAATGCAGGTAATTCTGGATTCTCCACCTTAGACCTTGGGGTAACATTTATTAAACATGATTTTAATCCTGCACCCTTGAATCAATTCGTGGCCTGATCGATTCCTAACTGGGAGAGAGGATCAGTTGGAATATAGTCTGGAGGTAATGTGGGAGTGAAAGTGATTGTGTTCAATACTAAATTAATGTTTTAAAAAACTGCAGAATATTAAGTAAAAACAGTAATTTTCTCAAGTAATTGTTTCTCAAATAATTTTAAATTAATTACATTATTACAAAGTGAAACACCAACTGTGCTAAACATCCTTCATTTTCAAAGTATAAACTTGAAAGAAGCGTAGGGACAGTGAAGCACAAATTAGTACAAAATTGAATTGAGAATATATTGACACATTGCTTCACTCACACTGTTTATTCACAGGACATGTTTCAAGAGCTCTTGCTCCTATCCTCAGCTGATACTCGAGTATCAGCTGAGGATAGGAGCAAGAGCTCTTGAAACATGTCCTGTGAATAAACAGTGTGAGTGAAGCAATGTGTCAATATATTCTCGATTCAATTTTGTATCCTTTATTTTGTCTCTCAAGTGGTTAACGAATCGCTAAAGAAAGGAAACATAACATTTAAGTCGCTGTTGGTCACACCTAGAAAAAGTACGATTGGACCTCGAGATTATTGGAGCACTGTCGCACACATTCAGGATGTAACACCTCGCTTGTACAAGACTTTCCTCTGAACACTTAGCCACTCATAATAACTGACCGACCTACCGAGGTATTGGCAGGCAGAGGTACAGATTGTTGTTGCTGTGTGCTGAAGGGGTACTCGTGGTTGGAAGGGAATAGGCGTGGACTTTATTATGATGGGTTCTGAGTTCGTAGCTAGCTCAGGATCTATGCATGGCTCTTTTATCTCAAGAGTGGTACACAACAGACTGCTTCGTTTTTTTCTTTTCCTTTATTTAATAATGCCTACTCTTCTTGTTGGCGTTCACACAAACACGCGTTGCCTACACACATCACTAAGTTTGACATCACCATCCTAACACCACTGCCTCCATCGATGCCCAGAATAAGAGTGCCCCAGATAGAGCATTGACTTATCTCCTGGTTTTCTAGTCTCCTTCCCGCTTGGAGGTAATGACCAAACCTTCCTTACCTGCCTTTGTTTAGTTCAGCTTACCCATGAATTACCCTTACGCCTAACGGTACTTCTTCCTGTCTGCCCCCAAACTAAAAGTGTACTGCTTCAGTGCCCACAGGTTATAGAATACTACTGCAGATATATTCTTATTTCGTGAATTTTTAGGTAGGACTATTGATTTTAGGTGGGAAGAAATTTGTGGGCTAGCCTTTTGCTCCTCTGTTCTGTGTACAGGATACAAGACCCATTGCACCCTGGTGGGTGTGGTTAAATGCAGTCTTAATTTTATTGGTAAGGGATACAATTTCGAGACCAATCAATTCCTTTACTGGATTAAATGGGAAACTGAAATTTTGCTGCTGTATGGAGTTGCTCCGTTATTACCCCGGGTGTTCACAAGCAATGTGGGGATCCGATATTACCTAAAGATAATAATCCCCAGGAGATCTAACGCTTTCATAATAAGGTATCTTCCGTAGAATTTTGCAGCCAAGCCGCTAATTTCATCCTCCACGTGTGGAAGAGATGAGACTTCGTGAAGTAGTCTCATGGCGAAGAAGCGACCAGTAGTACAGATGGACCGGAACTCTCTACTCTGTGCCCATTGCAGCCGTAGTAGTCAACTGTCTGTTGCCATGTCCCAGATCTCATAGGCGTACAGTATGATTGGGGCTATGAATGCTCGGAAGAGGTACAACTTCAGACAAATGGATCCAAGCATAGGGTACAGTGAGACTACTGTCGCCTTTCATTTGGTGTCAGTGGGTCCTCTCTCCTTAGCGCCGATCCGGCTTCGGAAAAACCTGCAAAAGTAATCATTATATAATTTTTAAATATATAAATATAATGTTTAGTAGTAAAACCACAATGGAAGCAGAGTTAAAAAATTATACATTATGGCATTGTCAGCATTACTTTATGGAGCAGAAACTGAGCATCTATGGAAGGTAAGGTAAAGTAATGGGGTCAGATGGGAATCTCGACACTGCGACCATGCGCCCTTTTGTACCCTGCCCCATGAGGGTCGAGTGAGGCCAATCTTGGAGACCCGGCATTGGGTCCCATACCATCCCTAGAAATTTTACAGTTCCATATACCCCTTCTGCTTTTTATCCAGTCTGTCAATATATACTTCCCTTTTCCATATACTTTTTATTGTAATGTACGATTCTAATTGCCCTTTTCCAACTTTATTAGCAAATAGTATTTGTATATCTATGTCGTCAAATGTTCTACTCTTTTCCTAAAACAATTACATTATTTCCCCTCATTCTCAAATTTCTCCAGAACCATGTCTTTCTAGGTTATATTGTATACATAGCATCATTTTCCTTTAAACCCCTTTACTTAATATTCTAAGCATTGTTTTAGTAGATTTTTTACCTAAAATTAAAATTCTATAAATGGAAAAGATATTCACGAACAAATATGAATAATTAAGGGTTTCAACCTCTCATAAATTATAAAATAAAATTGTTTGAAGTATTATACTTTCGTGTTGGATATACTCTCTGAAGCATCTAAAACAGAAGTAGTTTTATGTTTCGTACTCAAATGACTTCTACCCTTATAGATTCGAGTAGTTGCTTATACGTTGCCGTCTTACCTGAGTTGCAGGTACTCCTTTTAAGTGAGTGAGTAGATTCTGAAAGTCGTGAGTGGCCTGTTATTTTCTCTGAGACTTAACCTGGGAGGTGTTGATGGCAGTTTTAATAATAACAGAACGCTTACGTAGATATAATCGCTTTGGGGGTCTCTTACCTCATCCCTTCCTCTTAGAGGTTGAGTTATGATCTGCATGCAATACTTTTTCCTAGTTGTGGGACCTTCCTGTAGCATGTACCTTTATCTTTATATCTTTCCTCAGCCGCTATAAATTGTCAAGAAATAAACTTGAAAAATATTTTTTCTGCTCGAAATGATTTCAAAATTGAAAATAAGTCTTCACTTCCGTATCAAATGCAACATCAGAAACGGTGATTAAATGTTTAATCAAAAACACATATGAACAATTGCATAAACTTTTCTTATAATCTTTTAGATAATGCACTTGGAATGCTAATAATACAGCCCGGAAAGTTTTGAAAACCATTAATGCAATACAAATGCTATAACCTAATTATATGTAACCTTAAGGGGTATACTTTCTTTAGAGCCTTTAGTTTACCATTCTGGTTGTTTACCAGCATGCCCCATGTGGCAACCTTTTTTTTTTTCCCCGTGAAGAAAAATTCAGTCTTCAGTGGTTCATCCATAAATAACTAAGCGAAAAGCTAAGCCTTGCTGGTTTTTCTTAAACAAAATAATTAGTTGCCCTTTTTTTATTTTTTGGTAATGTTAAACTGAATTGGTAGTTCGTGCTTTATTTCTTAGGGGAAAAATTCTTCGGGAAAAAAAACCTTGGCCTTCGGGGTAACCTCGCCCCACCACGTGATGTCTGGACCCATTTCTTAGGTGGAGGCACCCAGAGAGCGGTGTCTATTACCTCCAATGATAGGGTTATAGCAAGATGACCGTGAGACTAGAGGACCTACAGCATATACCGTGGACTCCGAACCACGTTGGGCGTAGGGAACACTTCACATGTGCTTGACAGAGGTGAAGGGGTGTATAGGGCCAACTTAAAATCGCTATTCCCAGAGCTGGGAATTGAACTTGGGTCCCTTAGCACGGGAGCCGCCAACGAAACCACTGCGCCACACCGGTGCCCTAGTTTACTAGTTATATAGGTTTATATCAAATCAAAATTTCCAAAATAATGGAATTTCAAGGGGTCTTCAAGAAAATTTAAGACAGGTGTTTTATTTCTCAAGTCAATATGTGAAAGTTTTTAACACATCTTAAGAAAATAAAAATGATGACTTTTTTCTGTACAAATGCTAATTTCAGACGCAAGTTTCGTGAAAATCTTCATGACGTATATTTGGAAGATCTTGAACTTAAATATCTAATTGTATGTGTATGAATTTTCGTGTTAAAGTTATTCTTTTAAAAATGATTTGTGATTGAGGCAATGGTTTAAGAGATCTCAAAAGATTACGTTTATGAAATATAGTTATTGAATTTTTTATTTCAGTACTACCTACTTACCATGCTAAGTGGTAGCGAGCTTAAAAAGAGATTTAAATAGCTGGTTTTTGGATATGTCCTTGATATTTCTTTTTGTTTGCATTGCCAGAAAAAAAAATAAAAAAAAACACATTTCTGTTTGAGAAAATTATAAGTATTGGAAAATTCAGGCCTTAAAGAACCCCGGAAATGGATGTTAGGCACTTAACCAAATCTGCATTTTCTACGACATTTATATTTTCTTTCACAGTTTTTCAGTTATTCAAAAATCACCCAGAATGATCACTTCAAAATTTAATTCTAAAAATCCAATACATCCCTTTAATTTGTCATAAAATACCTTAAACATGTGACATAAAGACGTTAGAGCCATTTTTGAGAAAATCAATATCATCAACAATTTATCAATAGGGTAGTTTGAGATTGGAGGTTTTCCTGAAAGATTTTCAGTGAAATCTCACAATGGAATATTAGGGTGGAATTCAATACCCTCACTATCTTTTATGTAAGTGATTGACAAATTAAAAGGTTATATCTACAAATAGATTATATTCTTACTGTTACAAGTTCTGGTTCAACACCATTAGAGTGGGCAGCACCACACAATATTTCGTTGTATCTGAATTTGTATGTAAAAGGATGCCAGATGATTAATGCTACTCTTTGCTGTTATTATCTCAATGTCTGACCTGACCTTTATGCAAGAGCTTCAGGCATGTGATTAATCTCGCAGAAATCTTGCTGTATATTGGACACGGAGCAGCTGTCAGTCACGACCTTGAGAGATGAGAAATTGCACGCTTCCTTCCGTGCTCAAAATTAGCCCCTCCCCAGATAGGGCCGCAGTTCTTAAAAATCCAGCAGCTCACATTCACACCAATAGATAGCTTTAGCTTTTAAGAAACACAAGTATAGATAAATACAGCAGTATGAGGTTAAAAGTATATTTACACGTGAGATGGCTCCGTAGTAATGTGTGAGGCTTCACTCAAGAGATCCTAGGTTCGACCGTCACAAATACTTCATAAGTTTCCTTTCATTCTCTTTCCTTCTCAACTTTAAGTCCTGCTTCTATGATCTGATTTTTAAAAGAAGATAAGTGAAGGTCATGTATCTCCACGTAGGTGCTGCAATGTTGCCCAGTAGCAGATAGGAAGTAACGCAGATCCCCTTTCTTTACTCTCTCAACACTCGAAACATAAACGCTGTGTTGTAGCGTCTTCACATGTGTGAGTTCCTTTAAATAATTTTTGCACTATGTAATTAATATTCCATACTTAACGTTATTGTTGCTATTCATCGTAAGTGGACATTCCCACACTAGTGCGGTATTTCTCCTCAGCAACACATATAGACAATGCACGTTCTAAAATCTAACACTTATCTTCAATTATATTTATTAATATTTTAGTTAATATCTTGCCTATAAAATTCAGATTGGTGTAAATACACATAGTGCAAAAAATAGTATGTAATACACATGTGATAAGCACAGAACGGAATCTGGAAAATAGAAAAAAAAACTCCGTGCAAGCGCCTCGATTTTTCAAACCTTTTCTCGTTCCGTATACATTAGTATCGCAATATACTATTATTAACGAATTTGTCAGTTGCCATGTTCATACCAACGCCGCCGATATGCTGGAATTTTGACCCACAGAAATTCTTTTACATGCAAGCATATCTATTGACATGGGGCGGTCGCTTTTGGTTCAAAGGAAGCTGTTCATTGATAAGGAGCAAACCCTCGACTTCCTGATCAATGAATTCCCTAAGAGAACAGACAAATTCTTTAACTTGGCTATGCAATGTAACACCTCGACCGTAAGCTGAGCTTTGCTTGGGGCCATGAATCCCCCGTCTATCTCTAATCCTACCGCTACTACTTCTTGCTTCCATAACAATACACAACGCAACTGTACACAAACTCAGTTTCCCGCACACAACTAGCGATAACTGACCTGAGGAGTACATGATTCACCAGTGTAACAAATCTGGCAAACTTTGTTAACGTTTCCATAGCAACGACCTTTCCCTCTTACCCTTCGCGCCCCTTGCTTGATGTCCTTCAAGTATCTCAACTCATTTTCTAATACACTTAAATTTATTCGAAGTTTCCAGTTTTCACCTTATTTTTCTCACATCCTACGTATTTAAATCATTACTTTTATGAAACACTCTGTATCAGAAGCAAAAAGCAATTAAGTACAAGGAACCAATCGGAAGCAATGAAAAGTTCCTCTCGCTTTATATGTGTGAGAAATTTCTGCTGATGTAATAAGCATAAATTAAAACTACAGTTTCTTTACCTGGGTTTGTAACCTGACGGTGAAAATGCTTCGTGATCCAATGCCGACATTTGTATAAACCAAAATAACACGAAAACTAATCCAAGGTGATAGCTCAGTCGGAGAGAGCACCTCACTGCTGTATGAGTGGTTCGATATGGATTCCCGGCTGAGGATTAGGAATTTTTCTCTAGCCAAAGTTATTCCTTATTCCTCTCAGATAGTGTGTATAATATAAGCTCACTGCACAAAAATTAGTCACACCCTGTAGAAATCAACAATGAATCTTTAGGATTAACTGTAGTTAACTGCTAGCCCACTGTCGCTACATGATCAGAGGGTCGTAGCAAGCTATGAGGTGTGGTGTGTCAAACATTCTGTGTAAAGCAATAGGGGAAATGTAGAGGCGTGACAGAGAGGCAAACAGGTGGCAATCGTGTTTGGCCGTGCCCATAGGTAGGTGAAGTGTCCGGATCTGTTGGTGTGTCGAAGCGGACTGTCCAACGGGTCTACACGCAATGGTGCAATACACGTGACCACGAAACACGACGTCGAAATTGTGGTCGGAGAAGGATCGTGACTGAGGGACCAGAGACGAGTTTCATGACTGGTAAACGTAAATCGCTTTTAAACCCGACAGGAATTGATCCAATCAGTGAATGTAGGTCTACTCCGACCTGTTAGGGAGAGGACATTGCGGCGGGAACTACTTCCCATGAACATTTGGAGTCAGACACCTGAAGGAAGCTCCAGCTTACAAAGAGACTTAAAGCTGCGTGACTTCGGTGGGCTAAAAATTACCAAAAGTGGAACAGTAGGTGACTGATGGAATGTCGTGTAGTCCAATGAATCATATTTCTGCCTCTCTTCGAATGACGTAGGTCACCGGGTGCACCGCCGGCCTCATGAAGCCTTTCATCCAGATTGTGTACAGGATCAGGTTCGAGCCGGAGGTGGGTCAGTAATGTTTTGGGAGTGTTTTTGTTACAATGACCTGGGCCTGCACTATCAGGTGACCAACAAGATGAAACAACATGTTTATTTGAACATTATGAATGATCAGGTGTTGCCATTTAGTCAATATCTCCATGATGATTGTGCTCCTGCCTCCTCTATATTTCAAGATGACAACTGCAGGGTTCATCGCACTAGAAGAGATTTATACTGGTTTGAGAAACATGCACGCACCTTATTTATCTGTTTCATCTGTTTGGCCTGCAAACTCACCCGACTTGAACCAAAACGAATTATTTGTGGGATATTTCGGAACAGCGGGTGAAACGCCGAAATCAGCTTCCCCACTTGTGCGAGTAACCCATACGTAGGTGGTGTCAGCTGTATGTACCATACTTGCAGAAGCTTGTGGACTCATTTCCTAACCGAATCCAGGCAGATATCAGGTCAGAGATGGTGTTACACATTATTAATGTTAAGTTGACCAAGGGTGACTAATTTTTAATCCAGTGAGCTTATAGACAAAAACCCTCTGTATACCGTTTAACATCATTGTCAATAAGTAATATGTTCCAAAGACAAAAGGCTGGTTAAAGGAGGAGTTAAAAGAGAGAATTAATGGGGGAAAATAGCCCAGTTGTTGCATATGTAACTATTACTAACACCCCATAAAAAGCATGTGTTTTTCAAAATATCACATTCATGAAACAGAGGGAAAACGAGAATAAGAGAGGGGTGTAAAGGGAGGCAGAATAATAGAGGAATGAGAAAGAAGATAGGGCAGGAGAAGGGTTAGAGAGAGAAAGAGAACGAGACGTAACAGAAGGAGAAAGCACACAAAGTTAAGTTCCATATTTACTATCAGAACGTGACCATAAATATGAAATTGAGATTGTTAACTTCTGAATCTTAAATATTAGAACAAAGAACGTTCTCAGTCATGCAGTGAAAGATTATATTTTGTGTGTAAAAAATGCATTTATTGTTCTACGTGGTCCCTTATAAGTCTAAGCACTTTGTCCAATTTTTTCCATCCCTGAAGCACAAAGTTGGAGCAATAAGACCTTCATTAGGTGCAAAAAAAATTCAGGCTCTGTGGAAGTCAGAGGATGCAAAATCTGGTGAACATGGTGTTTGTTTCTACAATTCGTCAGTTTTCCTATTGCCAAATCATCTCTGTAAGAAGATGCACTATCCTGTTGAAAGATGATATTTTCTTTTGTAATCCAGACCTCTTCTTATACATTTTTATCCCGTTGTTCCAGACGCAAGAGACTTGTGTAGTATTTGCCAGTTATTGTTTCTTCTGTTGAAGGTAATCACCGAGAAGCATTTCTTCCGCATCTCAAAATACACTTGCCATGACCCTTCCGACAGATGAAATCCGTTCAGAGCCGCCAGCTTCTATGTTCTGCTTTGATTGATGCTTCGTTTCTGACGTTTTGTGACAAATCGTGGCACTAAAGCAGTTACATTACTGTCAAAATGGTTCAAAGTTTACTGGGAAGATTGTTTCCACATTTACAACATTCGGCAAATGCGGCATCCACTTAACACAAAGCTTTCTCCTCTTTAATTCTTCATTTAGAATGTACCGTACCTACTCGTTCATATACTGTATTTGTGATGTCAGTTAAATCATGCACCTTTAATCAACAATCATCCAACATTGTACACTTTCTCGATGCTTTCTTCCATCTTTGCTGTTTTGGGATACCCTTCACATAGATTAATTATCATCAAGAACGTTTAAATTCTGCTTCCCATTTAATGAAAATGAAGAAACATAAATCTTCAACAACATTGGATGAACTTCCTTTGGAGATAAACTATACAAAGATTTTATAACATTTAAGTTTCTCCATTTTAAGAAACATACACTGCCTTACAAACAAAACTGCTCAGGAGATCAAGTTCAAACTCACCTTATACAATTACAAAACATGTACCCATATTACAAAGCAAAATGTAATTGGTATCAGTGTCATCTCTGCACATGTCATGTTCCCTCGTAAAATGGTAGCTAGTCAAATACATTAAAATTCCAAAATATTAATAATATAATTATACAAAATGCAAGGGAAATGGTAATATCCATAGAAGCAAAAACATGTAAACTATATTTACAACAAAATGATAATTATTCATAAGGGAAAGTCTGCCCGCCTCGGTAGCGTATATGGTAGCGTTTCTGCGTCACGTTCAAGAGGTCCCGAGTACGAATCTCGGTCAGGGTGAGTTACCTGGATAAGATTTTTCCAGGGTGTTCCCTTATCCTTAAAACTACAAATGTCAGGTATCTCTAAGCTCCATGGACTATGGACTCATTTGAGCATCATTTCACCCTCTTCATTCACCGCCTGATATGACTTAACGTTGAAGGACGTAAATAAACAACAACAAAAAATAAGAGAAAGTGCATAAAGGCATTCATTACATATAGCAAACTGATCCGAAATTTAACGCAGCGTTTGACAGAGCTCATTTTACGCCACGTTTGTACTCTCGCATTACACGTTAATTGATTTTACTTCCGTCTGATTGGTTGAGTGTCACATTTTATTGTGTCTTCTAGGCTATCTAATGGCTGTCGATCGCCTTTCAACCCAAATTTAGATCGCTGTTCAGTAATTTTATTGTCATTAAAAATAATGGCCAAGCTATAGGGCACAAAATCACATAGAATCTGTCAGTAATAGATGTGACGCTCTATTTAGTGTATTTTTTAAGCAGTTAAACGAGCCAGAGGGCTCCTCTAACATCAGAGATGCGAGTTTGACCTTATTGCTCAACCATTGGGGTTACTCCACGTTTTCCTGATCGGTAGGTGAATGCAGACGTAATATCTCATCTGCCAGTACTTCACTTCCGTTTCCATTTCGTTTCATTCTCATATTTCATTTGTGCAAGCTTTCGTGGTGTGTGGTAGTGCCTGCCTGGTTGATTGGGTCGTTCAGTGCAGCTCCATCAGTGGGATTGGTCTTAGAAAAAATATGAGACATACACATATAAATTTCTTATAAAAATCACATCTAAAACATCGTCATTTGAATAAAAACCGTTGCAAAGGGTATTGCACAAACAGAAAAAAAGTTATATGAAGTTTTAATAACTAAAGAGTTTAAAATATACTACAGAAAGTGTAGTCAGGCTCCTTTCATGGTAAAAAATAAAAATTGCAACTGCCATTGACACAAATTTGTTTACGTTGGCATATTTTACAGGAGCAACAATTGCTGTAGCAACTGTTTTGAATTTGACTTAAATTCATTTATCCTTTTTCTAAACTTATTTTACTCTATTTTCCGAACCAGAAACGATTACACACTTCCACACGTCTCTGTGGCTAGTCTTCCTCCGGCTTGTATCCTGCTGTGGTTCCTTCCTTTTATCTTTTGCTCCTGGTGGATCATAGCCGCACACTACCACCATTGTATATCCTATTAGGAGTGGTCCATTACTTGCACTCACAAAAATAACAAATATATCTATTTTTTTATTTGTAGACGTTCTTTAAATGCTATGGTCTTCAGCATCCGACGCTATATTTTGCGTGAAAGAGTGCTGGACTTTACTCAGAAGTCTGTTTATCAGGTTAGAGGTTCATTTACATGTATATCTACGAACTGGGAGAAACTGCTTTTCTTTCTTTCCAAAGATAGTCATGAATCGCCCTCTTCCAGGTATGATTCCGGGGTCGCGGTAAGTCCCTTGAGCAACAACCATTGCCTCTTATGTGTTCTTGACGTCACCTCGTACGCCTACTCCACCTCCTTTGCTTAGTGCATGAAGCATTTACCCTCCACTCATTCGGTAACCAAATATAAGACGTATATTTTCGAGTCCCTTGAATCGTTACAGCTGCGGGAACAGTAGGTGGAGGCAAAACCCAACTTCCCTCTTTTGCATTACGTCAGGTATCACTGGACTACCATTTTACCCTTACATGCAACCTTACGTCCATGTTTGGCATAAGGAATCTTTATAAGGCAAACTTTTTTAAGCTTTTGACGTGCGTGAAGATGAAGTAACCCAATTTAAACAATACAACGTCAGCATAAAAGCACTTCAGTAAAAAAAATGTTTTGTATAAACAGATGCTATTCGCGTTGTTCCCTAAATCGACCCTATTGACATATTTCAACGAACGCTACAACTCCACAGGCTTCACCTTTCTCCAAAATGGTGGGATGGAAGTATGCTTAAGCGTAGAGGGAGATTAGAAAATGTTACTTTTTAATATACAGCTCTCATTTTTACACTCAGCAGGGGAATATAGCATATATTTTTTCGTAATGTACGTCCTCCAAAGTTGTAATATCGGACGATGAATGGAAGGGGTGAAATGTGCTCAAATGAGCCCGGGGTCCATAGAGCTTAGAGTTATCCGACATTCGTCTGTAAGGATAAGGGAAAACTCCGAAAAAAAACTTATCCAGGTAGCTTACCCTGACCGAGATTCGAACTCGGGGCCTCTTGAACGTGACGCAGACATGCTACTACCACGCTACCGAAGCGGGCGGAATATTGTTGCCTATATAGGCTGAGCGAGACTTAGTAATTACTATAATCATTGTTATTTAACATTCGTTTTATGTGCCTTGAGTTTGGGCAAAGCTGTTTGTTCATGGTTAAGCTTAAATTTTGCTGACTGGCAATACATGTACTTTTGACTGGTGAATCACACATCCTGCTGTTCAAGGGAAACAATACACAGGTGACCAGTGACAGGTCTCAACACGTTCTCAATTACGTAAACAGTGATTGCACAAGATGATTCAATATTTGGGAGGAAAATAGTAGCTGGTGTAGGAATTGCTGATTTGGCTAGTAGCTGCCTGCCATCTACTCGCCCCTATTTAAGCTTGGTTGAGTTAGCGCACATGTGAACTTTAGGGTGGACTTTAGGCTACGACTTTATGCAAGGGAACTTGATGCCGACAGTTTATTCAGGTAACATGCAGCAGGTCACTCATTAAGTCTAGTTTCCCCGGGGTTCACGCTCGTCCTAAATTCAGACTCATCATGCCACTGACTAGTGGTGCCTACTCTACACTGTGCATCCTCAGTTATATACAAACACATCTCCAAGATAAGTCCGAATGGATCTTTGATATACTAATGTAATTATCAACACCATTCCACCGCAGGTCTCTTCAAGACTTCGGGAGTGACTTGTCTTGAGACCCAATCGTTAGGTTATTTCCCTTTGTTCACAACTTTCTAGATCTTCGGTACTCTTGTGAAAGTTATGCACTCCAAATGAGTCATACGTTTCCCAGTCGTAAGGGATTGAATTACAGTCTGATTTTTAAAAGAAGATACGTGAAGGTCATCTGTTTCTCCACGTGGGTAGGGCAATGTCGTCCACCAAATCCCCTTTCTGTACCCTCTCAACACTCGAAACATAAACAAGGGTTCGAGTTATCTCATCTCAACAAAATATGCACAGTTAATCTGTATTAGCCTACTTTAAAAACAGAAATAAGTTGTTCACATATTCACTGAGTTGTAGGGTCTTCACATGTGTGAGTTCTTTTAAATAATTGTTTGCACTATATGACTAATATTCCATACTTACCGTTATTGTTGCTATGCATCGTAAGTTGACATTCCCGTAGAGTGCGGTAAGTATTTCTCCATAGAAACACATATACGCGATACTCGTTCTAAAATCTAAATTTATCTTCAATTATATTTATTAATATTTCAGCTAATATCTTAACTACTAAAATTTTAATTCTTATAAATTCACATAGTGCAATAAATAATGTGCAATATATATGTGGTAAGCACACAATGGAATCTCGAGAATTGAAAAAAACTCGGTGTAAACGCCTCGTTTTTTCAAACCTTTCCTGTTCCGTATACATTAATATCACAATATAATATTATTAACGACTTTGTTAGTTGACATGTTCATATCAACGCCGCCGATATGCCGGAATTTTGACCCACAGGAATTCTTTTAGGTGGAAGCATATCTACTGACATGGGACTGTCGCTTTTAGACAAAAAGAATAAGCGGTTCATTGATAAGGAGCATACTCTCCTCTTCCTGTTGGAAGAATGCTATAAGAGAACAGACAAATTCTCTAGCTTGGCTGTGCAATGTAACAGACCCACCGTAAGCCGATCTTTGCCTTAGGACATGATTCCTCGGTCCACCACTAATCCTACCGCCACTACGTCTTGCTTCCATAAAAACTTATTTTAATTGTGTTTTAACAAAGTAGGTTAACAATTAACTGTGCAATTGAATACCCAAGCAAACTCTGTTTCCCGCGTATAGCTAATCTCTGTTTCATATAAATTTGCCCCGCTGACATGTATTACTCCGCGTGCAACTACCTTCCCCCTCATCCTAATTGGCTAATGGTTTCGCACCGTAGGCCATAGGCGGTGCCTTCCTGTCACATTGAAACCTGCAGTAAACGTCATAATAATTGCCAGGAAGATAGATAAAGTCATACAAATAAGAATATGAAGGCATGCAAAAATACAAGTTTATAATGAAACTGAGCAAGTTGAAACTGAATGAATGAGCAATGAAACTGAAACAAGTTTATAATGAAAGGCGTTCGGCCCTTTCCACTGGGATTTTTTAAAACCAGCACACATACCTTGCAAAAATACTTGTCTTTCAGTCTTAAAAGTTGTGTCACGCCATACTTGTAGTGTGTTCTTCATTCAGCCAAGTCTCGTCGAGGTAGTATATTTTGCGACTTGTATCCCGGTACAGTCTGATTGTCCTTAAATAACGTCTTCGCCACACAGCAATATCGCCCCTGGAGTGGTAAGTTTTCCTGTTGTCTCAATTTCACGTCGCGATGTTCCTACGCATCTAACACTCACACCTTTAAGTTCAGAGTAGAGCTGTTTGACTTCTCTCACTGACAAAGAAGGATTCTTCTCTGTGAGTGCATTAAACACATGCACCACAATTATTTTTTCGCCGCTTTGTAAAGGTTTTCCCTTGCGATGCTTCAGCGAAAAACTGGCGCTAGACTCCGCCATTATACATATAATAAGTACAAGCGCAATAAACGATCAAAAAATAATTTATCTCTCGCACTCCGCAAAACACACCTTCGAATGGCGCTATATGACTAATCCAGTTGAAAACAAGGTCAGTGATAAAAGTGATATAAACAAATATGTCATCACTACCGCTAAATCACGTGCTATCGTGCCATGTGTTTGAGAGCAAAGGAACCTCCTCTTTACTTCGTTTAAGAATTAACGTGCATTTCAAATAAATCAACTTTGTTGCGTAATATATTTCATTAAAACAGTTACGAAAATATAAATTCCTCTTCCAACATATAAAGATACATCACCATGTTAAATAACGAACTAATTTTTACCGCACAACAGTCTATACCACAACAGCAGCCAATGAGAGGTGATAAGGTCACGTGACCGTTTAGAAATACGGGGCAAGCTTAAGTGAAATAAGGATTAGCGATAACTGAGCTGAGGAGTATGTTATTCACCAGTGTATCCAATCTAGCAACCTTTGTTTACGTTTCTATAGCTACGGCCTTCCCTTCTTACCCTTCGCTTCTCTTGTCTGATGACCTTCACGTATCTTCTTTTAAAAGTCAGACTGTAGGCTTGAATTAACTAAATTATAGGGTTTACAAGAGGTGTTACGACAGTATTTTCAGTTTGGTTGATGTATATTTTGACAATTTTCCTTACTTGTGCTGTTCTTCCAAACCCTAAGATATGGGTATACTCTAATATTTGTATCTAAGTATACAAGGTTGATATTAATGCAACCTGATATTATAAACAAGTTTTTTCTGCATTCAGTTGCATTATGCCTCGCATGTAAATAATAGCAATGACATGTTTTCAGTATTCCAAGCAGCCACGGCTTGTGGACAGAAGAAGAAATCCCTGAGCAACAAAGACCAAACATATTTGTGCATTATTAAACCCATAATAACTAAGATCTGAATTTATTATTGCTACCATGCTCCACTACATTCCATAACATGTAATCGCTTTTCCTAGAAGCGAATGCATGCAAGTGGCTGTCTTATCGGTTCAACACGCTAGGTAGATCACTTAGATAACTTGTCATTCCACCTGTTTTTTGTTTTTCCTGTTTTGGTATTCGTGTTGATATATAAGTATGTGATAGCCTAATCATACTTATTGTTTGTAAGAAATATGTAAAACCCACAGCCCTAACCAGTAGTGAGTGGTAAGTCAACTTTCATCATAAGCGAAGTATCTGACATTTCCAGTATACCTTTATCTATTATCAATATATCAAGAAAGTGTACGAGAAATAGAACTTTAAAAACAAACAATCTTGTATATATAAAGCAAAATATGTTTAAAAGGCCCGCAGTGGAAGTTTAAACAGTTCAGATAGCTAAAAACCATTACTAAAACAGGTGAAAGGTGCGTCGACCCCCGAATCAGTTACGTAGGTCTGGGCGAGGCTATTCTGCAGGAAAACAATTACCCATGAATAACAATAGCTACTGCGTCTCGTCTCATGGCTACCAAGAATTCTTTTGGAATTTTCAGTATTTTCCTTTTCTGAAACTTCCTTTTTACCCAGGGCTATATAATGACCTGGCAGTGCTCGGCAGTCAGTCAGTCTAAGGTGAAGGAATAATTACTTTGTGATTAATACACTGAAATAGCCAGTGGAGGGGACCAATAACTTTAGGAAGACAAAAAACCAGGCCATCGAGAATTGATTTACGCGGATGACAAGCCCTCTTGCAGCAGCTTCTCTCAGTTACAAAGTAATTTCTCCTTCTCTGTAAATAGTAAGTCGAGTCCAACCAAATGAAATTGAGCTGAGAGGCTAATGTTCAGTAACAGTAGAGTTCGTGCAGTTCAATTGTGAGTTGTGACTTGGCAAACAAATCTCTTTTTTCATCAGAAACCTTTAAGCTTTATACATGCTATTACTGTGTATGATTTACAGAGTGTCAACTGTTTTATACAACAAAAGTTGATAGCCAAATAAATAATTCAAATTTACGTAGGTCAGTCTATCAGTAACATTGTCAATATTCATCATCATCATCATCATCATCATCATCATCTTCAAGAGCCCACTGATCCTTCCAGCGTAAAGCTGGGCGTCCCACATCTCTCTTTCCCTTCGGCATATAACCTAAAACTCTTCTTGGAAGTCGTTCCGCGTCCATTCTTAAAATATAATTTTTCCATTCATTTTTGTTCTTTATTATTTTACTGTTGAAATTAAAAATCCCAAGCTTTTCTCTTATTTTTTCGTTTCTTACGTGGTCTATTCTTTTATAACCTGCCACGCTTCTCAAAAATCTCATCTCTGCCGATTCTAGCTGTTTGCATTGGTTCTTTGCCAGTGCCCATATTTCGGAACCGTATGTTAACGTTGGGACTGCCATTATCTTATAAAATTTCATCTGTGTTTCCTTTCGTGTTTTCCTGTTCAGCGTTCTTATTACAGTCCTACACATTTGATTGAATCTGTTTAATTTCACCTCCATATACTTGTTGCTATTTGCTACTGCTACTGTGTAGCCTAGATAGTTAAAACTATTAAGCTGTTCTATTATTTTATTGTTTACAACTACTTTTGCTCTTGTTGTTCTTTCCTCTAAAAGCCATTATTTTAGTTTTGCGTTGTGAGATTGAAAGGTTATATGTTTCCGCTATGTTGCTTAAACTATATACTTCTCTTTGCCAATATTAAAATAAATAAATCACAAATATTAATGTTTAATTAATTAAATGTTCATCATGTTATCTATTTACTATCTATCTATATGTTACATCTATCTATATATTTATCTATCTGCCTGACCATGTGAAAGACGCAGAACAAAGTCTGTCTACACCATCTTCCATTTGCTGCTGCAAGGCGGCATGGAATATGAAGATGGTACCTACATATAATGATGCGGAAGTCTCCCGATGGTTCTTGATCCATCAGATATAGATTCCAAAATAGTAAGTGAAGAATATAATTTCACTGTTTTAAAATATCTAGCCCCTTACTTTCACTACAGGGTTCCCAAATATCTCCCATATGCCCGTGTTGCTTTATTTTAGTATGTATTCTGCTCACAGTACATTGATAAATATGAAGTGAATCTCGTTGTGCTTTATTAAAAGTGTACTTGTATCATTTATGTAACCAATCATTATTAAAATCTAGTGCAAAAGCTTTGTTCTTTTCCTGTTAATTTCTACAAATACACTGCATAAAAACTACCAGCCAATTCTGCTATTTATTTGATCCCTAGAGCAACCTTTGTTGTATAGAACAACTTCATAATCATACACAGTAAAAAATGTTTGAAAAATTGAGTGCCATTTTAAATTGTTTCCGATTTACATTAAAATGTTTATTTGTTTTCAAAGTGCCTCAATGGGTGCGGTGACCCTTTCACCCTTCCGAGGCCTTAGCTGCGGCTACATAGCAAACCTAGTGTAAAAGAATCACATTGTCTTAAAATGTATCGTTTGACCCATTCGAGCACTTTTTAAGGAAAACAAAAACATTTAGCAATAGCAGAAGATATGCAGGACTTTCGAAATACACTGTATAAAAGTTTGCAGTAATCATCTAAAAATATCAATACATGTTTAAGATATAAAAAACAATATGTCACATTTTAGCCGTCTTGCTGCTCCTGGTTTCCGTCCAGTCGCTCTTACCCATTCAGCTACCACGGACAAAATGCCGTCCCGACATTAAATTATCCAACTGACTCATGTATTTTCCGGTAAACCACTAGAGGTCCTTGTATTCGAGATTCACCTTTTTTGGCGACTTACTATCGTAAGTACTTGAGTCCCAGGATTCATTTAACTCTTATTATTGAGTTAATTGATGGAAATTAATCATTTCTTCATACTGGCCTATATAGGCTAAGATTTGGAATAGATATAGTCAACCTGAAAAATTCAGTGCCATGGTCGGTATTTGAACCTTGGATCTCCTGGGAGTTAAATGATGAAGCCTGAATACGAGAACCGAATATCGAAAATACCTATCTGGAATACGACAGTCCTTTGGTTTACCGGAAAAATATATGAGTCAATTGGAGAATTTAATGTCATGACGGCACGTTGGCCATTGTAGCTCAATGGGTAAGAGCGACTGGACGGAGACCAGGAGATCCGTGGTTCAAATGTCGGCCGTGGCATTAAATTTTTAATGTTGATTCTATTTATTCAAAATCTTAGCCTACATACGGCTATACGAAGAAATGATTAATTTTCATCAATTAACTTATAATGGTTTAATTAAAATGTAAAGGCGTTTTATAAAATACTATAGTCATTTTCTGAATGTCTTTACCTTGCATTTGAAGCGAATCTTATATTAGCATGTATACAAAGTTTCGTCTTTCAGATATGTTGTACATAGGTACTTTACCTCTCTTGCTCGTTCCCCAGTGAATACAAAAATGAGCCTAATTTTTTTATTAGCCTCAGCAGTATTAGTGAAAACACTATAGCACCTTTTTGGGTAGCTTGCTCTACTGAAAAAGTAACGAAAAAGTCACTGAAAACAAAAGAGAGAAATGGAAAGAAAAGAAAAAAGATAAATATAAAAGACAGAAATATGAAAGAGTAAAATAAATATTAGCACTTAGAGACGAAGATTTTCTCTTGTAGAATGGACCAAGAGATCGATCTTGCTAACTAAATTATTTACTGCAAGGAGAAAGAAGTGCTGAAAGCTTGTACAATGAGGTGTTGACATAGCCGCTATAAAAGGTTTTCGCTTGAGAGAAACGGTTCGTGTAAATGTTCTGTTGAGGATGGCCGGTTTCATTTCCAAAACCTCGTCCGGCTTCCCATCAAAAGCCGTAGAATGTTCCATTAATATTAATGTGCCTTTATCTTCAACCACGACGATCCATATCTGGCTGCGAGGTTTCTCTTTGCATGAGAACACGCTCTCATTTGTGTATCCCGGCTCAGACATAATCAATTTGTTGGCTGAATACGAGGATGCACCTAGTCTTTAACTATACAAATATGTCGGATGCAAAGTGCTCTCCCACATGAACACGTTTTGCATAATTGTCTCTCCATACACGTAACTTAAACAACGTTATACAGTTAACATTAGAAACGTACAGTCTCTGGGCAGTACAAACGCACACATACATAAACACTTCCCAGCTTTTGCTGCATGTGACTCATTGTAACAGAAAAAAAAATTTTAAGGATAAGTTTTGGAAAAGATAGAAGCAGACTGAAGAATTAAATGTCATTTGAACCACGGGTTTCCTGGTATGCGTGCGGTTATTCTTAATCACTGAGCTATCATACCAACATAACCGTGTAACATTAAATTGAAAATTAATTGTTCTTTTACATTAGCCGTGTGTAGGACGCACTATGAAAGAGTAGAGCCAGACTGAAAAAGTCAATGCCATAGCCGGAATTTGAACCACGGATCTTCTGGTTTCCATCGGGCCGCTCTAAACCATTAAACCATTGCGGCCAAAGTGCCAACATGACATTAAATTCTCCAACTAACTCGAATTTTTCAGTCTGGTATGTGAAGCAGAAAGATGAAATGTGGGGCTATTACGTTTATAAGAATCAAAACATTTGCATAATTTTCTGCCTCCGAAATTAGCTCGCACAGAGCCGTGATCAGAAAGCTACTTACAGTACTGTACATTAATGAGGGGTTTATCGTACACATGCAAATAAAAGAAAACGCCCATTAATTTGGCTAAACCAATCAACAGCTTAACCGTTTTCTGCCCCAAAATCTGTCTCTCTTTTCCCATCCAGATGTTTACAGCAGAATCAAAATAGTTTGAGATGGATTATAGTAAGTACATCTACCTATGTAAATCAATTGTTGTAATGCATGTTCTGGCAATAGGGATGCCACTGATAAGAGGACGGCTTCTTTCGATAATACTATATCACTGAAAACTCATAGGTTATGAGAATAATACAAATACTAAGATAAGATGTAGATGACAGAACAAAGAAGTGGCTTGATGTAAATTATCAAATTACTTCAATTCCAACATAACATTGGGGAAGTAC
Organism: Mantis religiosa; assembly: GCA_030765055.1. Lineage (NCBI taxonomy): Eukaryota > Metazoa > Arthropoda > Insecta > Mantodea > Mantidae > Mantis > Mantis religiosa. Next base: position 35,020,762 of record CM060951.1, read on the forward strand.
ACAACATGTAGTTGGCAGGAAGCATGTTATTTGCGTTAAACATTACATGAAATGGCATCAAAGGCTCCACGTGCATATAAACGTAAAATGACAAAAAGTATAGTATTTAGTAATTCTAAGAATAAAATGGGAATTACATTATTAACTCCCACTATAAACAAAACCTATTTATATAAAAAGAAGGTGTTACATTCATTTTATATTTTGTATCCATTCTTAAACGCTACCTACGAAAACTGTTCCTATATTTACTTCATGTTAATTGAGATAAAATTTGTAAAAATAGTTTTGTAATATATTGCAGGTACAAGGAAGTGTACGAACATAGTAGTATATAGCAAGAGCCAAATATTTTACGAGTTGGTCGATATGTGATGGTTTTGAAAGTCTATTATCTAGTATGACGACCGAGCGTGATGGCTCAGGTGGTTTCTTCTGAGACCCGCATTTGAAAGGCCCAGGTTTGATTACCGTGGTCGACCCACCTGACCCCTGGGATTTTTCGGGGGTTTTCCCGGGTCGTTGAGCGAATGCTGGGTAGGTTAATTTCATCCTTCGAATTTCGTGTCACTCCATTTCATCTTCATTATTATTTCACATCATCTCTCATCTGGTGGTCTCTTTCAGCGTAGAAGTGTCGGCAGGTGTCTCGGCGGTGCATGGCAGAATGATATGCTCTGAGGTACCTACTCCCTCCTCCGGTAGGTCGGTTACTGGTCTCCGCGCCTCAGTTGGGACCATTTCGGGATCGCCAGCCAGGGACCTTTGGGGCTCGGCTGCTGGGCTAATTGCCGTCCCACAGTAATGGAACACGTCCGTTGTCCTGGCCTATAGGGGGAAGGCTCTAAGTCAACTGTAGGGGGTCCTGCCCTCTGCACTGTCGTGGCTCCTTTGGGAAGGCCGCCCTCTGTCTCTTTTCACCTCATCCTTCCCCCGGGGGTGCCCCACTTGGGGGCAGAGGCACAATGGGACCAGCATGACGGCCTACGTCCGAATCACCTCCGTAATGAAATCCTAATCGTAATCCTAGTATGACCAGAGAATTAAAAAAGAAAGATAAACAAAGATTTGTCATTTCAGAAAAGTATAAGCTTTAACGAGAAGTCAACTTTTTGTGCAGTGAGATTCTGTCTATCTCTTACGGTTTACCATAAAGCAGATACCATTTAGAATAAACAGGACTTCGGTTGTTTTTTCCAGAAAACTCAAAATATGCATCTTATTAAACATGTGACATTAAAATGCTTGGTCACTTTTGAGAAACTTTAAATTTTTGCTAATTTTCGATGTTAAAGAGTAATTTGGAATTGGGAGATTTTCTTAAATTTTTTGTTTGAATCCTTGGGAAATGGAGAACTAAAATACTAATTTTGCTCTCCTATTTAATCAGTTTTTAATTTTAGAGTTATGCTGTGTATAGAAGCACACACACCTGCACGCACTTTTTTTCTAAAATTGGTTTTCTTATTCAGGGGACCTCAAAAAGTGTACTTGCAGCAAGATCTTGTTATCGACTTCTGTGTGGAATGCAATAACGCTTCTATCACGTAGCTACCTGGTAAGAAATTATGGTATAATCTCTTAAATAACGGCACGGGTTATCCCTGTAGGCTATATACAACATTTGGTGCAATCTGAGCGCTGTAATAATACAAATCTAAACAACCATGTCAAGTTCCCATTTTTCACGCCAATGTTGCAATATATCAAATGTGATATATGACATAAATGGTATAACGTAGTTGGTTGCCTTCTACGCAGCTGTCATCAACCACCTGCAATTCGTTCTAGTTATTTGTTCATTTATATCTTGTATTGCTCTTTGTTTCTCGTGCTTTCACACGGTCGCTCCATTTCTGTATACTATACAATATATTTCTGCTTTTTATTTTTCGCTTCCTTAACGTTAAATCAGAAAGACGCATTAGTGAGATGAAGCAGCACGATCTTTCAGAAGAAAAATCAATAGTTGCTGTGGACTCATTGATAAATGTAATCTCGGCACGCCCATTTACTTAGATGCTAGCGAGTATCATATAGACAAACAGTTCTTTGTGATGGAAATGTACCAGAAAAGTTCATTTTTAGCGGGGGCGGTCGCTACAAAGTTGGATCTCCCACAGCAGGCGGTGAAGCTCCAATTGTTTATTTTGTAGTCTTTGTGCTTAGGATAAGATTGAAAATCCCCTCCGGAACATATATGTTTCTAAATGAGCAAAGCTTCCATCTTTGCTTTCTGTACTCTGTGCCTAGTTAGACGTATCACATGTCATTAAAAAATTTGTACCGTGATTTTAGTGAAAATACAAGAAATGTATTTCTGTGTGTTTGTGTGTGAACAATAGCTATTAAACTTAAGCTTTCAAGGATCCTATACGAGGATTTTCAAAAAAAAAAAAAAATCCCCTTCCCAAACTATGCTTTAATTGCAGCATTTCTAAATAAAGTTTCTGATTAGAGTAATATATGTAAAAGATATTTGCTATCACAAATGAATAAATGGGAGATATATGGAGATTAAAGAATAGAATACAAGCGATGTGGGTAAATTGGTAAAATGCAGAATATAAGATATAGAAAGACAGGAAATATGGGGAAATCTAGAAAATATGAAATCATTATAGTTTTACAAGCAAATAAAAATAAATTAGGGATGAGAAGCATATGTAGATTGCTGCAATAGGCAAGAGAGAGAAGGGTTAGCTTGGATGAGAACAGGAAAAATATTTCTAAGAGGGATAAGAGGTAGGGAAAAGGGAATTTGTGAATTGTATGGAGGAAAAGAAAGCATAGAACACAATTTAACAGAATGCGAGGTGATTGGAATGTGGAGAATAAAGGTTTGGGAGGAAAAACTGGGAGAAAGTAGAGAAGAGGATAGTAGCTATAAAAATGTTAACGGGAAAGGAGGAAAAGATGGTAATAAGTATTGGTGAGCTCTTGCAGAAAGTAAAAGAAACATGGGCAAGAAATGTACAGAATATAAACAATAAAGATGAGGGGGAAGAATGGGGCTAATTAAGTAACAAAGAGGCATGGAGGTTAAGAGCTACCTGGCGGAGCAGAAGACCAAGGTGTCATGTAAGCCAAGGTAGCAGCAAGGTAAAGACAAATAAATGTTGCCAAAAGTTGTAAATTGTAAAATTTTGGAATATGCACATCAAATAGTTCAATTCTGTTTGGAATATGCATATCTTGAGCTTTTTGGGAATGTCCTGAGAACATCTCTTCATTCTGGATTACTTTTGCATAATTTCAATACACAAATAATGTAGATCTCGCTAAAACACAAAGTTCGTGTTAACTTTTCTTTTCTTTTGAAACGCTTTGTATTGTGAATTTTACCGATTTAATGTATGATGTTTAAAATGTAAGATTCTGCACGACGTTGCGCCAATATTTGTAAATGATGTTACAAATTTGAAGTTTGGTGATATAATTTTATGAAGTTCTCCGATGCTACAACAGCCGATGCATGAAGGTGATATTTCTTAGGCGTGGTCTCGGACAGATATCTTCATGAAATAACTTACCATGGGAAGGAAAGAATTATTAAATACCATTCTCCTTTTTAAATATTCAAATTTATTTAAATTTTGGTTGGCAGTTAACAAAACACGTTGTGATATACATGAATAAATCACTTTTGAAGCATCGTTTACTTTACAATATTCAACCAAACAAGTTTTTTAACATTAATTCTTGCACACCTAGTCTTGCAGTCGTGGTCCCTCACATTATCTTCTGTAGCGTTCTCACTTAGAATAGTTTACCTCCGTCTTCTGCGACGTTATAACTTAGAATGACCCTTTGCAGTTTACAAACCCAAGATTATTGTTTTTGCTGAAACTACAGTAATTAAACATTTCCTATTTGACACGTCATACGTGATGACCAATATAATTATTCTATGGGCACCAGGATATCGCAGTGGTTTCGTTCACGGCTCCCGTGCCAAGGATCCCGAGTTTGATTCCCGGTTCTGGGGTTTGGCGGTTTTAAGTCGGCCCTATCCACGCCTTCACCTCTATCTGGCACATGTGAAGTGTCCCCTAAGCCCAACATGGTTCGGAGTCCACGATATAAACTGTAGGTCCTCTCGCCTCACCGTCATCTTTACCTATCATTAAAAATAGGGTTACATACTAAAACCCTACCGCTTGGCTCTCACCAAGGCGGCCCGGGTTCCATCCCAGGCGACCGCAAAGTGAGATTTGTGGTGGACAACACGGCGCTGGGGCGGGTTTTCTCCGGGACCTCCGGTTTCCCCGTCATCTCATTCCACCGGTGCTCTATCTTCATCTCATGCATCATCAGTGTCATCGCCTGCGGTGCCGTATGTAGTAAAAGCGGGCGTTAAACACTACACACACATACACACACACACACACACACACACACACACACACACAGACAAACCAAACCCTATCATTAGAGGTAATGGACATTGCCACTGGCTCCATCTGAGAAATGGTGTCCGGACATCATGTGGTGGGATGAGGTTACCCCGAAGCCCAAGGTTACCATGTGGGGTGGTTGGTAACCAACCATAAAATTATTCTATTTATTTAACTAATTTTTTAATTTTTGTAAAAGTTAATTTATACAGTTTAACTTTTAAACAACCCGCCTTGATAGCGTGGTGGTAGCATGTTTGCCTCACGTTCAAAAGGTCCCGAGTTCGAATCTCGGTCAGGGTGAGTTACCTGGATAAGGTTTTTCCGGAGTTTTCCCTTATCCTGTAAGACGAATGTCGGGTAACTCTAAGCTCCATGAACCCCGGACTCATTTGAGCATCATTTTCATCCATTCCATTCATTCGTCCGATATGACTTAACGTTGGAGGACGTAAATTAAAAAAAAAAAGAAACTTTCAAACATTATTTTAAATAATTTTAAACTCCTAACAACATCCTAAAAACAAATTAATACTATTGATTCTTTTCAACTCTTAACATTCATAACACGTCTTTTTTCACTCATTAATTAATCTCGTTATTACTTTCAACAGTTCATAATGATTTATTTTTAAAGGTTTTTTAAAATAAATGTATAAGAACAAATATAAAACTAATAATAGAGTGGACAGGGGGAGATGCCATACTTAAGGTTTGAAGGATCAAACGTTAAGTTTAATTTGGAGATTAGGTTCAGCACTAAACTGGCATTCACTGAGGAGCCTTGTCTACATATGTTTAAGTTGTTGTTACGTTATTATTGTTTATTAGGTGGTTTTTTATTTCCTTAATCAAAAGAGTGGTTTAGGCATCTCACCCCAAACATTGGGGTGAGTTGGCAATCATATCAAAAGAAAAATGGAGTACTGTTTTTGTGCTTTTGTGATACAAATACATCTTTCAGAAAGCATATTTATTAGTATTATAAAAAAGAAAATACAAAAGGAAGGTAGTACTAGATGTAAAAATAAACAAATGACATGATTACATGCAAATGAAATCAGAGTTGTTTTGCACAGTTGTTGCACAAGTTATCTTCTTCTGTACAGGTTTCATGCAACCATCTACTGCAAATGACACAATGAATCCAATAAACCTGTGGTCCAGTTTTATCGTAGTAATTGAGAGCACATTCAACACAATAATCACTATGCTCTTTGGTTTTGTAATCTTTGACTGACTTGCTGCAGATTTCCTGTGTTTAATTCGCTCCGATTTAATTTGGCCTCTTCTATGCAATTCTGTTCTGTGAGAACTTCAGCATGTTTCTTCTTGCTTTTATTAGATTTCAGTAGATACAATATAGACACAGCAGTAACTTCTTCAAATGATGTCCTTGGTTCATTCTGAATAATCTTCAATTCAGGTCCCTCTTCACTCTCCTGCAACTATAGGCCTATTGCTGTTTTGTCCACACCAGGAAAAATGATTGAAAGCATCATTTATACACATACATTTAACCATTTAAGTTAGTAATTTCACCACTACAACACGGTTTCATGCAAAAAAGGTCAATTGTTACAAATCTTTTTAACTTGACTGAGTATATATCATTAACTAGACCATTTTAAGCAATTAGATCTAGTATATACTGATTTTCAAAAGGCTTTTGACGAAGTTTATCATGACTGTTTACTTGTTAAGTTAGCTAAATTAAGTTTTGCTTTTCCATTAATGAAAATATGTCGATCATATTTAAAACATAAATTGCAGGTAGTATATTATAAGCATTCTATGTCATACCAATTTAATTTTAATTTAGGGATTCCTCAAGGTTCTAATTTAGGACCTTTGTTATTTTTATGTTATATAAATGATTTACCTAGTAGTGTAAAACATTCAAAAATGTTAATTTTTGCTGATGCTTTTAAATTATATAAAAGTATCAATAATGTTAAAGACTGCATGGAACTTCAAAAAGACCATGATTCTTTATATGAATGGAGCGAAACAAACAAACTTCCATTTCATATTTATAAGGGTGAAAAGATTTCCTTCACTAGAAGCAAATATCCCGTTAAATATGTTTATAATATCAATATGACACCGCTCATTGAAGTGGTTGAAAATAAAGATCTAGGAGTACATTTTACAACAAATCTTAGATTCAATAGACACACTGACCTAATCGTATCAAAATTGCTAAAATGCCTTGGCTTTATTATTAGAAATTTCTATTCATTTAAATAAAAAATATTAGTTCAACTTTATAACTCATTTGTGAGACAAAATCTCTAATATGCATCTATTATTTGGAATCCTAAGATGATAATGCATATCACCGCAATAGGAAAAGTACAGTCAAAATGTCTAAAGTACATACTATTTATAAAAACTGGATATTACCCTACTGACAAAAATTACGAAACCCTTTTGGAAATATTTAAATCTAAAAATTATAATTTTAGAAGAGACATTACGAAGTATTACATTCGATTATTGATGATATTAATATTGTGACTTTGTGGGTTCGTGAAATGAAAAGTCCAATTGCACCACTCAAAAATGTTCTTTATTTCCACCGACTTACAGTTAAACACTTGCCAATTACACAGAATTATGTAATGCACACAATTACGACTCACCAGTTCGTCCGTTACAATTTCACTTGCACTCGTAATTACATACAATACTCCGATGCACGTACACAGTCTTCTGGTCGTACACTAGCACTGCACTCTTACACTGCTCGCCAAGAACTCTGACTCACTCACTCCAGCCCGGCGTGTTGCTTATATAGGGTCAGCTGGCCGATCGAGAATGTTCTGGATTAGATGAAATATCCCGTAAGTTCGAGAAATCAAGGGCAGCGAAAAGAGGCGGCATGGTAATGTTTTTTTTTTTTTCCCAGCCACCCTACGTCACCGCTACAAGACAAACGAGGGGGCGTATCCGAGCGCCTCCGTGTCCCACTGCTGCCGTCAGCTGGTTCTATAGGATGTTCCAACGTTCGGGTGACAATATTACAACAAATATATTATTTTATGTACCCATTAAAATAAGCAGATTCAGGAGGCTTTTTTTCACCTCGAAAGCAAATACAGAAATCCATAAAAACTCACCATTACACAGAATTATGTATTTGCATAATAAATGTTATTCTTTCGATGTAGATATTTTCAACTTCAGAATTTCAATTCAAAAATGTTATAACTACTAACTACTTATTCGCAAATCAGTAAATTACAAACAATTGGCAATAGTAGTATCGTTACTGTAATTAAGAATAGTAAAATGATTACTTACCATGCCACCTTCACTTTTTTTTCTTTTTATTCATTGTTTCTATTCTTTATATTTCCCTTTCTGCATTACTTTGTATTCATTTGTTTTTCTTGTGTTTTATTTGAGTATGTATATTATTATATGTAAACACCTATGTATGATGAACATTGTAACGGGGCTTACAAGCCTGTTATGTTCATAAGAATAAATAAATAAATAAATGAAAAATAAATAAATAAGTAAATATGTAATATGACAGTTCCACAGATGAATATCTAACCTCTCTTAAGTAATTTGCTTCTGTGATCTGATAGTTACCACCATGCGGACTTTCAGACGCTTCCCTGATTCTTCCCCGACTAAAGGATAAGAATTTTTCTTTAACCAGCATTTTCTCATCTTCCTTGAGTTTGTAACTACGGGTGATTGTGTAAAATAGTGTGAATCTAATGTAACAATCCCAAAGTTAAACAAATAGTAAACGAGTGAACATCATTGCCGTTAAGCAATTGTTCCATAAGCGACTAGAGAAAACCATATGAGTGCACACATCAGATTGTTTCAAAAAGGTCACTATGTGTGTCAAGAGCATAGCATAAAAACGATGTGACCAATGAATAAAAAAAAAACAGTATTTAAGTTCAGCTTTAGCCAAGGATGTGACAGGAGGATTAATGGTAACAAAAGTCCAACCCATACAATTCTTTACACTCAAAACGTGTCAAACAAAAAATGTATTTAACGATTTTAAGCAAAGAAGGTATATATTAGCATATTTATATGACAAACGACATGTTTATTTTGAATTTTATGGGAATTACCAATGAAAGTATTTCGTATAATTTTATGTTATTGTGATGAAGATATATGAGGGTCCCACGAATCCGCTGGTACAGTATTCAATGATGAGATCTTTATCTCATTGTATGCATCAATTGACTGAAAACAGAGGCCACTAAACATCTACCTATATTTGAAGTGAATTGAGTTGAAATTGAAGAACTAAGTTTATGAGTATGAGAGAGTAGAGCCAGACTGAAACATTCAATGCCATAGCTGGGATTTGAACCACGGATCTTCTGGTCTCCGTCATAGTGCTTTCATAGTGCGTCCTACACAGGGTTAGTGTGAAATAACAATTAATTTCCATTAATTGTACCTAATAGTGGCCCGAACTATAAAGCCCGGGCCTTAAAGTACTTACAGCATAGTAAGTCGCCATTAAGGTAGTTGTCTCATGTGTTTATGAGAACTCCTAGTGGTTTACCGGGAAAAACGCGAGTCAGTTGCAGGATTTAATGTCATGTTGGCACGTTGACCATAGTAGCTCAATGGTTTAGATCGGCTGGACGGAGACCAGAACATCCATGGTTCACATCCCGAGTACAACATTGAATTTTTCAGTCTGACTCTACCCTTTCATAGTGCGTCCTACACACAGCTAGTGTAAAAGAACAATTAATTTCCATTAATTTTACCTAATAGTGGCCTGAACTATAAAGCCCGGGCCTTCAATCATTTACAGCATAGTAAGTCGCCATTAAGGTAGTTGTCTCATGTGTTTATGAGAACTCCTAGTGGTTTACCAGGAAAAACACGAGTCAGTTGGAGAATTTAATGGCATGTTGGCACGTTGGCCATAGTAGCTCAATGGTTTAGAGCGGCTGGACGGAGACCAGAAGATCCGTGGTTCAAATCCCGGCTATGGCATTGAATTTTTCAGTCTGGCTCTACTTTTCATAGTGCGTCCTACACACGGCTAGTGTGAAAGAACAATTAATTAGTTTATGAGTAGTTTGCAGTTTCCGTAATGATAATGTCAAGCGTATATTAGTCATAGAAATGTGACAGTGATCGCTAAATCTGTGTAACCCAAGCATGGTCTTTAGCCAATATGACTGGCGATAATCGATCATAGCAAATGCTTAGTAAAGGCTATAAAATACGAAGGGTAAGACGCGAAATTTATAGATATACCATCTTTTATTAATTTGAGCACCAACTACATGACTGCCCTTACCAGAGTTCCTACATTATACTGCCACCTTAGCCGCTAACTTTTACCTGGCACACAAAATTCCAATTAGAAAGAGAAAATTAAATTTATAGGGTTACTTAAAAATTATCTTCATGAGCTTCCTGGCGTACACAATGTTAAATATATCTGATTTCCAGGTACCTGATATTCAAACTAATGCCATTCTGGTTTGCTGAATATTCCAGAAGTATAATTAACTCATCATTTAGCGTAAGTAATTGCCTATTCTTGAACTCATAAAGGGCATAGCTACTGACTCTGCAGTCAGTGTAACACCTCATGCAAAGCCATATCTGTCCCAGTTCTTACTTTCTTCGAGTACAAACCTTTTGCTTATGTGGATGCAGCTTAAAATGTTTTCTTAGAATTTTCCAGACTGTGGTATTACCATCTGAAGTTGCCTCTATATCTGTACAACATTACTACTTCCATAATTATTATTTCTGCTTTATTTTGTGTATGAAGCACCTCAACAACAGAGAAATTTGATTATCTTAGACCTTGCAGATTTCTACTTATCAGTAACAGAATCAGTTTCCTCAAATTTCCAGATTAAATCCCCATAATTATGAATGGAACATGATTCTCCTCTTAAGTAATTATTCTCATACGTGTAGAAAACTTATCTTGCTTTTATAATAGCACTGAATCATCTATCATTTAGTGTAGACCCACGATTTGCAACTAATTCTTATATCAGTATGTACATAATTACAAGTATTTTATGCAATAAAGATCTACATATGGTAACAGTGAACTGCAACAGTATTCACTTTTTTCTCATCATGTCTCAAATATTATAATATTTATAAGGGTTTAAAGTTTGACATTTGAGGAGCTTTGTACTTCAATAATTTATGCGTTTATGAGATACTTATGGCAGTGATATGTTTTCAGGGGACGTGGATCCTCAATGGTACGTCACGGGGGTCACAACAGTGACAGCACGGTGACCACAACGACGGAGAACACGAGCGCAGCAGGCAGCAGCGTGTGTGGATCGCCCAGTACCACCTCCACTGCCGCGGTCAAATCTCCAGAATGCGGCGCTAGAAGAAGTGGACCACACCACACGACTCCACGTGGGGGAGCCAAACTACAGCCTCCTCATGAGAGAATTAAAATCAGTGTAAGTTATCCTAGCAGCGACGCCATCGCCTCAGAAGCGGCGGCCAATACAAACAACAACAATGGCGGCGTACCATCCTCTCCGTCGCCAAACAGCTCCAAGAAGTCTAGCTTCTCCTCAAATTCTTCGCCACCATCTTCGCAGCTCTATGCCGTGCATTACACCGCCAACGGGCGGGAGGCGGCGGGAGCGGCCTTGTATCGCAATCGAGACCCCAACTGCCACCTCCGAGTAACTGGCCAACGACTGGCCTCGCATTCCAACCGCCGCTGTAGCATAGGCGTCGGTCTCGGGGCACGTCGACGAAGCAGCGATACCAGCACCTTGGCACCGGGAGGACCCGAGGATGCTGGAGGCGGTAAAGATCTCTCTCCTTCCCCAACCTTCGACGATGGAGCTGGGGGAAGTGGAGGAAACAATAGTAAACCTAAACTGATCTCTAGGATGGGTAAAAGAAATATAAAGGCTCAAGTGAAGCGGTTCCGAATGGAGACGAAGGCAGCCAAGACGTTGGGGATCATCGTGGGAGGCTTCATCGTGTGCTGGCTGCCATTCTTCACCATGTACTTGGTTCGCGCCTTCTGTGAGCCCTGTATCCATCCTCTGGTTTTCTCAATTCTCTTCTGGTTGGGTTATTGCAACTCTGCGATTAATCCCTGTATATACGCCTTGTTTAGCAAGGATTTCCGCTTCGCCTTCAAACGGATCATCTGCAGATGTTTCTGTGGACGAAAACTAAGACATGGAGGTGGAGGTCAGAGCGGTGGTCTGGGTGGAGGTGGGAGACGTCGAGGTTCGGATGGCTCCCAGCTCGGGACCAGATTAGGTGTAGGAGTGGATCGAGGAAGATCGCCTTCCTACAACAACTGCACCGTGGGCGGCGCAGGTGGAAATCGGAATCCGCATTCGGTCGGCGAAGACAGCGATCCTGGCATCGAAGGATCGGATTCCAGGTGACGTCATCCTAGAGGCGGGGCGAGTGGAGCGCATGTCCCCGGCTCGGTCCTGCTGAAATACTTCAGCTGCTAAGTCGATCGCCTTGTTGGTTGCAGAAAGTGAAGGAAGTAAGGTCATAGGTATCAGAAAACTCAGTTTGTGTGAGAGAGTGTCCTTCGCAAAACTTCACATCACAGCAAATTAATGTTATACGAATTCTCGCTATAGCATATTTATGGAGAAGCATGTTTTAAGTACTTTTTATATTATTTTGTTGCCAAAAATTATGTTAGTCGTAAGTTTTTTTGTGAATATCATGCTCTGACGTATAGCTGATTTTTGCACTTCAGTTGTTCTACAGAAGGGTGATTTATTTTACAACTTTGTCTCCATTTAGCATCATAACTGAGAAGTTAGACAGCATTTATTTTGTATGTACATATCCTTTAAAACAGTTAACGTTGTCATTCAGGAAAATCTACCTATATTTGATGTACCTATGGTATAAAATTTACTGAACGACATACTATTGCCTGCTCTTTTTAAACTTGTCTTGTTGCCATTTATTGAATATTATCTTTCTACTTGCGAGTCAACTGGAATTTTTACTAATTTCCTATTAAAGACATATGTTGTCGTACACTCTCGAATTAAGTACAATATAAGTTAATAAAATTCAAAGTATGGAATAACATAACAGTTCAAGCAACTCTGAAGTTGACATTATAAGAGTTAATCTCAGTTTACATCCCTTCAGAAAACATTTGGCAGTATCTGTTAAAATTGGAAACATTTAAACTAATTGATAAGTATTCTTAGCTTCCAGTGAAGGCCGCGTCAGTTTGGTCATACTTGCCGACGTTTGGCTCACGACATGATGGGGGAAACGTTGGCAAATATGACCAAATATGACGCGGCCTTCACAGGAACCTAAGGATATCTGTCAAGTCACAGGCCGCGGAAGCCTACGCATCCATTTAAACTGTTTCATAATAGAAAGGCTTTTATCAGCAACAATCTGTAAGAATAAGCGAGAAGATGCTCTGAGTTTATCGAGAGAAAAATAGCAGATTATGATACGGAAAACCAAAAGTTGCTTTGGATTTAATTAACTACCTCTCAATTACCAGAACGTTTATACAGATTGAAATAAATAAATTTAATATAATTTTAACTCTTTTTATCCAAAAACTAAAGGAAATATTGACAAACTATAAAAGAAATGACGATAATGTGTTTTACAGCATGGCAAACATAGAAACAAGTGCTAGGGAGACAATAAAAGTAAACAAACAATAGAGTGGTGATAAAATTGTGGACTATAAGCAGCCGTTATTGACTGAAACACGTTATTTCGAACATTTTATCGGCCTAAAGCATTATGACCTAACAGAATTGCAGTAGTAACATAAAGTTCTCCCCCTCCCCGCTCTGCCGTAAAAGTTTAACTACTTTCTGTCCTTCCCTCCCCTCCCCCCCCCCACCAATACAGTATATCAGGAGCTGATAGCCGTGATTTAATCCTTGTGAGAGGCGCCTATTATGACCCGACTGCTTTAAATTGGGAAAATTGATTCGCTGTTCGACAGAGTTTAGCAATATATGATATGAATAGTTATTATCAACCTTCTGAACTCTAAAAACGTAATTTTCTTCAAGAAGAAGCAGTAGGTTTCGTATTGTCAGAGTATCTGAGATAGTACAATCTCTATACAGTCTTATGGATTGTCCTTCTAGCGTCGTTGTTGGAATTACGAGTGGAAGGGTCATAAAGGGAAATTCTCCATAAAGAGTATCTTCTTATCAGAAAGCGATACATTCCAACATTTAAACCTATGCTTTTCTTTCTTACGCCTCTATGTTATGTGTGAAAACCAATTTCACATTTTCTTTTTCTGGAAGATGTAGCCCGAACTATTCCCATATCACTTTATGCCCTAAAGTCAATAAAACAAACGAGTTTTATTAGTCACTTAATTGAACAAAACTTTTCTAACTTTCACATTGCGATCGGGTTTCTTCCAATTGTGTATCCTAGATGGTCTGTTATTCTGATTTGATGTATAGAGCTGAAGCAGTACACTTGCAGTTTGGGGGCAGACAGGAAGAAGTACCGAAAAGATAGACTGAAAAATTCAATGCTATAGCCGGGATTTGAACCACGGATCTTCTGGTTGCCGTCTAGCCGCTCTAACCCTTGAGCTACTATGGCCAAAACTAAATTCTCCAACTGACACTAAATTCTCCACGAGACAGTTGGAGAATTTAGTGTCATGTCGGCACTTTGGCCATAGTAGCTCAAGGGTTAGAGCGGCTGGACGGCAACCAGAAGAACCGTAGTTCAAATCCCCCCTATGGCAATGAATATTTCACTCTGACTCTATATTTCCATACTTTAGCCTACACACGGCCAGTGTGAAAGAACAATTAATTTCCAGGAAGAAGTACGTTAGGCGTAAGGGTAATTCATGGGTAAACTGAACTAAACAAAGGCAGGTAAGGAAGGGTTGGCCATTAACCCAAAGAGGGAAGGGGTAGTGCTAATTGGAAAACCAGGAGACAAGTCAATGGTCTACCTGGGACACTCTTGTTCTGGACATCGATGGACGCAGTAGTGTTAAGATGGTGAGGTCAAAGTTAGTGATGTGTGTAGGCAACACGTGTGTGTCTGAACCACAACAAGAAGAGTAAGCAGTATTGAATAAAGGAGAAAACAAGCGAAGCAGTCTGGTGTGTATCACTCCTGAGATAAAAGAGCCATGCAAACATCCTTAGCTAGCCACGAACTCAGAACCCATCTTAATAAAGCCCGTAAAACTAACCACACGCTTACTCCCTTCCAACCACGAGTATTCCCCCAGAGTATAACAGAGAAGTGAGAAGAAATGCTTATATGGTTAAAACTTATAGAATAATACGTTAAAAATGTTAAAATGAACAGATATTTTAATTTTAAATGATACTATATTTTAGTATTTATAAGAAGTCATAAGTAATAAAGGAAGTTCTGCATCATAAAGTATAAAAACACTATGCAAGGCACAATTCACGTAACATTTCATAAACCAGCATAATGAATCAATCATTGCATAAGTATTATATTTGTTTCTTATTTTATATCTATCCTACTTTTTCTCTACGTTGTTTTAATGTGGGCTTTCCAACTTCTGAATTTCGTTTTGGCTGCGAGTACTTAATAAATTAATTTCTATGTATTTACTCATTCACTCCCTAAGGTGTGAACTGACGGTATGACAGTATCACATGAAACAATGCTTTCGTCTCAATTTTTAACGTCATCTGTATTTATCTTTGGGAATTCAACCAGATACATCTTTATACACGTGCTCAGACTACTACAGGTTTTGCTGCATTGTAGCACGTTAAGAACAATGCGTGTTATTTGCTCTCCTCAAAGGAGTTGTAAGTCTGCAGTGACTCCCTAGAGGAAAAGCAAATTGCTGCGATAACCTTTATGTTAAAACGACATATGATTACACCAGAGAGTAAATAAAAATGATTTAGCATCAGTAATTTTATCGCTGGATAGAACTTTTGTTGAAATACGGAATCCATAAGATTGAAGACTGGAAAAAGCATATTACGTAGCTACGCTGGCATGGAGAGATCAATATTTCTTCTTTTTTTGTGAGGGGGAGCCGCTTTTGCTTTTGGGAGCTG
Source organism: Mantis religiosa (assembly GCA_030765055.1). Lineage (NCBI taxonomy): Eukaryota > Metazoa > Arthropoda > Insecta > Mantodea > Mantidae > Mantis > Mantis religiosa. The sequence goes on from CM060951.1 coordinate 35,036,228, forward strand.
AAAACATATGGAATAACATTTTCTTTGCGTTTAGGCTCTTTGAGCATTTTATAAGTATTTAGCTTCGATTGAAATGAATTAAGCGGTTCACGTTTTCACAGCAGTGTTACTGAAAGCAAATATACCAGACTTGTCAAAATCGATTTAATTAAAACGATTGGTTTTAATGTACAGTGTGGAACAAACATACGTTTCTCATATATAGTACATTACTACTTAGTTTAGCTTTCTTTTATCGCTGCCCTCTTGTACATTTCGTACAGATTTATCTCCTTTAATGACATGAGAGCATTTTTAATGTAAATTCTTTGTTCACTTTAATATTTTATAATGCGGAAAAGTCGTATTCTTAGTCCCCATGCATTAATGCCTCATGCACCAAAACTTAAACGGTACAGTGGTCAATAAGTAAAGTCGCAGTGTTTAAATCTACTCTGTAAATATTATCCAAAACTTGCAATTGTTTTGTGTGTGTGTTCAATGCATATGCTGTCTTTAATACCTAGGTCGTACTGGAAACAATTACATGACAGTAGAGTTCCCTCGTTTACTGATTGTCTTTCCTTGGGTAGACATTCACACTCCAGCCGGGAATCAAACCTAGGAGGCTAGCATGCTAACCGTCAGACCATAGAAACAGTCTACATAAAATATTGTAACAACGTTTTTCGAACAAAAATAATAACCTATATTTCCATAGCTTTAATTTGTCCATAGCACTCAGTATCTTGAACATTGAGTCTCATAGAGGTTTGTGACAGATAAACACAATCTGAGAATAAGACTCTCACTTAGTTTGATACAGTTTATATACAGTGCTGCCAACTATTGTAAAACTAAACCAGGCATTCTTTTCTTCACTTTAATTACTGCTTAAGAAAAAAACTGACTGACAGCGTAAAAGCTGTTGTAAAACTGCATTTATTGCAAATATCAATTTATATTAAATTACATGCAGTCCAATACAATGTATGGAATTTAGTTTTGTAGTTGTTTGATACAGTTATGGAAAACAAAGTAATTATTTTATCACCGTACACATAACGCCTTATTAATGAGGGAACATTATTACGAGATCAAATATAATTAAACAAAACAAATTAATTTTACAGTTAGTTTTCGAACTTACTAAAATTCACTTGTCACACAACGACGGCCGATCAAATCCAAGTGGGCTTTACTACTTCTTCATCTGTGGATGTGTGAGTTTGTTAGTGTTTAAGGATGTAGGATATTTTTCAGCAGAGTTATCTAGTTTTACGTACACACTGATTTTAATTAATAGATAAGGAAGCAAAGTTCTTTAGCATATAACCGCTGCATTTTTACGAATCAACCAACGGTTTTAGCTATAGTTATTACTGCATAGTCGGCGTCTCTTTTAACTCGCAAACAAGATTTGGTTTTACTCTGCACTTTTCTAATCAGTTCATTGAGTTGTGAACTACGAGCTCAGACTCGCTGTGACAGGCAATCGGGAGGTTGCCGGTTTTTAGTTAAATCCATATTCTTGCCATTACATTTAAGTGCTGCAGGAGAAAGACTATGGCATCACTTTCAGTCTAAAGTACGTTTATACCTAACTACTGAGACGTAAGTTTGTAGATGCCTTCCGGCGTCGCTCCACAGAAACAAAGTAACTCTTACATTTGCGGGCGGGTTAAGTGGTTACGAAGTGTTCACTAGCTCAATATACTAACATTGCATTGTTCACACGGTTTGAGAACAAGCGTTGTCCGCCTTAACGTCCATCAATATAACACATTCTGAATATTTCAGAGTGTGTATAGGACATTTAAATTGCTGAATTGCTTACCTTATTAGTATGCAAATTGAGATCTGATGTATACTGATAGCATGCTTCTATTACAATTTTCATATTAAAATTTCTGAAGTGTCATCTACTTACGTAATTCAGCTCTATTAAAACGTTTCATTTTTCCTCTCTGAAACTAGATTATTTTATATTTATTTAATTTTGCTGTCTATATCTTCCTCCTGAAACTTGGCAATCTTTCAAAACTATTTCATTAAGCTTATATCCGTAAAAAACTGGTCCTGCTTTTACTAAAATTTCTGTTATATCTTAGATGAAATTATAATGAACAATATGCATTCAAAATATCATTAATTGTTACGTCACGATTTTTAAATTAATTTTGGTCAATACTATTTTAAAATTTCTGCAAGTTCATTGCCTTTGGGAATCTATAATTAAAAGCATAACATTAAATTTAGAGTGTTACCAATAGTATAAGTAAAACTTCTGGAACTTCCCTTCCCTTTAGACTTTCTACCTTTCTTTTTCATAAAGTATTTTGAGTCAGTTCATAAAGTGCTTTATAATGGCTTAAAATCTTAACTTCCATTACTCCCATTTTAAAAATTGCGGAATTACTTTCACATTTGAAAGGTATAGTTTAAGAGAGGGAGCTAGATAAATGTCCATTGTGTGGAGAAGAGAATGCAGATTTCCATTGTATATTATACTGTAGTCAAACAAAGATTGGAGAGAGCAGTCCTGGCTACTAAATGGGACAATTTGGGGGCGAAGTAGTAAATTGAAAAATTTCGACAGTAAAATGGGAAAAGAACAGGAGAAATATAGGGAATTATTTAGGGAAATTTAAAGAGAGATGGCTAAGAACAATTAAGACAAAAATGTAGAATACGATAGGTGAATTGCCAAAATGCGTAAAAGAAGTACGGGGCCTCCAATACACAAAAACCTAGGGTTAGGTACATGGGGACCGAATTATTTATACAATGGTAAGAAACATGGTAGGATTTTCAGGTTTTAGGAACATATGGCGTTTTCCAGTATGGATTTTTAATTGTAATCTTGATTTTGTATTTACATTTGATGATTTAAAAGGAAAGATGAGAAATACATTACAAATTACAAAATTACTTTCACATACTTCAATTACACTCAGCAGTATGATAATTTTCTCTTTATTGTTCAAAACATATGCTTTTAGTTTGCCTAACTGTGGTTTGATGTATTGATCAATTTTTCTTTACATTAATGATTTATTTTAATCTCTCTATGTAAATTAATTTTTAAAGATATCAAATATAATCTGGGTTTACGTATTTTTAACAAATAAACTACTTATTTTAATACACTACACGTAATTTTGCAAGTAATACTTGGAAATTAGTACTTGAATCAAAATGCTGGTTCCCTGCAAGTTTGCCTGCTAGTCGTACATCATGTGAACGTACTACGTAGTAGGAAATGAATATACCTAATAGTATATTTTTATGTTCAGGTCTTTTGGGTGCATTCTACATAAAACACCTCACGAATTTCTACATGTTCTGAATTGACATTTTATGCACAAATGTAAAACGAATGTTCACATATAATTGAAATACTTAGGATTAGCTTATATTCAGACAGTGAACCACTGTGCATATTGAGCCGGAGTATGAAGACTTTGAGCACATTTAAAATAAGTAGTTTGAAATAATGGCAAGATAATGTAAATTTGTAGATAGTCTCCTAAAAGTCTACAGTCTTTTAGCAAATTAATACAAGTTAAGTCCAGAAAGTAAGTTCTGTTTGGTATTAAAATTAAATTGCTTACAGATACACAAAAATTATTTATTGGACAAAATTCTAAAACTCTTAAACTACTTTTCCCCATAACTGCAGGCATTGTCATAGCGAGGCACAAGTTTTTGTATGCCTTCTTCATAGAAGTTTGCCGCCTGTGTCTTCAACCAGTTGGAAACATTTTCTTTCAGCTCTTCGTCATTGTTGAAGTGTTGACCGCCAAGGGAAGATTTGAGATACAAAAACAGATGAAAGTCGCTAGGAGCGAGGTCGGGACTGTGCGGGGGGTGGTCAAACACTTCCCAGCTAAATCCCTGTAGGATGTTTTTCGTCGCATTTGCAGTGTGTGGTCGTGCGTTGTCGTGAATAAACAGAAAACCTTTTGGCAGCCGATAAATTTCAATTAGTTTCACTTTCCTAGCATTCAGAAAATGAATCACAGATCTGATTTCACAAGCGGCGGAATTTTCAATCAACACCGACATTGCAAACAAGCACAACAAAGCGTGCGTGACTGACAGCGATCTCACAATGGCACACGTTTCTTCTCCTAGATACAGAGCATCTACCGCGCATGTGCGGAACTGCGATCGCAGCGCTGCAGCGGAGATAAGTTGAATCAGAACTTACTTTCTGGACGTCCCTTGTATTTTTCCTTAAATAAGAGTATTATATTTCAATAAACAAGATCGTGGGTGATTTTTTTTAAAAGTTGGTTAATTTGGTAGAACATTCCTAATACTCAGCAATAAGTAACTGTTGTAGAAATTACAAGCGTTTCCTTTTTAGCGCACGCTGGCGTTTACATTTTATGTCAATATGAATTACATTCTCTTTTATAAATTTGTGATAATGAAAAATGTAGTCCCTAAAACTTATTTATTGATTATTTGCTTTTCTTTTCCTCTTTGTTTCAACAATTATTTTACTGTCGAAGTTCTAATAATTTCAAAAGCTCTGTAAGAGATATTATTCTAATAACACCGAATAAAATAAATTTTTATCTTTTCAGAGTTATTTAAGTTTTGTAATACACTTAAAAGTGCTAAAATTTCAAAACTCAGCTTCCAGATAATTTTCAAATAAAATATAAAATGTCCAGTTAAAATATGTCACTAGAAAGACAATGTCAATAACGTTGATCAAAATATAGAAATTTTATCCTAACTTTAGAAACATTTTTAAGTTAAATCCTCAAATAAATCAAGCTCAGCAGAACATCATACACTGAAACTGTATAAATAGCGACATATAAGGTCAGTAAATGTTTAGCTTGCTGGTATGTAAAAGAACTCCAGCAGAACACACCAGCGATTTAACTTGTGGCTTAAAGTTGTCGCTTATACGTGCCCATGAATCCCATCTCCTGGACTGGGATGAACCTTACAACCCCTGGTATGATGCATTAATGTCACGAGTATTTTATCTCAGTAAAATCAAAAGCCGGACAACCTTTGTGGGTGGAATATCTTATGAACAGTGTACATAGGAGGTGGGTCTATTTTTAACAGAGCAGCCTGCCTGAAATTTCCAGAAGGTACTCGTAATCACTTTACGAGGTATTCAGCGACAGTAAAAGCATTTTACGGCCTCAGATTGCCTCTATATCAAAGTGCCTGGACGCACCGTTGCTAGGAAACATGGCGAATGACGAGGTTCCTCTTTCCACTCTGTAGTCTGAAAATACTGACGAGGGCCAACCTTTTCTCTAAGCAAAACGGTTGTTGAATAGTTTTAAAGCATGTTTCATTCAACTGTTCGGAAAATAAACCACTGTAGGCAGCAGGCAGCCCTTAAGTATTCTAATGAAATATTTGTACTGAAACTAGTAGGTACTACAAACAAATCCAATTACCAGCTTATGACAATGGACTTTGAACTGTTATTTTGTGAATGTAGTTCTGAGCAACAGATTCACTCATTCGTTTCTAAAACTCTTAGAGAGTTACTCATTCCAAATCAAAGCTTGGTTAGAGATATAAAATTGTAATAATAATAATAAATGTTCATTGTTGGAACATTCTTCTAGAATTCCAAAATATGTTAACTAAGAAACTAGAAAAGTCCTGGAATTTTGTTATTAAAGAACTTAAACAGAGCGTCTCTGCCTGACACATAGCTATAGATTTTAGCCATTTTTATAAAATATTGCTTTACTTTGAGTTAAGGAACTATTTAAATGCATTACTCAATTCTGAACAACAAAAGTAAAAAGGCAATACAGATGTTCAAGCGAGGAAATGAAGCCGAGCTTGTGAAGGCTTGATTTTAATAATTTTAAAAGTTTTGAGGTATTATTTTTTAAATTTTAACACAATTGTGTTACACAGTTCAATAAAGCACATTTACTCTGCAGCAGGTTTTCTAAATGAGTGGTTTTCTTTATAAATGAATGTAAAATTCACCGTCACCACTGTCTGGCACACGACTAACATTTTTTTTTTTTTTTTTTTTTTTTTTTGTAAAGGCATACTGTTCCCATTTTTATTCCGTACTCAAGGGTAAATGTTTCCATTTAATCTGAAAAACATCACGCTTTAAAAATTAAAAAGATTTTATTGATTTATGTCCTCCATCGTTAAATCGCATCGGAGATGAATGAATTGGGCGAAATCATATTCAAATGAGCCCAGAGTCCAAAAAACTTAGAGTAAAACCACATTCATCTTTCAGAATAATATAAAAACCTTATAAAGCTTATCCAGGTAACGACCCTTACCGGGATTCTTACACAGAACCTCTTGAACCTGAGGCAGACACACTACCATCACGCTACACGCTATAGATTTGATTTTCTATTTGCCAGGAGAAAAGGAATTACATCCAAATAAAATATTTAATGTGGAACAGAAAATTGTCTGTTACAACGGTGATAGTTGTCTGCAAATAAATGTCTAATCCAATCTTGCCAGCAAATAACCTCTCATTAAACCATGCTAAAACAAAATGAGTGAGTGAGTGAGTGAGTGTGTGGTGTTTTAGGACCGTCGACAGCGAGGTCATTTGGGCTTGTGCTAAAATAAAATTTAATTTTTTTTCTTATACAGTTTCCCTAAATTCGTTCTTCTGGCTCCTCCAAATATGTAACGTAGGTCACTAAAATTATTACTTCGTATCATGACGTTCGATTTTAACTGACATGTGGCACTTAAACAATACTTCCGTAACAATGCAAATATTTCTTCTCCATTTCTATTCGATAATTATTTGTGCCAGTATCATCTTATTTTATTCTGTTGTAGTGCTATCCGGCACTGCAGCCCTATGTGGGTCTTAGCCTCCTTCACAATCAGCCTCCATGCTTTCCCATCCTTATTTTTTTCTCTCTCCAACTTTTCACCTTCATAGTGTTGAAATCATCAATCACTCCATCAATCCATCTCATTCTAGGTCTTCCTTTCTTCCTTATCGAGTATAGTCTTGCTTTAAGCACTCTTAAAGGTATTCTATTCGTCTCCATTCGTTCCAGATATCCTATCCATTGTAGTCCTAGTGCTTTAATAAAGCGTACTATATCTTCTCCTTTTATAAATTGCTTAATTTCCTCATTATAGCGTATCCTCCACACGCCTTGTTCTATAGTGCCATATATTCTCCTTATTATCTTACGTTTAAGTTTTCTTAATTTCTCTTGGTCAGACCTTGTCAGTGTCCAGGTCTCTGCCCCATATATAACTACTGGTCTTATCAATGCAGATAGTACGTACTAGATGGTGAACAAACACAGGATTCCCCCAACGTCCGGGAGTAAGCATGAAAAATATAGACACAGTAGCCGGTCAGATAAGACACCAAGCCGGTTCTCCAGAATGCCAGTCTCACACGTCACCGCGGAGATATCTCCCAGTAATCTGTTATTTCATTTAATTTCTTAGGTACCAAGGAGAGTTATCATTAATATATTACTTTTTCATTTTATATTTATGGTATAGTTGTTACAAAGGGAAATAACGAGATGCTATTGACAAAATACACTACACAACGATTTTAATTTCAGTTGCAAGTCGCTAGTTATTTTCATCCTAAGCCTAATTTTATCTTCCCAGGGAATATTATTTCCATATTTTATGTCACGTACTTCTCAACCCCACCAGAGGAAAGTGAAAGAAAAGCTTTTACAAACACAGCACCTGTTCATCGGCAGCTTTTAACTACGATAAACAATTTTTACATCTCTGAATAGAATTTTATGCCTTTGAACTGCGAAATGAAGAGGTTCGAGTGGCCGTCATGTTTGCTATGTATTCGAGACCGACAGTTCAGCTGCTCTTTCACAAGGGAATCCGATGTTGGCTGCAAACGATCTTCCTTGCCGAGTGTGCGAAACTCAACGGCTGTGAAACATCCGATGTTCTAGAGTTAATTCAATTTGGAAACACGCTGCAGTGGTTTAAATGTCGCACATAAAGCAATTCTACACGCCTTAAGAATTGTAACCTTCTGTGAAAAATGAATGCCAATAGTATCTGAAATTTGAATATGGATTTCACTATTGTTAAACGCTTAAAATTTTACAGCTTAGTTATATGGGGATTGTATAACTATACATTCGTTTAAAGCATCTAGAAAAGCCAACTTTAAGTCATATCGGACGATGAATCCAATGGGGGAAATGATGCTCAAATGAGCCCGGGGTCCATAGAGCTTAGAGTTACCCAACATTCGTCTCTCAGGATAAGGGAAACCCCCGAATAACCCTTATTCAGGTAACTCACCCTGACCAAGATTCGAACTTGAAACCTCTTGAACGTGAGGCACACATGCTACCATCTACGCTACCGAGGCGGGCACATATTTCAAGAATTTTAAGTTAAGCATATGTAGATCTAGCTATTTTCTATATCGTGAGTGCACTGATGTGATCATTATTTTTCCTAGTCTCTCTGTTTGCTGATTAAATTTAAAAATTTGGCGAACGTTTAGTAAAATTTGTGTCTAAAACATAAATATTTAATAGAATATACACTGAAAGGACTAATATAACTGTCAATATATAACAGTGTGTTTTAAGTTCTACTACAGTTTGAATAAACATGTCATATTTCCCCTGAAAAGGAAATCTACAATTCTCTTACAAAGTAAATGCAATTTATAGTGCTTGAAGTTCCGTAATGTGTTATACAAAGATGAACGTATGAGTATTCTCAATTTTGACTTACTCCAAAAAGCACAAAACGTCTAAAAGTCAAAACAAAGAAAAATGCAACAGAAAGTTTTTAAATGCATATGAATTATTGGAATACTTCGACACTTCTTCAGAAGAAAGAGAAAAATTCTGTCCTTATATTTTTTTTTAAATTTGTTCATATGACAACTCAGTTAAACACAGGAAACAGCTTTCAACACTCTAATTTTCTCTTCATTGTTTACTAAACGTATGGCTGTATTGGTAAACTAATAGGCATAATCTGTAGCACAAGGAAAAAATGTTTTGTCAGATGGTTAGCATGCTAATCCTCAAATTTTAGGAGCCTCAGGTTCAATTTCCAGCTGCAGGGTAGGACATTTTCTGTAGTCCATACTTTTCCCCATTCCTCCTAGAGTCTGGTAGTATAAATGGAAGAAGATTGACTTTGTAAACAAGTGAACATTACTGCTAATGAACATCTGTTCCAAAGTAAAAGGTTCGATATGTAATTAGATGTTAAAGTCAGCATATAAATGATACATAAAAGTTCTTAACTAAGCCTTTTAATACTAACAAGATTAACTTAATAATGATTAATTTTAGTTTGATATCTTTAATTTCTTACACTCAACAGCGCCTCATTATACTTTAAATTAATATTCACACCTTATCCTTGTTAGGAAGTAAAACAATTCATAATCTATAGAGTAAAGACAAATTCTTTAATATAAACTTAAGTCCAGTACTTCAACTTAATTGTATCATAAACCAATTATACGTATGTGCGTATGTATTACATAAACTGTGTTGGTTCATTCACTTGTTTCATTTGAAGCGCCGTATTTTTATTGAAGTGCAAATGTTTTAGCAATGATAAATTTAAGAAAATGTATCAGTCAGGCTATAAAATATATATCTATATTCATTATGAGACTTACGTAGAGCTTTATTATGTATACACAATATTTTAACACGTATGAACGTTCCTATACGAATCGCAGACTTCCGACCTCCATCTCGAATCTTTACACGCGTTTTATTACCTTCATTCAGTGTTTTGAGCTCAGTTTGGTAGCATTAACACAAATGAACTGCTATTACTTTTACTCTATGAGCTAAAAATTATCATAATTTGTGACAAACGAAAACAGTCTGCCTAATTCTTAGCATTTTTGGACATGGCTGTACAACGAAAACACGCGTTGGCTGAAGATTTAAATCCCATTGGTCTCACTATGTAGACATGTCATTTTGTGTTCCAATGTTATTGTCAACTGATGCATGTGACAGGTTGTTCCTTCAGGGGCATGTTTAAAGGTATGTATTAATTATATGTGTGATTCATATACTGTATACTTTCTCAACATCTCTAACTTCAGTGAGAGCTGTGGCTGATAATTGCAATTTACATTATCATTTACAGGTTTTCGATTGCGTGTTTGTTCCAGATTAATTCAAAACTGTATTATTACGAAGTTTACAATATCCGCAATTATTGACTCATTATACATTGTGCTAGGTCATGAGTTTGGATAATTTAACAATAAAAATACTTTTTTTATCAGTTGACTTGATGGGAACAGACGAATGGTGGAAAAAAGTGCTGCCTGAGTTAACTGACGCGATCATAAATGTAAACTTACGGGCTGAGTGCATTGTTGCATACGTAACAGACGGTAATTTTACTTACTAGCCATGATTAGTGTGGAGTATCGTTATATAGCCGAAAATCCTTGATTTTTTTATTTGTGTATAATTGTTGTTTTCTGAACAGTCAAGAAAAGCAATGATTGTGCAAAAACCATTAATAAAAGTGGTTCAGTGTGATATATCATAGTTGTCCTGTCTAGTCCTCTTATTTATTATAATTTGTTGAAGTTATCGAGGGAGTTAATTTGCTGTTGATGTGATTGATCTTTTACAGTATGTAAGTATATTTGTGTACGTGTGTTTGTGAATGAAAAAAGAGAGAGCAACTCGTAAACGTTGTGTTTTAGGCTTAAGATTAACGTGAAACTGGTAGAAAAGTTATAGGAGGTACAGATCGACATACTATTGAAATATTACTAAAACTCTGTAAAACGTAGCTCAATGCAATGGTTAGATGCATGTAAATGACCAACCCTGTTGTTTCCTTTTCCACAGCCACCCCATCACAAGGGGTGGTGGAAATATTACAGCACAGTGTTTAGGTGCTCAAAGTGAAGAACTCATGAAATTGAAGGACTTCGCTTTGTATAAAATACGGGTATAAAACAAGGGGAACACTTGGTATGCTGAGCATTGCATTGACTACAACTATGTTTAGTGAGCACAGAACACTTGCAAATGACAATTGTTAAAATACTGACGACAGTGATGAGCTGTTAGAGCTCAAAGCCTCATTCCTTTAAACCTGTGGACACGTTGCTGAAACGTATAAATCATAGGATAATGTCAGAAATGCTACCGCAGCATTTGATCCCAAATGCTACTACATCCATGTCATTCCTTGGCATCTGACACATTTCTCTCGGTGAACAACAATGAGTTCTGTCATCAAATGAGTGTGGGTTAATTATATGAAGCTAGGCGATATATTTCGCCATTCTAGTTTCTCATTAAATTATGCTTCATGTTCAAAAAAATGTTTCTATTTATCCATAGCGTTAATATTTGTTATAAACTTCGTTGATTTAAAACTGATCAGTAAAGGTATTAAATAATCTTTGTAGGATGTTAGAAATTTGAGCTTGTTAGTGAATTTATTTCTCTTTGTTAACGTTTTCTTTTACAGAACATAACAGATTGCCTTATCAAAGGAAAAGTCTCCTTTCAGCACAATCAGTAGTTTATTAGAAGTCTGCAATAGTGCCCTCAAATAATTTGTATGAAGTTTACACCATAATTCTACAAATGGTAGATGGAGAGGCTGAGAAAAACTCAAACCGACCATCCACTTTATCATGCAGCGATTCTTCACTGTTTCCTAAATGGTAAATAATTTCAAAACAAACGAAACCCTCGAATATTGAGCAACGTCCGTTATTTTATTTCATTTCAGTTTCCATTTCATTTTGATGGAACTTTGTTGCCAACTTCATTCATGACTTATACTCCTTCCGTCCTAAGAAACACACTTTACTGTGATCATATCCGCGAACAAAACTCTACAAATCAAAACCTACTGGTAAGCTACTCTTGTGCATACAACTTGTTTGAATGTAATATGGCGTAATACATGGACGAAAGTGTCAATGTCGTCTGTCACGCTTGTGTACTTGGGCGCGGAGAAATACAAAAAGTGTGTTTCTAAGGCGGATGCAGTATATGAAGCATCTGTCATCCTATCAGTAACTTCAAAATAAATGGAAATATATTCTTCAAAATAATCAATAAATAGTACAAGAAACCTGTCTAAACTTAATTTCCTCAGAACAGAAAACGTTTTTGAACAAAGAAGCTCTGTGGTTTAACCAGAGAAATGTGTCAGGTACTAATGGACAGATATCACATAAATGAAGAAGAATTTACAGTTTAAACAAAGATTTAGAGGAAATCTCTGCAGTTGATTTTATATAGGAGTTGCAAAGCACCACAATACCATAATGTTGATATGGACTAACGTACCAGTACTGCAATATTTTTTGAGGATCAAATATATTATTTGGATAAGAAAAACTGAAGTTCCACGAAGTAGAAAATACATTATGGTTTACCTTAAACTGGCAACTGCTTAAATTAAGATGAGAAAGGTTTCATAAAAGCTCAGAAGGATGTCGTTTCATTGTTGCAGTTATTGCCTTCAAGCACTCAGAATTTGCTTTCCTGTTAAAGTATTTTTTACAAGATCAATGACTGTCTTTTTCTTTAGAAAAAATATATTTCTAACAAATGTAAGAGTGTGTATTATTTTATGGGCATTTCTGGTTATTCAAGTGAAGATATATTCCAGCTGCTAAATGTTAGTTAATTCTTATATATGTACAATAGGATTACAGCTTAGACAACAGTATTGTTTTTAAGGATTATCGTTTAATTCGCAAGAATTATAGAGGTTGCCATGATATAGTTGTAGCAACTTGGTGCTTTGCACTGATATATGTACTTCCTACAAACCTCACTCTTTGAACTGCCAGCCTTTCGTTTTCGTTCGTTAAGTTAAGAGCTGTTAAGTAATGTCCTTCAGGTTGCCTTATTCTTAAGAGAGCATTTTCGCAATGCTACACATGTTGGAGATATTTTATCCTCTGTCTAATACTACACTTTAACCCCGTGGCGCAATACCTTACCGCATGGTCGCTGCGTCTGCCACCTGTGCCCATACCAGGTGACATGATTGGGGTGTAGTGTACACGCAATCAACAAAATGTGTATTCCTAAAAACTAATTACAAAATTAAACATACTGTACGCTTTAGAAGAAAAAGGCTTCCTATTATATGACATTCCAACGACGTATCCTGATTTCATACTTTTCTACGTAAGACAAACACTTGTAATTTATGTATTTGTATACATTTTGAAAGCAGCTGAGTGTCTTCATTGTTTGATGTAGATAAGCTATTTTAATTGTCACTGTACTTAATGTTGAAAACAAATATCTGTAAGTTACTATATTTATATTTTATCAATGTTCAGACAAATATTAATGGTTATAAAAGGGTCCATGTCAACATGTGTTTGCACAGGTGGTGCCAAATCCTGTTTAATACATCATATGTGAATTTACCTATCTGCCTATTAAAATGGAATTGGTCGGTTTAGTAAACTTTCACTTTTGCTGTCACTAGCTTTAAATATATCTGACCAGCCTAACTTGACAATGCTTCATGTTCCAAGTCCAAACTTTTCTGTGTTGGAAATCATAATAACTGTCACATCATCAGAAATGTCATTATTGTTATTATTCAGATTATCACAATATATATAAAATTATGATAACCAAACCTATCAAACCTACTGTATATTTACAAAAACATATAAAACGGGTATTACTATTAATGTTCGAATAAAAAAATCTTGTATAATATTGCCAAATTTTTAATTTAGAATCTACTTGTGCATTTGCACAGATTTGAAATTCCAGCTTATTTAATACCCAAACAATAATATAAATGTAAAAACCTTAAGACAAAATTTTGTAACTTTTGCTTTAATAAACTTGGTCCAAGTTTGTTTGAAATTTAAACCGTCATTGTTATGACACTGTGTTAAGTAACGATTGGAGCTTGCGGAAAAGAAATTGTCGAGTCTGAGGCTGTGTTTTCAGTCAGACTCTTTCTTTCTTCTCCCGCTCTTTCCACAGTCCCAAATTGTGATATACATACATATGTGCGTTCTTTCCTTTCGTGCTGTGTACCATACTATTTTTGTGAACAGATATAGGTGTGTGAGTGTGTGATGTGCGAGAACTTGATTTATTGTTAGTGTAAATCTCATGTACAAATATGTATTTATGTTATATAATAATATACATAATGTCATGATTACCTGTTTTTAGAATTCCTTTATATCCTGATTATTTATTTGCAGCTGTAAATATGCACAGTGTTTCCGAATCACCGTCCTCTTCTTCAAGTTCTCTCTGGTAAAGTACCAGTATTGTGTGTTGTAAGGGTTGTGTAAGTTTTTCGTATATCCGGAAAGTAACAAGCACTTAGTTTAGGATACAGTTTTAATTGTCGCAGTTATAATGTGTTAAGGGTTACATGTGAGAGTTACCAGTAACCATTTAGTTATTTGTGTTCATGGTTATCGTGTCCACGTTACATTACGACATTCGGCTGATAAGTTCCGGGCCTCACATAGAGATGGCTCCACTGGGCCAGTTTGACGGATATCATCATATAGTTTAACTCTAGGCTAGCTTGTGTACATAGTTACAGGCCAATAGCTTGTTTAGTTTTTGAATGATAGAATTTTAAACAAGATAATCGCGAAAATTGAGGATTTGGAAAAACGAGCAGTGATACTTCCATTTAAAAGCTTAACGCCTAAAGAAACCATTAAGCGAATTGAAAATGTGTGCTTTGTATATAATTTTACCTCCTCCAACGTTAAGTCATACCGGACGATGAATGGAATGGGTGAAATGGTGCACAAATGATCCCAGAGTCCATAGAGCTTAGAGTTACCCGACATTCATCTTTCAGGATAAGGGAAAACCCCGGAAACCCCCCTATCCAGGTAACTCACCCTGACCAAGATTCGAACTCAGGACCTCTTGAACGTGAGACAGACACGCTACCACAACGCTATCGAGGCGGGCAAAATCATTGAAAGAAAGTACATTGAAAGACTCTCCCCTTTCATAATCAATTATTAAAAGGT
Source organism: Mantis religiosa (assembly GCA_030765055.1). Lineage (NCBI taxonomy): Eukaryota > Metazoa > Arthropoda > Insecta > Mantodea > Mantidae > Mantis > Mantis religiosa. The sequence continues at coordinate 35,051,229 of CM060951.1, forward strand.
GGGTTGCCGAGTTTAAAATGGGACGTAGAAGAACTAGTGATGAGTCTCGCTCTGGATACCATACGGAAGTCACAACTCCAGAGATCATTGCAAAAATTCATATTTTAGTACCAGAAGACCGCAAGTTAAAGTTGTTTGAGATAGCTGAGGCTGTAAACGTATCAAAAGAACGTGCAGGTAATATTTCATGTAATGTTTTGGGCTTTCACAAGGTCTGTGCAAGATGTGAGCAGCGTTTGCTGACACCTGGTCATAACTTGTTTCTGTTAAGAATTTGGAGCATTACCGTAAAACTTCCAAGTGAATTTTTCAGAGGGCTAATACCATCACCACACTCCAGAAAGTAAATCACAGTCAAAATAGTAGATTGCGCCGGGTCAACCAACTCCAAAAGGGGCAATGTAAATTTTGTCAGCTAACGTTTATGGCCGTACAAGGTTTCCAAAACAGGCACTACACTGTAGCTGCATTCCTAGATATTGCCCAGGCATTCGATAAGGTGTGGCACACTGGGCTACTACTTAAAGCACGTCGCATTTGTCTCTCTTATTATCTTATACAAATCATTGCAAGTTTTCTCACTACTAGAACTTTTATGGTGCGCATTGCTGGTTTCACATCCACCCGACGGCCCATCTTAGCAGGTGCTCCTCAAGGTTCAGTACTAGCACCACTCCTCTTTAATATCTACACTTATGATATTCCTACTATAGCTCCAATTTTCACAGCTCTATATGCCGATGACACTGCTCTATTTTATTCTCACTCCGATATCCGCCATGTTATTCATGAACTACCAACTGCCCTGGATCGACTAGCTAACTGGTTCCCTTAACACTAACAAGATAAAGGTTAAGATATTCTCTTTACGTCCTTATAGGGATTCGGCTTCACTACAGCTGCTTGAGGAACAGCTTTCATGGTTACCAACCAGGGTGCCAGTAAAATATCTTGGGGGGCTACTAGACAAAATTCAGTGAGGTTTACCCGAAAGTTCGAAGAGCGCGGCAATTGTTACCCAGGAGCGATGAAAACTCCGGGGGTGTTTCCTTGGGGCAATACCTGGAGTCTAAAAAGCCCCCCATCGACAACAACGTCAAGATGGGTGGAAGTGGATACGCCACTTACGCGCGTCAACCCCGCAGGAAAGACTACCGAAAAACCTCGGTGGGGCCGCCTGGTGCACACCTTCTACTAGCTCTGAAGGCTGGTACCCGGGACTTTTTAGGCAACCCTCTGCCCCTTCCCGGTGGCCAAATCCTGGCCGGAGGTACCCGATTTCCCTCGGGTTATGGGAACACACTGCCCCCTCGGGTCCAACCCAATCCGAACAACTCCCATTCAGGGAGGGACTTGAATGTTCGGCCCGATGTTTCTCTAGTAACGTCAGAGGTACCAAGAGTGCTAAGTGTCCGCAGCGCTCGGCCTCGACTTACTTGGAACGCCCACATCTGTCGGTCTGTTACACTTGCATCTGCCTGGCGATCAAAACTGTACCCGTTACTTAACAGGCGCACCTCACTTGGTTATGAATCCTCTATGCTTCTTTACAAATCTCTAGTCCGTCCTATTCTTACCTATACAGCTCCAGTCTGGGGTGGCACCAGCAATACTAATGTCCACCGACTGCAGGTATTACAAAACATGGTGCTTCGTATAGCTACAAATGCTCCATGGTTCGTCAGAAACAAACAACTTCATCATGAGTTTGGTCTTCTACCCGTTCACCAGTACATTCGCCGTCTGGCACGACCTTTCTTTTACCATCTGCAGGAGGTCCCTGGAGCTGGGCCGCGCCGTGGCACAGTGGTTAGACCGCTTGGCTCTCACCTAGATGGCCCGGGTTTGATCCCAGGTGACCGCAAAGTGAGATTTGTGGTGGACAACACGGCGCTGGGGCGGGTTTTCTCCGGGACCTCCGGTTTTCCCCGCCATCTCATTCCACCACTGCTCCATCTTCATCTCATGTACCATCAGTGTCATCGCCTGCGGTGCCGTGTGTAGTAAAAGCGGGCGTTAAACATAACAAATTTCATTTCATTTCCCTGGAGCTCTTACCTACAATCTCGGCGTTCGCAGTCGCCAACCAACTCGCCTCAAGCGTCGAGTGCCACAAGATCTCCTGAGTTACCTCTCCATTACAGACGACCAAGACGAGTGATAATTATCAAACTTAAAGTCCTCAATTTGTGTTACAGTGATCCTGCCATATTTAGTTCGAGGATTAGTTTACCGCTACCTCAATTGTTATGTATACTTTTACAAACTTCCTCAATATCAAACATCTGTAAAGCATACTTGCTGATCTATGGATGATAACACATATAAAGTTTATGGCGAGTATTTTCTGGATGCACAGGGAATTATTTCTATTTATTACTTGAAAAAAGGTAAAAGTATCACTGGTAACTACTACCAACCTTACTACAACGTTTGAGTGGTGAGATGAAAAGCAAAGGATCTCATTTGGCAAAGAAACAAATCGTGTTTCTTCACGACAAATACTCCGGTCCATAGTTTAGTCATTGCAATGGAAAACATGTACGAATAAAGTTCGAATTGCTTGAGCATCCGCCCTAATCGCCAGACCTAGCACCCACTGACTACCACCTGTTCCCGACCTCAAATAATTTCTTGGAGGACGAAGATTCCACAGCAACGAAATTATTAAAGCGGTAAACGGCTATTTTTAGGATCATGACAAATGTCACTACACAGATTAATTAAATTAGAACACCGATATGACAAATGCATTACCTTTCTGGCGATTATGTTGTGGAATAAAGAAAGAGATTAAAATGCTTATTTTATTGTGAGACCCGGGACTTATCACCCGAACTTGGTATGAACAATATCTATCAAAACTTTCTCTATTATATTTTGATGCGACCTGATAGGAAGTTTCTCCAGCTATGTCAACGCATTTATTACTACAGAGTTTATAAATAGTTTGATGTTCTGTGGTTTATAGTCATTAGCAGTTGCCTCTACAGCTATATGAGAACCCAAGAGTAAACATCATATGATGCAGATGTAGTAGCGGGAAATGAATCACCATTGTCAGCATCAACACGACTGAACTTGAGAACATAACATAAATATTCTCGTAGAACGTTAGTTAAATCTTGGTAATGATATTTTGAGTGGCTATGCTTTTGGTGAAGAGAGACTCTAACACCACAACTGTCATATTGTCTAACGTCACATACTATGGGCATAACCTCAAATGGTTCCAGACTCGATAACCATCTGCCTTCGTTACGTTGGCAACCCTCTAGTTAAATAACTTTGCACTCGTTAGTTTTGTAACGTTAATGGAGAACTATTTTGTGTTTCAAATGGGAAGAGTTTTGGACTCGACAAATCAGCTACGTTACTCACTCAGCGTTGCCACCTTGTTACCCTCACTTTTCATATTTCCCCCCTCTCTCACACACTATTCTACAGACCATGACGCTAATCGTAAGGGGGCCCAAACTAAATTTTCCAAACTTTTATATTAATGCAGTTTTCTAAATCACAGTTGAAATATGGATATTCGCATATTATGTATGTTTAAAATGCCATAATTGCATAGTTTATGAATTAACTATTTTTCTAATCCAACGAAACTACCAGTGCAGCATCCATATAAGGGAATGTCACTTATTTCTACAGACCATCACTGTCTTCATCGTCCGAGTATTGCAAACTTATGATGACAGGCTTCAAGATCTCGTCACGCGCTATTTCTTTCCGACAGTCATCTGTTTAGTTTATCTGAATGTCTCACCAGTTTTCCCAGTTTTGTGTTACTGGTCAATTTCTTGGCAAATAGCTCCTTCAACGTCAGTCAGTTTAAAAGTATTACTTCTGTTTGCAACATAATTTGAGCCCACATTAAGTCAATTAGGTTGTACTGGCAGTGCAAAGGGGGAAGGTGATTACCTCGTGTCTCGTTTCAGTTGCGTATTGATCCAGCTGATACACTTTTCTCTGGTTTTTAAACGGAAGAACAACTGAATAATACTGCTTAACTCTATTTCGAACCATTCATAGAAAAATATATAATGTGCGAGACATGTTCTGCCGATGCCGTATTCAACAAGCCAACAGGAAGTGCATTGTTTCCTCTCGCTCGAATTTAACAAACACCTTGGCTTATTCAGAGTAATTTTTCTATTACGTCATGACAGACGTTTACGTTTCAGTTCTGAGTAATTACAAATATACGTACACGCATACATGTCAACCAATAATGAGGTTAATTACAGTGAATTATAATATATTGTACTTTATTTATTTGTATTAAGAAAACTATATGAAGGTAAAAACCATATATTTTATGATTTTTTACGTTTATGTTAGACACATTACCCCCTACCGGCCTGCAAAATTTAAATTTTTGTCTTAATGCAAATAGTATTTATTAGTAAGGGATTCGGCTGGCGCTCGTCACACACCACTTACGGGGAATGCAATACGACAGCAACGCATTAGCCCGCCTCGGTAGCGTGGTGGTAGCGTGTCTGCCTCACGTTCAATAGGTACCGAGTTTGAATCTCGGTCAGGGTGAGTTACCAAGATAAAGTTTTTTCCGGGGGTTTCCCTTATCTGAAAGACGAATGCCGGGTAACTGTAATCTCTGTAGACCCTGGGCTCATTTGAGAATCATTTCACCCATTCCATTCATCGTCCGATATGACTTAACGTTGGAGGACGTAAATTAAAAAAAAAAAAAAAAAAAAGGAGCACCGCAGGACTCCGATTGGTTGCTCACCTAGCAACCTTCAAGGCCAAACGTCGTCCCATTTGAAACACGTAATAATTAATTCAATAACCTTATAATGTATTTGTTATTATTTATTTCCCGTTCCCTGATGTTTACATAAAGTACAGTGTGCACTACAGATATGAATGCAGAACTTTTTCATTATAAATCCATGGTCGTACACAAAATACCTCTAATACGTAGACCAAAGCTACCAATTAACAAGTAATCTTCAGATGTTTGATTTATAATGGATGGCACGTATTATATTACTATTGTTATAATTACGTAATTAATTATGGAATGTTACTTCATTATTATCTGATATTCACATATTAATGAAGTATGTTCAATTAATTGTACACAAACAGGATATCGGTTACATCTATCAAAGCTAAATTTTACAACAACAAATACACTTACTTCATATATAGTGACAGCATTAGCAACACAATAACTCTTTTAAACAAAATAACTGAAAGAAAATCAAGTAGTACTAATAGTAAGTAATGATAAAACGTTACAGATATTTTACATAGCTGATGTCATTTGTGTGGCCTATTTGAAGAAAATGAATACGATGTAGGAACACAATATGTATGAAACATGAGAATGAATAACTTAAATGTAAACACAAGGAATAAAACAAACTGCTTCTATAAATATTATGCTGAGAAAATAAAATTTACACAATGCTGTGTTATTAAATAAAAGAAGCACATAATTAGACAATTGCTGGAGGGATAATTTTTACTTATAGAAGAAGATAAATATCTGAAAAAAACATTGTTATTTTGCATCAAATAAATAAAATGTTTACTAATATTTCCGTCAACTCTCAACGAAGCATCCACGTAATTCCACAACTACTGACAAATTGACAGTTCTACACCATAAGCACATAAAAAATAAGGTTGCTAACTACACTTACAAAAACTACCCATCAGTTAAGATAGGTGGGAGTAACGTGCAGAAGGAGAAAATTACATTACGGTTTAACTATTGCAACATGTTTTACTTTCTTTTATTTTCACAACTACGTACTTAGAGAAATTAGTAGAGCGAGTACTGTATTCCATACAAAAATTACATAGCTATATTTCATTGGAACTAAATATTTCGAGACTCATTCAATCCAGAAAAGGAATCTTTACAAAAAGGTTTCTGTGTTTCTTTGTGTGCACTTCTGCGTGTAAGCAACATAACTCTAAAACAAAAGGTCATGAAATGTGTCTTGAATATTTTATTGAATAGCTTTTAGACAGAAATTAATTCACTTCTTTTAAAATAGAAGATCCGTGAGCAAAATTGTCAGATATTTTCTGTCCTTCTGATTCTGTTTCTCTTCGCTGGGCTGTCTATGGGCAGGGGGCTATTCCCCTGCCATCTCGTGTTTGTAGAAATAGTCTCGACCGAGTTAGGTTAGGTTAGTGTAAGTGGGTTACTGATCGAAAGAAGTTTGAAGCCGAATAGTACACCTACTTGAGATAATAGCTAATAGGAGAGTTAGGGCTTCCTGAGTTAGAATTCATTTTATTAAAGGGTTTTGGATGGAAGACATGAATGGTCTACCATCGTTTTCTGAGATAAGAGATATAAGTTCATTAACCTAGTATAAGAACTACGTTGATCCGGAAAATGAAAAATACATTTCCATTTATGAAAAAATAGTGATTGGAAATGTTAATTCTGATCGGTATATGGAAATTAAAGAATAGAAGAAGAGGTGTGGTTTCAGATATCCGCCCCTTACGTGCGGAAAAAGACGTATTCATATTATTTTCTAGTATAGAGAGAGAGAATGAACTGGAGAGAGAATTTGGAAAATACAAAATGTCTAAACAGAGAAAAGAAGCTTGCTCAAAGATTTTTTTTATATAATCGGACACAAATGCCCTGGCACGAGGAGTTTTTATGGAAGGTAAAGAGAACATTGATATAGTCAGTGGAGAGAGGAATAATTAAAGATACTATATTAGAGTACAAAGTGATGTAATTTTATCTACATATTTATAATCCTTGCGATTGTTATACCAGTGAGTTTTTAGCGCTTGAGCAAAAACAGACGGATGATCACAATAACGATACCTACGTGCATTACATATGTTTTATGCAATTCTGATATTAAACTATGTGAAAGTAACAAATAATTTCACAAAATGTAATTTATAATGAATTAGAGATAAAACATGCAATATATGTCTAATATATTTGCTAAGGAAATATGTCAATGATTTGAAAATGGACTGCAAGCGTTGTATGTATCGCGGTTATGACGTCATTGCTTGCTTGTTACTGGGTGATTATCTCATTGTTTTACTGGTAGCAGCGCCAGAATTAAGCCAATTGCACACGATTTATAGCGCCATAATAAACATGTTTTTATTATAGGATTCCATAAATGTTAATTTTGTTATTTCAGTGATCTTTGCCAAATAGCTACTGCTAATGATCGAAACTTTACATGTTTGTGCTTAGTGGCCAAATCGGTGACTATAGAAATCAGGACAATTTAGAACACGGACGTTACATTGGTATTCAAAATGGCGACCGTAATGGGTGGGGAAATGCTTTTAAACAAATCGTTCACAAACTACGATTTTGACGCAGTAACATACAAATGTGAGGAACTAGCAGAATATTATGTGCATAAAGATTGAGTAATATATAGAAAAGAAAAGAAATACAGCATAATATTAAATAGCTGCTACCAGTGAGCAAGTAATTGTATAACCTTAAACATTATTACGTCTACAGCTTAGCATAGCATACTGTAACAGCATTTTTAAATTAAACCTGCATAGTTAAATTACAAAGATAACAGAAAAGTCTGGAGGTAGCCTACCACATATATGCTGACATTGAGTTCACTCAAAATTATTAATACTGTTTATGCTGTTTATCATACTGTACACAATATTATATACCTACATAAAGCACAATGAATGGTTGACACACAAATTCAGCATTTTAGAGTGATTGGCTACTGAAATTAGAAGCTATATGGTAGAATTTACTTTTGCTTTCACTGAAGAATTTTCATTTCTAAGCAGTGACATCTTATTTAGCACCTTACAAAACGTTCTTCACTAGCTTTCGTAGAGGGAATATATACCGACAGATGAAATATGAAAACTTAGAAGCTAATGTGTCAATAAAGTACAGGGAATTGATCATATAAAAATCTTGTATAAGAGGGGATTCGAAATTGCTGTCGCTATCATTCTTCAATACCCACGCGGATGTTGATTGCCATCTGTCATCCAGATTGTTTTAGGGTGCTATTTTGTTAGTATATCCAAAAGATGTGTAGCTATTTTACAATAAATTCTTCTTTGTGTTTCTATCGACTGAAAACAGGTGCCTCGAAGTGATAACTTGAGTTTTGGACAGAGAAAGAGGTCGGCCGGGGCCAGATCAGGTGAATACGTTAGTTGTTCGATAAAACTTGTTGATTTTTGGCCAGAAATTCGTTCACATTGATAGCCTTGTGAGGTGAGGCGTTATCGTAGTACAGAATCCATGAGTTGGCTTTCCATAAAACTGGTCTTTTTCGCCGTATTTGTTCTCTCAAACGCCGCTTAACGCTCAGATAATAGTCTTTATTTACCGGTAATCTCTCTCAGACCTAAATGACGATTTTCAGACACTGTTTCCTTCACTTGAGCGATGTTTTGTTCAGCCCAGCAGAGCGAGACAAATCTTCCACCACATCTCGACCACTTTTGAATTCACTGTACCACTCATACGCACGTGTTTTTTGATAAAGTCGATTCAACGTAAGCTCTCTGTAACATTTTCAGTGATTCGGCACACGAAATACCTTTTTCAGTGCAAAATTTGAGACAGATTCTTTCTTCAATATTTTTAAGGAAAGATATGTGCAGTCACTTTTGGTGGTTCAGTAGCACATGTGTTATCTACTTTACATAGCGAAACATAATCACTGTCAGGCACACTTATTAAAATGACAGGACTCACATCTCTATTTCTGAGCTTATCTATAAACTCACTGTATCGACTAAAATTGTCTCTTTCATTCCATTCTTATAATTTTTGCTGGTTACGAGTATAAACTTGCTTCATACTCTCACTCTTTTAGGAGACTAATGGTTTGATAAATGGGGATTGATTTGAAAAATTGTCGGAAATGCACCATCCTGTTTTTTTTTTTTTTTTTTTTTCTTAGACCGGTTATAAAAGAACCATCGACATAAGGAAATTTCTCTTCTCTTGTAACACAATTGGCAACAAATCCCACATGCATATAGCAGAATCTTTCGACGGTGTAAAGTGCCGACGTCATGATCCATTTTTCTCTTAAATCTTTATCTTTTGGAAATTGATTTTCTGTATTAATGGTCTACTTTTGCCATAATTATATTTACATCCGGGAACACAATAGTTACGTGCCACTGTACTGTTTTAGGTTACGTAGGCTAACTAGCATGTAGTACATTTACACAGTAACATACCTTAATGTATCAATGTATTCTTTTACTTCTCAGCACAGATATCGTGTCACAAATTATATTTTAAAACACACTAACAGTGCTTTACGTTTGATATAGTCGTAATGTACATAGACATGTATAAAGACACGATGTTCTGTCTTCATTGAACTGTCGCACCCAGGAACGCACATTAGACACATCCATGGTACCATCAGCACATGTCTCACTCAATTGGCGATGTATTTCAATAGGTGTCACACCACGAAAATGGAGAAAACGAATGATTACACGCTGTTCTTGCAATGAAAACGTCGCCATTTTAAGTATCAAAAACAATCCTAACTCTCACCGCTGCCACTATAGTTCTGTGCACTGTTCAGTACTGCCATCTCTGTCACGCACTCATAGAAGGTCCACGTGTATTTAAAGAAAAACATAAGTTCCTATCTGGTAACCAGTATTGAAAAAATAGGAGCTGTTATAACTTGAATAAACCTCGTACTATTGAGATAAAACAGCTTTCACTACTCACGACCAGTATTTGACTAAAAGTAACTTAAGATTAATTAATATGGCATCTGTTGCATTGCAAATCACAAAAAGAAGCAGATCCGGTTGCATATCTTAAATAAACCAGTTTGTTTTCTGTCCTGAGCACTCGATGCCCCAGCAGTTGTGACATTTTGGAGACTGCATCCTTTTACCGAATGCTCACCTAGACGTCGAGAAGATTCTCTACGACCTGGCACCCGCCTCGGTAGCGTAGATGGTAGTGTGTCTGCCTCACGTTCAAGAGGTCCCGAGTTCGAATCTCGGTCAGGGTGAGTTACCTGGATAATGTTTTTTCGGGGTTTTCCCTTATTCTAAAAGACGAATGTCAGGTAACTCTAAGCTCTATGGGCCCTGGGATCATTTGAGCATCATTTCATCCATTCCATTCACCGTCCGATGACTTAATGCTGGAGGACGTAAATTAAAACGAAAATAAAGGACGACCTGGCACCGGAGTCTGCTACTAAGAGATACTTGGTTATTCCAAGCAGATATGTCTATTCATCACCTTGTGGAGCCTTCAGAAAGGTCGACAACGACTGCATTGCTCTTCCATACCACTGTCTGAGTTTTTCTTTCTGCTAACCAAGACACAAACGAACAAAGACCAATCTCATAGGATGTTGATATTTAAAACTTGTAAAACAAATATGGTGTTAAAATAATATTTGCAAAACAGCTAATGCTGCTAAATGGATATTCCACATTAATTGTAATAACAGCAATGTTTGCTTATTTCTTATGGTTTTCCAGTTCATTAAAACTACACAAATTTTCCTAGGCCATTCCGTAAAATCCGAAATATACAGTTCATTGGTGACGCAAATGTCTTAAATATATGATATTTTAATTCAAATCGTTAGAGTAGTTTTTGAATAAAAGAAAAATAAAGATTTTTTTACACAAAATCTAGTTTGTGCTGAAGGCGTTTTCTTGATAATATTATTGTTGTGTCATTCGAAAATGCTAAACATAGCTTCAAGTTTGTTTATCACTAAAGGCCGGAGGCGTGTGCGTTTTTCCATAGGTGCACTGCACATGGACTGTACTGTTATTGCTCGCGTATGTAAACAACTGAAGGTTGGTATAGCCTGAGCATGACAGAGAGGAAACAAAACAGTCGCATTATACTAAGCCTTGCATTGCGCCTGCGTGCACTTGAAAGGCAATGCTTCACTAAACGGCGTAAGGTTTTAGAAGGCAGCTGAACCAATGCGTGCACATGGTGGCATGCCAACTGTTGCCAATTGATGCGCCTGAGAGCGGATGATAGGTAGAGTGAACGAGGAAAGTAACATTTTCGTCTGACTAATTCTCAGAACGTAAACTTACGCAGCATGGGATAATGACCATAACATTATAAACTCTAACATCCAATATTAGCATGCTTATTTACTGAAAATAACGAACCTGGATTTCTGAGAGTGTTTTGTTATAGAGGAGTTACTACTTACTACACCAATTTCTATGCTAGAAGTTTCGTTCTGTTTCACAATAAGCGACACGGTATGCACACTTATATTGCACGCTCCAGTCATGAGTTCCTGGCCCTATAAAAATTGATCAGGTCACGTACTTTCTCTGATGATAATTCCCTAAAGAAAGTGTACACTTTAAAAATAATATTTTAGCCTGCAAGTACGAGGGTTGTTCAATAAAGAATGGTCATAATTTTTTACGGTCATAATTTATGCACTAAAATTCAATCTTATTATATTCTGTTAGCTTAACCTGAAACAAACACGCCGTAGCATTGTTGGTAATCCTGGTTCCCGGCTGTGAGAATCAGGAAAGTTCAGACATGTTCAGTATCGCCTACCGCTGCAATGGAGTTAACACGCGAGAAACAATACACGGGTTTGAAATTCTGCTTTCGTCTCAACAAATCTTCAGTTGAGGCCTATAAAATGTTACAGGAGGCCTATGTAGAGTCTGTTCTTCCCTACAGCATATCTCGAAGGTGGTTTAAAATGTTCAAAGATGGAGACAATCAATTTCAAAGGAAGGTGGACCCGGTGCTCCAGTTACTGCTCTTACGGAAGAAAACATCAACACTGCTGCTGTCATTGTGAGAGAGGATCGACAAATTACCTTAAGATCACTTCCTGAAATACTGAACATTTCATTGGGTGCCACCCACACGTTGGTGACAGAAACATCGCACATGATGTGTGCCATGGATTCCAATATTGTTGATTCCCGAACAAAAGGACATTCGCATGAAGGTCTGCATGCAGTTAAAGATGATGTTAGAGGAAGATCTGTCAAACGTAATCACTGCTGATAAAACTTGGATACATGATTTTGATCCTGAGAGCAAACTGCAAAGCTCAGTGTGGAAATCTCCTTCATCACCAGCCCCCCAATAAAGCAAAACTGGTTGCTTCTGCTGGGAAAGTTATGGTCATTTCATTCTTTGATATTCATGGAATAGTTTATAAGCATGTTGTACCTGCACACACATCAGTAACTGGACAATACTACAGGGATGTCCTGAAAACATTGCAAGTCCATATCAGGCGCAAAACACCACATTTCCGTGAAGCAGGCTGGATGCTGCACCACGATAATGTGCAGCCGCATATAGCCAATGTTGTCACTGAATATCTTGCAAAAATTAACGTGAAGTGCAGTCCTTACCCTCCCTATAGTCCGGATTTAGCCCCATGTGACTTGTTTTCTATTCACTAACTTGAAGAAACGTCTTTGTGGGAGGCATTATCCATCATCAGAAGCAGTGGTGAAGGCTGCGGAGGCGATTTTGAAGGATCTCTCAAAAATGGTTTGCAGCATGTCTTTGAAGACTGTCAGAAACGCTGGGACAAGTGCTTCTCATTCAGGGGATTCTATTTTGAGAAGGAGTATCAAAATTATGAGGATGAGTAAAGGTACGTTGTCAAAAAAGCATTGTGATCATTCTTTATTAAACCTTAGTACCTGCGCCACTAGTATCACCTTTAAAAGTGACATTGTTAAACATTTCATTGCTAAACATGTGAATACTCTTCTTATTGTTGCAGTTACATAAAGCATCTTAAACTCAAATAGCATTACGCACTAGTCTTGAACCGAACTTCAAAGCATATACGCACGCTCTTGACTTCAGTTACCCTGGTCAGTGAATTTATGAACTAAAGTATTGTCTTACTCAGTACTGCGTAATGAAAAGGAAAAACACACGGACAAGATTGAAAGTTGAGGCATACCACAAGCATAAACACAGGAGTCAGCTACCCAGAAATTCCCTTTTGAACAAAAACATTTATATACGATACATAACCTAAAATATGAATAATGTAGACAGTATATATACAATTTCAGGAGATACTTCCAGGTATTCCACTTTCAATTAGATATATAGTGAAATATTTAGTTAATAAGTCCTAAAGCCAAAAAAACAACAAAATAAAAAATATATAAAGTTACTAAATTGTGAAAAATACATTCTAACAGAGGAAAATTTTGAGAAAATTCGTGTATCACTGAAGCACTCTTCAAATAAGTATCTAAGGCGTGTTACACGGCAACTAAGTGTTTTAAAAGCCTCTGTTCATTCGATTTCTAAACCTTTAACACTGAAACCTTAACGAGATTTTACAGAGCTCTTACAGAGGTGCCTGTCGTGCAGATGAACAGCACGTAATGGAGGTTAGTATTCATTATAGTACACGTTATTACTATTTAAGATGACAGCATTTATCTCGTGCATACTACCCGGCCCGGCTATAAAATGACCACGATGTAGTAGAACTTGAAAATGCATTACAATCAGCCCTCTCACAAGAGAATTACCCATCTGAGATACCCCAAATTCAATAAAAAATAAATAGTATAATATAATTAAAATACGGATGTAGTCGCTTATTTTTGTCCCAGAAATTAAATCATGAAAGTCACAGTTGCACTTGATACATATAGGTATTTCTATACTACAGTGAACGAATATGACCAAACAGTTACATCAACACAATCTGTTGTGTTGTAATCATAAGTAAATCATTTCTGTTACTATGTTACTCTATAAAGTACACGCTGTTTTATATTAAACCTGTTTATTAAATAAGTAGTGATATACAACCTTCATTGAGCTTCATTAGTATTATTCCCAGGGCCGTAGTGGAGGGGGAACGCAGATGTACGCCGTCCCCCCACTATTTTAGGAGGTTGACGCAGTCTCCTTACTAATATTATTTATACTTATTGTAATTCATTACCTTTCGTAATTTAACGTTCAAAATACTTCAAAAATACAAAATATATACTGTGATTTTGTGGATTCATGAAATTAAAAGTCCAATTGCACAAACTCAAAATGTTCTCTATTTCCACCGAATTACAGTTGGAAAACTTGCTGATTACACAGAATTACGTAATGCACACAATTACAATTCGTCAGTTCGTCTGTCACAGGTCCACTCTACACTCAAAATTACGTACAACTCCTCTGATGAACGTACCAGTCTTCCGGTCCGTTCACTCACTCGGCGTTCCTCACGGCTGCCCGTCGAGAACTGAACTCACTCGCCAATTGCAAGCCTTATATAGGGAAGATCGCCGTTTCTGGAAGTCTCGCGGTTCATAAAATAATCCCGAATGTTCCAGACGCCAGGGGGGAGGGGAAAGAGCCGGCCAGCGACCAGTGACACTTCCCTAATCATCCCCTCAGTTAGTGACATGAGATAAATGGGTAGGCGTGAACTAAATACCTCCGGTCCCCTACCCAGCTGTCAGTTGGTCGTGCTTTCCGACAATTGGGTGACAATACATTCAAAATACATTCAAATAGCGTTTATGACTATTAACGGACCTCCAGTACATATTTGGAACCCAGATGATGACATAAAAGAATGGATGACAGTCCTACGCATGCTGAGGACAACCAAAGCAGGAAGATGAATCTACAAGTGCACAGTTATGATCGGTTCTCCAGCATCTGTAAAATTGTTTAGGTGTGCGTTCCCCCCACTTTTTGTTAGGAATACGGCCCCGTGTATTCCATATATTAATAATTTTAAAACTGTAAGTTGGAAAGCTATGCATGAAATGTCAGAGTAAGAGTTACATGTAATTTAAACACCTACACATAAACTAAAAGCAATACACGACATACTATTTATTTGTTGTGCTACATGGGAAAGCTTGGACGCGTAGAGGAGTTGTTTGAGAGACAGTTTATGCACACTATCCATATGCAATCATGTCTTCTGGATAGCAACTTCTCATACATCAGCAGGCGCGAGAAATTATATACAACATGACTGAATAAAGACAAGGAAAAAGAATAGGAAATCAAAATCGCTTTTCTTTTTCCATTTATATCCCACCTGTGGTCATATCGGCGACCGTTCTCCTGTGGAACATATCGCCTATTGGTGATGGTGTTAACAAGTAAACGTTGGATTGCAGGTACTTTCAATTTTAATCATTAGATCACGCACACATTCACACTCACAATCACACTTCCAGACTCTGGGGTAGATGGGCGATGATCTTGGATGCACAAAAATTCCCACAAGAATTTTTAAACGTGCCTTCATTAAACCTTTGTTAAAGCGTAGGAATGCTCACTGTTAGTCTTTAACCGGACCGATGGGTGCCCTGTCTCTGGAAGGGTAAGGGGCAAGAAAACTCACGATAATGTCACAAACAGATCTACTATCTATATTAAGTACTGTGTTCTCAAGAAAATGTGGATATAAGGAATGTGTTGACATTGACAAGTCCAGCTTGCTCTGAGAAAGATTACGGTTAGGGTTGTTGATTGAAAACACGCTGCTTATAGCCACATTCACTTTAGAGGAACAGAGTGCATTTTTGCTACTAGACAATTACCGGAAGAGAAATTGCCTTTCACATATTAGTTTATTTCTGCAGTATAGAATACGAGTATAACCTAACAATGTATAACCTAGCAGTGGAGGAATTATCCAGAACTGTATCTATGTTTCTCTGCGGAAAGTGATGTTATATATTAAAACTATGGTACCCAGAGTTACGAAATGTCTTACGTTACTATTCCGAAAACGCGATGTAATTCTTATTATGAATTTCAATAGTAATGTACCACATAGTATTTAGAAAAAGGAAGAATAAAGAAATTAAGTACAAATAAGTGATATCTACAATAAAGTTTACTTACTTTATCCACTTGTAAGTGATGTAGGTGCAAACCCAGCATGGCAAAATGTCAACAAAATGAAATGTGAGAAAACGGCTGTTCACCACTTTAATAATGGCATCTAGAACAGCTGTTAAGGCTTGCCGAATAGCCTTGGAAGCTCGCCAAGGGTACCAAAATTAATGATATTCTAAAATAGATAATCTAATGCTCTGTCTGATAAGTATTTATAACTTTCACTTATTAATCCCTAAAGGGATGGCAGGGAGTTGTGTTTTGGAATGTAAGACTTTGAGCCAACTTAATGTAAACACTAAAAAGTACCTACAAAGCGGTGTACTAGAAGACGATCACTTTGGAGTTATAGAGGAACATACTTGTACGGAGCAGTACAAAATAGCCGTTGTCACTTAAAAATACATATAATAAGATTTACGCTCATTTCATACAATACTAAACACAGATTTACTCGATTTAGCGACTAGCAAAACAGCTACAGAAAAATAAAAGAGAATCAAAACTGTAGCCCTCATATAAGGGTGTTTTGTCTAATTCTATTTGTACTTAGGTCAGTAGGCTACGCTAAACAGCTGTATTACGAAAGAAAACTGCTACCTTAGAAATAAGTGAACGGATAGTTTGTATTAAAAACTGGGAAGAACTATGCACTAGCTTTCTCGGTAGTCGCCAGTCCTAACGTTTTCAAAGAGGTTAAGTTAGAATCACTTGCGGAATCTTTATATTTATTATAAGGAAGTCAGAAATTCCGCCGATATTTTACATGTTTTGCATGTAAATTGTCCGTTATTAGAATATCCGATGACTGAACGAAATTAGCATTATATTGGATAAAGCGGAATATAGATAGAGTCAACATGAAAACTTCAATGCCATGGCCGGGATTTTAACCACGGATCTCCTGGTTTCCATCCAGTCCCTCTAACCCATTGAGCTACCATGGTCAACTTGCCGTCATGACATTAAATTCTCTATTTGACTCATATATTTCCCGGTAGACCACTAGGAGCTCTCGCATCCCAGATATACCGTTTGTGGCGACTTACTATAAGTACTTGAGTCCCAGGCTTCATCATTTAACTCTTATTCTTTTAGTTAATTGATGGAGAAATATAGATACAAACGGATAAGTTAATGTCGTGATGGCAAGTTGGCCATGGTAACTCAATGGGTTAGACCAACTAGACGGGAACCAGGAGATCCGTGGTTCAATCCCGGCCATGGCATTGAATTTTTCCTATTGACTATCAAAAGCCTTAGCCTATATATGGCCAGTGTGAAGAAATTATTAATTTCCATCGATTAACTAAAAGGAGAAATACAAGGGGCGTCCAGAAGGTAAGTTCTGCTTCAATTTATCTCCACTGCAGCGCTGCGATCGCAGATCCGCACATGCGCGGTAGACGCTCTGTATCAAGGAGAAGAAACGTGCGCCATTGTGATATCACTGTCAGCCACGTACGTTTTGTTGTGGTTGTTTACAATGTCGGTGTTGATTGAAAATCCCGCCACTTATGAAATCAGATCTGTGATTCGTTTTCTGAATGCTAGGAAAGTGAAACCAATTGAAATTTATCGGCTGTCAAAAGGTGTTGTGTTTCTTCACGACAACGCACGACCACACACTGCAAATGCTACGAAAAACATCCTACAGGGATTTGGCTGGGACGTGTTTGACCACCCCACGTACATCCCTGACCTAGCGACTTTCATCTGTTTTTGTATCTCAAATCTTTCCTTGGCGGTCAACACTTCAACAATGACGAACAGCTAAAAGAAAATGTTTCCAACTGGTTGAAGACACAGGCGGCAAACTTCTCTGAAGAAGGTATACAAAAACTTGTGCCTCGCAATGACAAATGCCTGCAAAATTTCGGCAGTTATGTGGTAAAGTAGTTTAAGAGTTGTAGAATTTTGTGCAATAAATAATTTTTCTGTATCTGTACACAATTTAATTTTATTACCAAACAGAACTTACTTTCTGGACGTACTTCGTCTGTTTTAAATTCTTCTAGGAACAAAACACCGAAGAACAAAAAGTAAATATTTTTATCTCAGAAAGAAAAAATATATGATTCTGAAAATATTTTCTCTCCTGAATGCAAATACAGTATATTTTTTCCTCCTTACGCAAAGTTTCCTAGACGCCGGGAGTTATAATTTCTAACGCTTTAATATTTTCTCAATCTTAACTACAAAATATTAAAACTAAGACACCTAGAAAGTAAGAAATAGCGATTTTCTGCTATATTTGGAATTGAAACATCACTCTTGATGATCAAAAAATCACTGTGCAGTGATATGCCTATAAAGTATAGTATTTTATCGTTAAAGTGAATTTTAATTAGATTTTTTCTAACATGTATCGTTTTTCCAAAATTCCCAATGATGTGGCTTTGGGGCATGAACATCATCCAGTAGATTCACGCTTATTTATTGATTACTCCGAAGTAAGTCTTACAGTGTTTATCATATTGACAATATTTTCCCATCTGTTCTTATTATATAAGCCACTCATTGGAAGGAAACTTTTGAGGTTATGAGTATGATGCTAAGATACATTGAATGTACAGGGTTACTACAAATGTTTCATTCGCTTTCAGTCAGCTCTATTTTCCAAAGTATTGTATTTACAACAATGGTTTATACATCAAAATAACCAGAAACTGGCCAAGTTTTCTTACTCCCACACTCTAAAAATGTTCTATATATGCCGCTTAGGTGACATGACATACGTCCATGAGGTAATCCCGTACGTATTTTTTATCTCTTTTATTTTACTTCCTCCAACGTTGTCATATCGGACGATGAATGGAATAGGTGAAATGATGCTAAAATTAGCCCAGGGTCCATAGAGCTTAGAGTTACCTGACATTCGTCTTTCGTGATAAGGGAAAACCCCGGAAAAACCTCATTCAGGTAACTCACCCTGGCCGAGATTCGAGCTCGGGACCTCTCGAACGTGAGGCAGACATACTACCACCACGTTACCGAGGCGGGCATCCACTTCGTTCCAAACATTCTGGAGAATCATCTTGTCAGTAGTGGTGATGCGTTCTTTCAATTGTATTGTCGTGCTGCTCGAACGGTTACCATGGCTTTAGCTTTGTTAACAGAAACCTCTCAGATATCGCACTGGTTATTCTTGTAAGAGTGAGAGCGGTACTGACGCGCCTCCAGGCCCTGTGTTAAGCACCAATGAACGCATCACTGTAGCCAGTGGAATTCGCAGGGATCACAAATGATAGATAGATGTTCACTCCACGTGGAGTAATCAGTGCGCTATCTGAGAGGTATCTATTACCAAAGATAAATCCATGGTAACATTTCGAGCAGCACGACAATACCAGTGTTCTTGGTAGTGAAGGTACTTAGACGCGGTCCGTAAGGTAGCCCCAGAAGTAGAAGTCACACTGTGATAGGTCAGGTGACCTCGGGGGCCAAGAAAACAGAGCCTAGTCATCACCACCAACACGCCCAATCCAACGATGCGGAAGTTCATGGTTCAGCTACTCGCGAACATCACGCTTCCAATGAGGGGGTTGGAATAAAAAATTGTCAGTATAATTATTCAGTTGTGGAAACAACCACAACTGCAACATATTCAGGTAAAATGTACCCATTACAGTTTTCTCACGAAAGAAAAATGGTTCATCGATTTCCTTTGCACTATGCCATGCTGCCATCTGGCGTAACGTATACAAACTTGATAAGTTTCCGGATTGCTGTAAGTATAATACTTTGTGAAATATCAGGGTTTGGAAACAAATGAACCGTTTGTAGTAACCCTAAATGGTATATATGTGCAGACTTGAAAGTTATTGGACTTTTAATTGGTATGCAACAAGGGTATGCTAAATACTGTTGTTTATTTTATGCCAGTGGGATAGCCGTAGCAAAGCATTCGTAGGGAATGACCTGAGAGACAAGTCCTGCATTCCTGGCCTCAAACGTGTTTCCCATGAACCACCTGTAAACCTACCACCTTTACACATCAAGCTTGGACTGATTAAAGTATTTTTGAAGGCACTAGATAGAAGAAAAGTTATCACGCATCTCAAAAAGAAATTCTTAAACCTAAGTGATACAAAGATTAAGGAGTGACTGTTTATTGGTCCACAAATAAGAGCAGTCTTCTAGGATGAAGAGTTTTAAAGTAAATTGTTGGTGGTGGAGAAAATGATTTGGCTTGCATTTTATCCACTATGCACCAACTTCCTGGGAATAAAAATTCATTGGACTATGAAATAACTGTAAGTAAATTTAGTGCACCACTTTTATGTAATGGGGTGTAATATGTTATTGAAGGTACATTTTCCGGATTGTCACTCGCACTGCTTTCCAACAAAGGCATTTTGATTTAGTGTTCCTTTCAGTTATGTTTTTCATTATAACTATCTTGTAAAATTAAAATAACTCATCAAAAAATCGATTGCTGAGAGGAAATCTTGGATTTCAGCATTAAGAAAAATTTGTATGTAATAGAGAATTTATTATATCAAAAATTAATTCAAGTGCATCTCAATTAGTTAAAATAACATAGTTTTATCTAAAGTACAGAAAAAAGGTTTAATTTTGTTATAATCGGCCATCGTATTAGAATTCATTTTGCCTTGCTACCTCTGTTGCATTGTTAAATATCTGACTGAAGTCCTCTCTTTGTTCATTGCTCACTGCCCTAATATGTTTGGGAAGAAATCCAGGTGCGAGTGCGGAAAGTGTATTTTTAAGCACATATTGCAACCCAAATTTTTAAAATATATTATAAGATCATTGACAATATCACGTTAGCTTTCCGCTTTTCGAACTCTCAAAAATTATGTTCTTTTTTCTTTTTTTATATAATGTTTGCCAAGCTGCTCTCTCAAGTAGATTAAATAGTTCCTCAAACATTTCCATCATGCATTGATGAACGTGATGATTTGTGGACCGCAAATATTACTTATTTAATTTTTGTTTCATTAATTTTAGGAAACTTCCGTTTTAAGTACTTAAAAGCAGGTGTACCATCCATGGCTTTACAAACTTCATCATTAATCCTAGTATAATATTTAATAGAGATACATACACATTTTTAGGATTATAGAGTGTGTCATATTCCACATTTTTCTGTCAATCAATAAATGAATCGCATTTAGGCTATTCTTTTCTTACGTACTAGCTTTTTTCCATCTCAACTATCACAGTGGCCCAAAAAAAACATGATTACTTTGTGTAACCAGTCTGCTCACCAAGAATAAGTACAATAACCTTCAAATCACCATAAATATTCCATTCATAAACTGTATACTAATGCTTTCCCAACATTAATTGGAAGTTTTCACGTGCTTCTTTCATCTCTATTAGCTGAGTGAAGCACACGTACTGGTAGGAATTTATTACCGTTATGTTGAAGCACTACTTTTAAACTAATTTTAGACTCATCAATGAACAAGTGTCATTCTGCTCGATTATGCTCAGAATCAAATATCTCCATAAGAGAAAAACTGTCATTACGGAATATTAGACCATTTTCCTTAGGAAAATCTTCTTAGCCGGGAAGCAAGCATTTCAGTGTTTTTGCATAACTTTTGTAACAGTATTTTTGGGTTATGTTCGGAGGAATTATGAATTTAATTATGTAAAAATGTATGTAATATTGTGATTGGCCGAAATAATAATTATATGACGTAATACGACGTAATGTGGTGACGTGCCATTGGATCGGCCAATCACAAAATTAAGTAGA
Source organism: Mantis religiosa (assembly GCA_030765055.1). NCBI lineage: Eukaryota > Metazoa > Arthropoda > Insecta > Mantodea > Mantidae > Mantis > Mantis religiosa. The sequence goes on from CM060951.1 coordinate 35,072,849, forward strand.
AATAACGATAGTGACGAGAAGTCAATAATCCTTAGGAGAGTGATATGTTCTTCAGTCTTGGATAGTGACGATAAATCAATAATCTTGTTATAAAGAGAAAGAGATTTTTGTTGTAACGACGAATGTGATGTATACCGCTGCAAGAACAAAAATGTTTTAAGTGGTAGTTGGAATCCTTATAAATATAACAAAATAAGAGTTCATCGAAATAATTTGACTTCTTTATTCCGAACCACACCTTTAAACACATGTCTCATGACTTATTTAGAATTCGATTGATACTTCAATATAATCATGGAAGTGAACGTATGAACATAATTTTGGAGCTGATATTGGCGTGGATGCCTTGTACAAGAGGATTCAAGAAAGAAATCCGAATTAACTACGAATAGTACAACAAATTCCCGTTACACTTTAAATCTCGTATGAGATCGTTAAGATCCTCTTGAGTTCATATAAACAGATTAGTCCAAACATTTAAACAATAAAATCCGTCGCATTTTCTTCCTTAATTCCGTCAGAATCTAATCTCTCTTCATGTACGGTCAGGAGCTGGGCAATTCTTTGCTGTGTGGAACTGTCCTTTATAGATTATAGATTGCAAGTTATGGCGCACCATCGTATGTTTTGATTTTGACGTCATCCCTTTAATGTTTGTTAAACGGAAATAATTGTGATTTCTGGGTTTCCTCCGAATCCTCGGAATTGCAAATGGCATGTGGCGTGTACCACTCTTCCATGGAGTGGGAAGCCTAGAACACGATAAATAACACATATTTGGGGTCCATGGCCTTGTTTAGTCAGCCACTTTATATCCAAAATAAATGTTATGACATGGATTAAGATTTCGCCTTTGGGATTTGAGCGTCACTTCACATATATAGCAAAAGCTGTTGGGTTGATTTTAAAAAGCTATAGGTAAATGGTAACTAACGAATTATTAAAAGAAATAAATTTGTAAATATGTGAAACACAGTTCAGACATACAAAGCACTTACAGTGGTGTGTTTTATTAGTTCACTGCTATCTCGCTGGCATATCTGCCTCGAATCTCGGTCAGGGTGTGCTATAAGGTTTTCCCGGGGTTTCCCTTTATCCTGAAAAATGAATATCTGTAACTCTAATCTCTACTGAACCAGGGCTCATTTAAGCATAATTTCACCCATTTCATTCATCTTCTGGTAGACTTATTGTTGGAGTACGTAAATTTAAAGAAAGCAATTGATATCTCACAAGTGATATTGTATGCTACACTAAATGACATTTGTGCATGTCTACATATGTCTGAATATGTACAACAGTAGTAGTGATTCAATTTGAGACAATTCATTTGGTTCCATCATATTTACTGTGCTCTGGGACTTTATTTTACAACAAATTAACGGAAAAAATGTTTATCTAAAAATTGAAATAAAAATGAAATTGTGGGAGATGGATAAATTCCGAAAATATATTTGAAAACACAATGAAAAATTGCTTTAATTGCAACTGTTTGTACTCATGAGACATGTTGACCAGTGAGACATTTAATAATGTAATGATATGCTTAGCTAGAACATTTTATAAGAATATTGTTTTCTGATATGACATAGTGGGCCATGTAATGAAAATATAAAAAATATATGTGAAATTTTGTGATTGGCCGTAGTAATAATTGTATTACGTAATGCGGTGACGTAGCAGTACATCGGCCAATCACAAAATTAATAGAATACTTACGGAAAATCAATAATCTTGATAGATATGTTCTGTAATCTTGTTTCATGACGATGGAAAAATGTCGCGGTGAATATTAAAATTTTGTAACGGAAAATTAATAACCTTCAAAAAGAGTTATTCGGTAGTCATAATTGTAATGAGTGGACGTATAGAAGAGGAATTTTAAGTAATTAATAGAAATTATATTAACTTGAAAATAAGGATGTATCAATGTGTTGGAGGTAACCTAAAGTGATGGATTAAGAAAGAAAGTTAGAGTGAATTGTAATCCAGATTATACAATTACATAATATATTACGAAATCGGAGTCATATAAAATTTTATTTCTGTCACTAAAAATCCACACCTGAGAACAGATTTCATGACTTATTAATCAAATCTCGACCTGGTTCTTCCAAACATTCAACGTGCATCCTCTCTGCTGCGAGTGGAGGAAAATGCCACAAACATTTCGCCCGAACGTGTGGCTGATTAAGATGGAGAATTATAACGCCACAATAAGAACAGATGGATGTAACTGAAATTATGTATGTAAATTATGTATGTAAATTATTATTGGACTTCAAAAATCTAACCGCGCAACGTCGGGTAAGCCAGCTGGGCATACACAAACAAATAAAACAATCATAACTAAAATTAAAACACACGAATAATGTGTAACTATAGAAAAATGTCTAACTTTATAAACATTTTTGGGTAAAGCTTTGGTCAGTAAAATGATTCCCACAGTTATCATTAATCAGCAAACAAATCATTTGTCTTTAATTTTCTTTTTCAAACTTTTGATACAGTGTTCATGAAATCTATTGATATCTATGGATATTGTCGCGAACCCGTATCTACGATCGCGCGTCTTGTTTACACGAAAGGAACTGATAGGCGGGCAGTGTGAAAACCAAGAGCTGGCAGGCGAAGATAACCTGTAGATAAAGTTCTGCCGAAACAAACTGAGATAAATGGAAATTTCTAGTTACTTCTTGACTGATAGAGACTGTTCGGGTTCTGGTTTATTTTCGAATAATCTAGAAATTATCAGTGAAGTATTTAAAGAGGCGGCGATTGGCCAAGAGGAAGCTGCAAGTTGTGAAACAAGAGTTGTTGTTGTTGTTGTATGACATGTAACAAGAGTGAGTGAATCCCGAGAGGTAAGCATAGAACAGCTGAGAGTGTTGTTGTAAACTGAATGCTGTTATTGTCATCGACCTTGGAAGATTGTGATGTGTATATGTGATGTAATTTTGCTGCTACGAAGTGTATTTCTACGCAAATAAAGAACATTTAGAATTTCGGCAAATTGGACTTTTAATTCTTACGAACCCACAAAGTCACAATATCTATGATATCTATTGAAAGATATCAAAGTTTAAATGAAGAAATTGAATTATAACGAAGATACTATGTTCTACTGACTTGTCCACAAGAATCCGATCTTGATAATTGTCTTCTTTGCAGCTTCTTCTTTCCATAGCATGGCTACAAACAACTGAATATTGACAATAGTTCAATATACGACAAAGCTTTGAAAAATTAAAATTATTGACCGCAAATATCTCGGAAATGGATGATGCCAAAAAGTTTATCTTTTATAAAGGTTGCGCCATGGCTGAGTAGTTGGACCGCTTGGCTCTCCCCTAGGTGGCCAGGGTTCGATTCCAGGCGACCACAAAGTGGGATCTGTGATGGACAACATTGCGCTGGGTTGCGTTTCTTCGGGTTCCTCCGGTTTCCCCCACCATCATTCCACCAACTGCTCCATGATTCATGTCTTCATCCCAGGTGTTGGGCCGACTCCTTAATGCCCGCCTCGGTAGCGTGATGGTAGCGTGTCAGCCTCACGTTCAAGAAGTCCCGAGTTCGAATCTCGGTCAGGGTGAGTTACTCGGATAAGGTTTTTTCCAGGTTTTTCCCTTATCCTCAAAGACGAATGTCGGGTAATTCTAAGCTCTTTAGACCCTGGGCTTATTTGAGCTTCATTTCACCCATTCCACTCATCGTTCGATATGACTTAACGTTGGAGGACGTAAATTACAAAAAAAGTCCCCTCAACCCTGGTATCTCAGGTCAAATACTTTGGCTCCCTCGCTCTGAGGGCACCCGAGCGACTCTAGCACCAGCAGTCTTTTATAAGTTTCCACATCAATGAAGAAGACCTTAGAGATTATTCTTTAAGTTGAGATAAAAAATTGTATAATGTAGGATAGGATAGAATCGTACTGATGGGTTTCGGCAGTGCGACCAGACTTGATCTATGACCCAAGTGGGCCATCCCCGAGAGGAAGGATGGAGCGCGAGGAGATATAGGGCGGCCCGCCCAAGAAGCCACGATAGTGCAGAGGGCAGCGTCCCTAGAATTGACTCGAGTTGGAAACTCCCTTGCTGGCCAGTACAGTTGGCATCCCAACCTAACGTAGTCCTGAAACAGTCCAGCAGGCTGGCCCGTAGACCAGAGACCATCCTACCGGAGCAGGAAATTTTACCAGGAGCATATCATCCTGCCATGCAGCGCCGAGACATTCTGCCCTGAAACAGGTCATCAGATGAGAGATGATGATAAATGATAATAGAGATGAATTAGAGGTACAGTAAACTCGGGGGATATAATAACCTAACCAGCATTCGCCCGGCAACTCTTGAAACCCCCAGAAAAGATCCATGGGTCAGTTAGATCGAACCCGGACCTCTCCATCCCGCTTCCATTGTTTGTAATGTAAATATCTTAAATACATGGGACTTTAATGAAAATGTTAGAGCCAATATTACCTTAGTGTTTTAATGATGACGTATACTCTAACAAGTACGTAATGAATATATAATGAATCATTTGTTTGCTCACGTGGTAGCAACAATGAGATGCAGCAGGATGACCTAACAAGGTCATATTATCGCATGTGGAATATTCCACTGGATTACCGTTCGTTTTATCTATTCCATTCAGCGATTAAATTTTGATTTACCTGTGTTGCTTAGTAGCGTGGCACACGACAAGTAAATAGAGTATCCTGGCTGAGCCGTTAAAAATGTATTCCGTATTGCAGGAACGACACTCAACACTTCAGCTGAACAACTCACTTGAGTACGCCTCTCCTTCAGTAATCATTGTTTCCTATCAATCTGACTACATCACTCTATGATCAGGAACAACATAACCAAAGTTATTGCTATCAGTAATAACTACACGTCACATTTGTGTGCATTTAGCATGTTTTTACGTGTAACATGGAATTAATTTTTGCAGCATGTTGTCTTATTATTAATGTCGCTTTTTAAGAACAACAAATATGTGAAATGTGTTCTGAATTTAAGCAGTTATCTAATTTTCAACCATTAGAGTCTATGGTTTATGAGCCATCGCTCAGTGAGGTTTATTATCCCACGAGGGTATCTACCAAGGCGGCTTTCACAATGTGAGACCGACCCCCCCCCCCCCCTGCTCTAACGACCAGGGAGTTTACCGAGCTATCCCCAAAGGGCACCCGGCGCCTCCGTGGGGCTTTCCATAGGGCAAGACCTAGAGACTAACAAGTCCCCTCCCCCATGGGATGGAAGTGGATACGCCACTTACGCACGCCAACCTCAAAGCGGAAGGCCACCAATTAACCTCGGTAGGGCCGTCTGGTGATCTAGCACACCTTCTACTAGCTATGCTGCCTAGTATGCGGGAATATATGACTTCCGTCAACCCCGTCGTGAGACGTACCTGATCTCCCACGGATATCGGGAACTTCTGCTCCCTCGAGTCCAACCCAATCCGAACAATTCCCCTACGGGAGGGGCTCGGCAATTCGGTCCGAGGTTCCTTTAGTAACGTCAGAGGTACCACGAGTGCTAGGGGTTCACAGCGCTCGTACCACAGCAGCTGAAGGGGATAAACTGTAACAACTGAGTACAAAAATTATGCAATAATAAATGAATAAATCTCATAAGAATATACTAGGACTGTTCAATAAAGAATTATCATAATTTTTTTACGGTCATAATTTTTTGCACTAGAATTCAATCTTATTATATTCTGTTAGCTTAATGTGAAACAAACACGCCGTAGTAGTTTCATTGTCGGTAGTCCTGGTTCCAGCCTGTGAGAACCAGGCAAGTTCAGACATGTTCAGTATCGCCAACCGCTGCAATGGAGGTAACATGCATTAAAGTTGATGTTAGAGGAAGATCCGGAGTTTCTTTCAAACGTAATCACTGCTGATGAAACTTGGCTACATCATTTTGATCCTGAGAGCCAACAGCAAATCTCAGTGTGGAAATCTCCTTCATCACCAACCCCAAAAAAAGCAAAAGTGGTTGCTTCTGCTGGGAAAGTTATGCTCATCTCATTCTTTGATATTCATGGAATGATTTATCAGCATGTTGTACCTGCACACGCATCAATAACTGGACAATACTACAGGGATGTCCTGAAAACATTGCAAGTCCATATCAGGCGCAAAAGACCACATTTCCGTGAAGCAAGCTGGATGCGTCACCGCGATAATGCGCGGCCGCATATTGCCAATGTTGTTGCTGAATATCTTGCAAAAATCAACGTGAAGTGCATCCGTCACCCTCCCTATAGTCCGGATTTAGCCCCGTGTGACTCTTTTCTATTCCCTAACTTGAAGAAACGCCTTCGTGGGAGGCATTATCCATCATCAGAAGCATCAGTGAGGTAATTTTTGAAGGATCTCTCAAAAATGGTTTCCAGCATGTCTTTGAAGACTGGCCGAAACGCTGGGACAGGTGCATCGAATTCAGGGGAGACTATTTTGAGAAGGACCATCAAAATTATGAGGATGAGTAAAGATACTTGTCGAAAGAAAATTGTGATCATTCTTTATTGAACAGCCCTCGTAGATGCATATATACAAATCTAATAATTTGTAACTTAAAACTTCACTTATCTTATAAGAAATGATGACCCTCATGTAAAAGAAATAAAAGTTTTCACATAAATTTGCTGTTTTCAATAGTTTGATATATAGTTTAATTAATATACCCCTAAATAAACATGAATTTAATAAAGAATATAAACATATTATTAATACTGCTATAATTAATGGTTTTAATAAAGACTTTATAAATAAAACAATTGAAAATTTTAAAGATAAAATACCCGCCTTTGTAGCCTGGTGGTAGCGTGTCTGCCTCACGTTCAAGAGGTCCCGAGTTCGAATCTCGCTCAGAGTGAGTTACCTGGATAAGGTTTTTCCGGGGTTTTCCCATATCGTGATAGACGAATGTCGGGTAGCTCTAAGCTCTATGGACCCTGGGCTCATTTGAGCATCACTTCACCCATTCCATTCATCGTCCGATGTGACTTAACGTTGGAGGACGTAAATTAAAAAAAAAACTGTTAATGATATTTCTACCATTAGAAAAATAAAAGAGGATCATAATTTTAAAAAAATTACTTACCATCCTTCGGTTAAGGAACATTTTCAAAAAAAATTAAAGTTCGGTATAACGTTAGTTCCTCAAAATAAATGTAGTAATAGAAATTTTTTGCATTTCTCTAAAAAAAGATAAAATCCCTAGTAATAAAAAGTCTGGTATTTATCAATTTAGTTGTTTCGATTGTGATAAAGTTTATATTGGAAAGACAAAACTTAATTTAGAAACCAGAACGAAAGAACATTTTTATAACATTAAATATAAACAAACTGATAAATCGGCAGTAGTGGATCATTTTTGGTCATCTAACCATGAAATAAATCCAGAAGTTAAATTATTAAAACAATTAAATGGTTCGATAGATTTAATGGTTTGGGAAAAGATGTTTATTTAAAAAAAAACATCGCGTAATGAAATTTGAAATACCGGTAGTCAATTCTGTTTTTAAATGTTATCATTTTCAGGTGTTGGTAGTACTAACAAGAACATATTAACATCTAGTGTTTAGTAACGAAGACGATATTTTTGTTTGTGGTTCCGGCTGACGATGTGGAAGAATTTCCATGAAATCGCGATCCTAGAGAATTTATAAGAATTATCATCATTTCTTATAAGTGAAGTTTTAAGTCACAAATTATTATATTTGTATATATTTGTTTGCTTCACTGTTTATAGCTTCATAGTTTACGTATTTCTATAGATGCATATTTCCCACACTTATGTATACTTGTAATTTAATCAATGCATCGAACATATTTTTAAAAATAATTTACTTAGCAACAAAATGATAACTTGCGTATTATTGTGACACTCATTTATTTAAGAGACTCAGAGTAAAGTTGAGAGTTGTTTTAAAAGTACGCAAGAAAATTAAGTGGTTAATTGAGCAGAGGGTTTAGAGAAAAATCCTCAGAGTTTTGTTCTCTGAATATGTTGAAATCGTACTGCTTTCGCAATAAATTTTCTCCAGAATTAGTAAATACTTTTTTAAATTTATCCACTAACTATTAAATCTAAAAGATTCTTCGCAATACAAAAAGTTATGTTAACCAATAAACAACTGAGCATTTAAAGAAAACTATAACTGTATACTTCTAGTCATAAGAAAAATAAAGTGTCTTGATAATAATAATAATAATAATAATAATAATAATAATAATAATAATAATAATAATAATAATAATAATAATAATAATAATAATAATAATAATAATAATAATAATAATAATAATAATAATAATAATAATAATAATAATAATAATAATAATAATATAATAATAATAATAATAATAATAATAATAATAATAATAATAATAATAATAATATTAATAATAATAATAATTATAATAATAATAATAATAATAATAATATATAATAATAATAATAATAATAATAAGAATAATAATAATAATAATAATAATAATAAAAGAAGAAGAAGAAGAAGAAGAAGAAAAGAAGAAGAAGAGGAAGAAGAGAAGAAGAGGAAGAAGAGGAAGAAGAAGAAGCAGAAGAAGAAGAGGAAGAAGAGGAAGAAGAAGAGGAAGAAGAAAAAGAGGAAGAAGAGGAAGAAGAAGAAGGAAGAGAGAGAAGAAGAAGAAGAAGAGAAGAAGAGAGAGAAGAAGAAGAAGAGAAGAAGAGAAGAAGAAGAAGAAGAAGAAGAAGAGAAGAAGAAGAAGAAGAAGAAGAAGAAGAAGAAGAAGAAGAAGAAGAAGAAGAAGAAGAAGAAGAAGAAGAAGAAGAAGAAGAAGAAGAAGAAAGAAGAAGAAGAGAAGAAAGAAGAAGAAGCAAGAAGAAGAAGAAGAAGAAGAAGAAGAAGAAGAAAAGAAGAAGAAGAAGAAGAAGAAGAAGAAGAAGAAGAAGAAGAAGAAGAAGAAGAAGAAGAAGAAGAAGAAGAAGAAGAAGAAGAAAGAAGAAGAGAAGAAGAAGAAGAAGAAGAAGAAGAAGAAGAAGAAGAAGAGAAGAAGAAGAAGAAGAAGAAGAAGAAGAGAAGAAGAAGAAGAAGAAGAAGAAGAAGAAGAAGAAGAAGAAGAAGAAGAAGAAGAAGAAGAAGAAGAAGAAGAAGAAGAAGAAGAAGAAGAAGAAGAAGAAGAAGAAGAAGAAGAAGAAGAAGAAGAGAAGAGAAGAAGAAGAAGAAGAAGAGAAGAAGAAGAAGAAGAAGAAGAAGAAGAAGAAGAAGAAGAAGAAGAAGAAGAAGAAGAAGAAGAAGAAGAAGAAGAAGAGAAGAAGAAGAAGAAGAAGAAGAAGAAGAAAGAAGAGAAGAAGAAGAAGAAGAAGAAGAAGAAGAAGAAGAAGAAGAAGAAGAAGAAGAAGAAGAAGAAGAAGAAGAAAAGAAGAAGAAGAAGAAGAAGATAAGAGAAGAAGAAGAAGAAGAAGAAGAAGAAGAAGAAGAAGAAGAAGAAGAAGAAGAAGAAGAAGAAGAGAGAGAAGAAGAAGAAGAAGAAGAAGAAGAAGAAGAAGAAGAAGAAGAAGAAGAAGAAGAAGAAGAAGAAGAAGAAGAAGAGAAGAAGAAGAAGAAGAAGAGAAGAAGAAGAAGAAGAAGAAGAAGAAAGAAGAAGAAGAAGAAGAAGAAGAAAGAAGAAGAAGAAGAAGAAGAAGAAAGAAGAAAGAAGAAGAAGAAGAAGAAGAAGAGAAGAAGAAGAAGAAGAAGACAGAAGAAGAAGAAGAAGAAGAAGAAGAAGAAGTAAGAAGAAGAAGAAGAAGAAGAAGAAGAAGAAGAAGAAGAGAAGAGAAGAAGAAGAAGAAGAAGAAGAAGAAGAAGAAGAAGAAGAAGAAGAAGAAGAAGAAGAAGAAGAAGAAGAAGAAAGAGAAGAAGAAGAAGAAGCAGAAGACGAAGAAGATGAAGAACGAAGAAGAAGAAGAAGAAGAAGAAGAAAATGCGCATACTGACAGTACTAAAACGATCAAGCTTTAGTTAGTTTTAGTTAGAAGCATATACACATGGAACAAAAAGGTATGTCAAATTGAAAAAAACATATCTTACTAGATAGAGGATAAAAATTGTTATATAAGCATGAGACCAGAAATGGTTTATTTCCTTTTGTAAGCACTTTTTACTACATCTGAAACTCATACAACACTCATGAGAGAACGGTGGTCAATTAGGAAATCACACATGTTCAAAATGGCCTTCATTATCTTCAATGTATCCGTCAGCCCTCGTTACATGGACACCCTAACGTGCTGATTAGGCCTTGAGAATTTCATATTGTCTGACAGCCTTCCTCAATACGAGCACAATAGAATCCCTACATTTTTACACTGGAGTTGCTTAAACAAGAGGTTTCAAAATGTCCCCAAAAATAAAAATCTAGTGTCTTTAAGTCAGGTGAGCGTGGAGGCCACGGAATTGGCTCACCTCTTCCTATCCATCAGGAAATCTGTTATTCAGAAGTTGATGGACAGAAAGCCTGAAACTAGAGGGAACTCTATCGTACATGATAACCTAACAAGCGGATTCTGCTCTGTACCATAGCACAATGACAACAGTGAAATGCATCGTTCCATCCAATTTAACCAGATGCAAAAGCGAATGTTTACTATTGTACTGCTAAACTACTGTTCTGTTGTAGGGTTATGAGCACAGGTCAGCTACAACTACACATCTCACCGTGTAAGCAGAGATACAGAAATGGGGCTCAATCATAAAATAATTTCTGAACCTATGTTCATATAGCTTTATATGCCCTATATGCAAGAAATATTATCCCAAATTTTGAAATACCTTTTTCGTTACACCCTGTATTTTTTAAATTATAGATCATGTTCGAAAAATTTTGATATCCTAAATGCATGCATATTTTGGATGCTTTCAGTGCATACAGACCCAAAATGTCACAATAAAAATTGAAGAAGGCCGAATGTTTACTTCATCTGCCACTTGCAGAATATTGTAGAAATAGCAAATAGATATATCTTATAATTAAAATACATATTACATTTACTAAATCTCCTTATTCTCTTAATGAAATTCAAATACAAATGTTATTTAAATTTTCTTTCTCTGGATCCACGCTGGATTATAATTATTATTGTGTTTGTAACGAAGCAATTGATTTCTCAGTCATAAACCAATAGTTAAACATTTTCAGCACGTTTATTTTGCCCATAAGACAATATTTTATTGTTATATGAAACAATGCAACTGATTATGTTATGCTGCAAATACCGGTGCTACAAAATATCCTGCGGCAGTTTGTCAACAATAGCTGATTGGCTCAGAGCGTGAAATAGCACCATATTAATAAATAATATCAATAAACACCGCTAATAAGAACATAACTAAGTCGTGATATGTTGAAACCTTAATGACTATTGTCACGTGTATGGTTTAGGAATACTTGGAAACTTATCAAATTATGGAATCGTGTTATTTAAAGCTGTGACTTGATCGCTTGCACATTCTAAAATCATTAATTCTGCTGACCCATGAGAAGAACGTAATGCGAGTTTTCACATGAAATTAACATAACAGAGTAAGTTGTAAAACCTTTATGGTGGACCCATGTCATTAAGTATACAAATAGATACAGCTGAACTTTATGCTTGCATCATCGGGAGCATGTAAACAGAAGCACCTGTACAAATGTGTTTCGTGTATACGTTCATTTTCTGATGCCGCGTATTACAAGGCTTGTCGACCACAAAGTAGTTCGCTAAATATTAACAAAAATTGCAGGATCTTCTATGAATTATGTAAAAAAGGTATGTTTGATGTGTTCTTATGATGTGTAGAGCTACAGCGAAATGAATCTAAAGTAAGAATCTAATTGCAGTTAATGAGGAAATGAACTGCGTGTAAACTGCCATCTGTTGATCAGCTGTGAAAGCGAGAAGGTAAGACCCTCAATAAATCATCATGGCCAAACAAGTGAGTGCTGTTTGTTAACATCATTGAGGGAAGCCTGTAACGAGTGGTGAGAAAATTATAATTGCAAACGATGTGAGAAATGTCCCGTCCTTAGTCATTAAGGATGTTGTTGACAGGACAATAGAGTTCGCAGGTGTGTCTGTATTAAATGTAATTCCGCGCGCTGTGAAAGGTTAAGATAGGCAAGCTAGCCGTGCTTGAAAAACCAAGCAAACGTTAAAAACTAATGTTAGAAGCTCAGTGTACGAATTTGTTACGAGTGCAGTGCGTCATTTCTTCCTCATTAATGAGCCACTCTATAATTGAGAAATTGCTTGCGATTAAGAACGAGTGTTATCACTAGGGAGTGGATTTATAGGCACTAAAAATGTGTGAAATAGGCAGGTAAAAATACAGAATTTTAGAAAAATGGCTCTTAAAATGCACTATAAATTGCACTATAACAAAATGAAAATCATCGCAAAATATGCTGCAACAAATTCGCTAAACACATACTATTTTTCGGTTCCCTAGGCGAAATAGTTCTACATTTATTCCAAATTTCATAAACGGCTCTATAGCAAATTAAAATAACAGATATTGTCGTATGATTCAAATACATATAATCCATTTCACTAAGTAAGAACCATAATGTGCAGAAAGGTGTGAAGTAATTAACTATGACAAAAAACAAAAACATGGGTCTTTGGGGGAGGGCTTAAGGGTAAATATTGAAATATCTGAAGCTTTTGTTAGATTTGTTTCAAATGCATACCATTTATTTTTGTGATCGATCAAGAATGGAATAATACCAAGTTTCAGCTTTCTAGTTATAATAGTTTCTGAGGAATAAACAGTTTATGTCTAAATTGCAGGCGATTTTCAAAATGTTCCACATATTGTAATTTTAAACATTTATTCTTGGGGTATAAGTTTCTGCTCCCATTTTAACCTATTAATGACCTATAGCTATGTGAAATATTTGTCTTTTTATATCAACGAAGGGAAAAATTAATCATACCTATTTAACAATTTTGTAAGGCACGTCTATAAGGTAGATAGAGTCCTACCTACATTGTATATCCAATGTGCAGCAGTAAGAAATTTGTCTTCCCCAAAAGCTTCACGTTGAAACCAACAGATACAAAAGCCGTTGTCACAAATTACAAGCAGAAGAAATTGGCTAAAAAGGCAGTTTTAGACACAAATGTGTGAAATAGGCATTTATAGGCACTATAAAAATAATACATTAGGCTAATAATTGTAGGAAACGTGCTTATAACTTAAAAGTCTACGTTTCTGAACAAAGGAACAAAACAGGTAAACAGAGCAAAATTCGTCCCCTAGTTATCACCCTTAGCTACACGTGGTTACGTACGTATTGCCGAAACAACACCAATCAGAGCGAAAAACGAGAGGGGCATATTTTAGTGCATTGCTTACATATGAACCGGAAAAATAAGTATCATAAAACCTGACTAAATAGAGTTTTTAAGGGTTTATTTATTCCTATGATTGTGAAAGTATGTTCCTCTTTAACCTGGGATGTTGACTTTATTGTGGTTTCGGAGTTCTGTGTCAAGTTATTTTTTGTGGGAGAAAACATCAAAATATATAATTTATTTGTAATAATTGGTACTCACGTGATACATTGAAATATAATTTAAAAACCTATTTCTATAATATTTGATGCATATATTTGTAGTAGATTAATGTACTTAACACAGTACACACATCTTGTTGTGGAACACTTTGTGTTCGATGTGTATATATCGTGTACTAAGTTGTTAAAGTATGCCTTGAGATCTGCGTACGTATTCTTCTTCCCAGTTTTTATTCTTATTTTATATTACCAACACTAAAGGATTTTTTCACACCTTGCATTTTTTATAGTCGATTGCGTATTTCAATCTTTGATAAATTTGTGTACTTTATCGTCATTTTGTTAACACGTTTGTGTTAACAAAAAGTGGTTAACCGCGCTGGTAGAACCGCGTCTTATCGCCTTGTAGAGGAATCAAACGATCTCACCCATGTGGTGGGGATTTTAGGTCCCGGGTATAAGACCGGTGCCCACTCAGCATCGTGAGGGAAGTGAGGAGCTTACACTAGGTAAGCGGCCCGGGTCACGAAAACCAACGTTCCGGCTGGGGGATGCCGAGATGCTGACCACATCTCATTCCCGTATCGGTTGGATGATCGTCCACCTCTGCCGTGCGTAAGTGGGCGTGAGGCCGGCAGTCGGGTTGGTAGGCCTTAGCCCTCTAAGGGCTGTCGCGGCAGTGGTTAACTTTAGAGGAATCAAAAACTTAAACACCGAACATTCATTTAGCAGTTTCCATTGGTCGACAACTTCTCCGCTAAAGTACATCGAAGTCAGAACCAGTGTCATACTTTCACTGAATAATATTGTGACTTTGTGGGTTCGTGAAATAAAAAGTCGAGGTTACGAACACAAAAAACTGCACTTTATTTTCGTAGCAATACACTGTTCACAATTACAATTTACCAGTTCGTCTTTACACGTTCGCTCGGCCATACTTACACAACGCACGCCATTACAACACTACTCACAACTGACTGTCGCTTCCGGTATCGATCGGCCCCGAAGTTTCCCGAATCTCCACCGGCTATCATTTATTGATCGGCATCGCGAGTCTGCCGCCAGGGTAACCATATACACCCTTGTATACACTGATCAGGTGTTAAACAGTAGAGATTAGATTAGATTGATTTGCGTTCAGTAGGTTCACTTGTAGCCAGAAAAGGCTGTGAACATTGAACATGTCCAGAGCTATAAAGTTTAATAGCATATATATGTACAAAAGTTAACATAAGACACATATTATAGTACACAGGCAATATGAACAACAATATGGAAAACAAAGCAGGGATAATTATATATGATACAGAATGAAACACTTTTTAATTCAGCTTTCACTTGGCTTATGCCAGTACGTCTCAACCTTTTTGCAATGGATCATTGTTATTTCTTAAATACATATACATTAAAACTAAAATTTCGTCTTGCATCAAATATTTATTAGTAATGATTTGTCATTGAAAGTTTCTTTTTTGCACAAAACAAGCTCTCTTCTCAGATTGAAAATGGTTTCCTTGTGCTTTTTGACCAGTGCCTTATACATGCAAAGCTCACAAAACCATTCCGTACAATCTCTTACTTTGTTACTAACGGTGTTCACACACGCCCAATAAAACCAAAACTTACATCCTGCACAGAAAATACCCTGACTTACCCTTCGACGACTCGCACCAAAATTACCACTAAGATCACACGATTTACCATTCATTTTAGCACACTACACTGACAAACACAAATGGACTAGATACAAAGCAGTAGGCTTATTCAAGAGTTTTAATAAAAACACCAAAACCGTAGTCTTAATTGCGTTAACTTTCAACACAAACACGTGCACAGAGATAACGCACTAGCAGTAACACAGCAGGAATACACTGAAATACACTGAAAACACGCTTACAAGTTTCATACAAATCCAATATGGCGGTCTGAACAGCTGATTCACTGAGACACCAATTAGTAGACCTAGAGAAATACAGGTTTCTCTGTTAAAGTACGAAGAAAATATTACAGCCTCAACTGGGAGCAGCATCGTGCAGTACAACTAATCGGCTTCACATTTAAAGTCCCTTGTTTATGGGAATGTTGACACACTTTGGGAACGTATTCTCCTAGATTAAACAAAATATGAAGCACTCAGGGAATTTTAAACAAAGTACGTAATAGGACGAACTAGACTTTGGATGTTCACCGAAACAGAATAAAGTCAATTTTCTCTTGCAATAAATAATTTTCGGAGACATATTTATATCAATATTGTTATTGCATCACTGAAATACTTGGCATATACTGTATAATCTTTTACTTAGACCAGTTTTAGTGGTTTAGCAGTGTTTAGTACTTATTAGCATTTAGTTACTACATAGTTTAATTAAGATGTGGAGGCCTAGGAATACGAGCCAAGTTGTCAAATTTGTTGCGGTATTAAACCTCTAATTAAGCAACTTACAATAGACAGCTTTTATG
>CM060951.1:35093855-35098855 GCA_030765055.1 Mantis religiosa
GATATTCAGCAAAAGCATTGGCAATATGCGGCCACGCATTATCGTGGTGCAGCATCCAGTCTGCTTCATGGAAATGTGGTCTTTTGCGCCTGATATGGACTTGCAATGTTTTCAGGACATCCCTGTAGTATTGTCCAGTTACTGATGTGTGTGCAGGTACAACATGCTGATAAATCATTCCATGAATATCAAAGAATGAGATGAACATAACTTTCCCAGCAAAAGTAACCACTTTTGCTTTTTTGGGGGGTTGGTGATGAAGGAGATTTCCACACTGTGCTTTGCTGTTTGCTCTCAGGATCAAAATGATGTAGCCAAGTTTCATCAGCAGTAATTACGTTTGAAAAAACTCCGGATCTTCCTCTAACATCAACTTGAACTGCGTGTTACCTCCATTGCAGCGGTATGCCATACTGAATATGTCTGAACTTGCCTGGTTCTCACAGGCGGTAACCAGGAGTACGAACAATGAAATTACTACGACGTGTTTGTTTCACATTAATCTAACAGAATATAATAAGATTGAATTTTAGTGCGAAAAATTATGACCGTAAAGAATTATGATCATTCTTTATTGAACAGCACTCGTATTTACAGATTTATTGCATTCAGCATAAAAATTGTATACGGAGATTATACTGAAAATGTGAAATGGAAATAAAGTTTTGTGTGCAGACTTTTTATCAAGAGCACTTTCCACTTGGTTAGATACTCTTCTTCCAACTTCTCATATATTCTTCAGATCAGATGCATTTTGTTTATTAGAGTTGGATAACTTTCCAGGCCTCCTATATTTGTGTTAAGCAGCTGAGATTTGCCTTTATGGAGGCTAGCTGTCCCTCAATATCACTGTTTGAAAACAAAATTTTAGCCCCAACAATTACAGTGACATCAGGACGACTAAAATTGAGCCACAATGGATGGCTGCATATCCGCAATCCGTTTGCGCCAATAACTCGAAGTTAGAATGTATATTTTCGTTTTCAGGTTGGCATCACTAAGACAGTTTTCTATCCCACTTACAGACTGCGGGCTGACACGCGAATATGCGCTGTAGTTAAAATTGTCGTATTAAACATTAAAATAGAGAAATTACCATAATTTGTGCTTGCATACTTTATATTAAAATTGTGTTTGTATTTGTCACTGGTAAATTACGAAACTTTATATTTTCCACTAAGGTTGTCATGCGATGGGTACGTTTATATAGGAAATGTATTTCACGAAAGAAATAGGAGGTATTTCCAAGGTACGTTCAAGTTATACACCTCTTTTTTTTCAGGACTGGGACTAGATAGGAACTTGTTTTTTAAATACACTTGGACTCTTTGTAAATGCGTGACAGAGATGGCAGCACTGTGCAGCGCATAGAACTCTAGTGACAGCGACGAGAGTTGGGACTCTTTTTATAGTTATGTGCAGAGGTTCTACTCTCATTAGTCCTGGACACGTAGAACCAAGGACCCGGGCCTCCTTCTACCCAGGAGCGATGGATACTCCAGGGCTCTTTCCATAGGGCAATACCTGATTTCTTAAAAGCCCCCCCCCCCCCGCTGAGCACAACATCAAGACGGGTGGAAGTGGATACGCCACTTAGGCGCGTCAACCCCGCAGGGAAGACTACCGAAAACATCGGTGGGGCCGCCTGGTGCTCTATCACACCTTCTACTAGCTCTGCAGGCTAGTATCCGGGACTTATTAGGCAACCCTCTACCTCTTCCGGGTGGCAGTAACCTGGCCGGAGGTACCCAATTCCCCGTGGGTGTCGGGAACACACTGCCTCCTCGAGTCCAACCCAATCCGAACAGCTCCCCGACGGGAGGGGTTCGGCAGTTCGTCCCTACATTCCTCTAGTAACGTCAGAGGTACCAGAGTGCTAAGGGTCCGCAGCGCCCGCACCACGGCAGCTGAAGGGGACGGATCCCCTCCCCTACGGAAAGGACGGTTTTATACCTAAAATGACGTTTTCATTGCAAGAACAGCCTGTAATCATTCGTTTTCTCCATTTTCATGGTGTGACACCTATTGAAATGCATCGCCAGCTGAGTGAGGCTTGTGGTGATGGTACCATAGATGTGTCTAATGTACGTTCCTGGGTGCAACAGTTCAATGAAGGCAGAACATCGTGTGACAACAAACATAGTCGCAGACATCGCCCCCAAACTTGGCATTTCCCTGGGATCTGTGCACACAATCCTGGATGAAGATCTGAAAAAGCTCAAACGTTCTCCACTCGCTTGATCATGTCAGACTGGCTGGTGCGAGGCCGTGACTGTCTTGGTTTGTTCTGCCTTCACTGAACTGTCACACCCAGCAACATACATTAGATACATCCACGGTACTATCACCACATGCCTCACTCAACTGACGATGAATTTCAATAAGTCTCACACCACAAAAATGGAGAAAACGAATGATTACACACTGTTCTTGCAATGAAAACATATTTTTAGGTATAAAAACAGTCCTAAATCTCGTCGCTGCCACTAGAGTCCTATGCACTTCACAGTGCTGCCATTTCTGTCACGCATTCAGAAAGAGTCTGTGTGTATTTAAAAAAAGACAAAAGTTCCTATTTGGTCCCAGTCCTGAGAAAAATATAAGCTGTTATAACTTGAAAGTCCCTGGTAGTATTATCCGTAATTGTTTAGTAATGTTCTATCTTCTTGTCTTTGTTTACCACTTTGCTGCTTCTAATGACTTGTAGGTACATGCCATTTAACAATTGAATGTTATTTTTTAAAGCTGAAATTATTTTGAAAATGTAAGGATGTCAGCGTCAAAATACAGCATTTAATTTCATACGATATGCTTCAGAAGTGATTGTCCTATGTCTGGATTTAGAGGACAGTTCGGCTTAATAAATATGGCCTCTTCAGATATATAGCAATCAACAAGATAAACTGTTCAATCTTTCGTCATAAGGGTTTATAGTCTTTCATGTCAAACACAAACCAATCACTTCACGTGGATGTAAACCACTTATCAGCGTCAGACGAATTGTTCTTGAGTACACTTGCTAGTTCATGATACCATGCCTGGCCGAGCTATCACTCCATGTTGATTTATAAATCGTGTATAGCAACATCGAAATCTGCTACTATTTTCTTAGGTTGACGTTTCAAGCCTAAATACTCGCACTTTTCAATTATAAAAGGAAATACCATGGAATATACCTCCAACGATGTTACATTCAAATGTCCTTGTCTTATTGCTGAAGAGTAAAAAACAAAGACCACTCGAATGTAATGTCGTTGTTAGGTAAATGCGATATAAGTATGTAAAATATCTTGCACTGAATTTGAAAAGTTCCTCTACGTAAAGCACTTTTGCTTCGCACAAATATAGCAAATTCTCTTCAGCTTTTAACCCACTGATAAAATATTCGTTTATTTTCTTAGCTTAAAAGTAAATGTTAATATTTTAATAATTTTAGCTAACCTAATTTCTCGTAAAATCAATAGAAATGGAGTAAAACGCCAAATAAATGAAAAAAGACCTCAAACTTCAAAAGCAGAAAATATGGCGAAAACATGCACAATAAAATCATTATGTTTATCACCAGAGTTTTGTGTTTCGAATTTTAATTATAACAATGTATACTGTATAACGGGGTGGGGATTTTAAGTCCGGGTAGCGGACCAGTGCCCACTCAACATCGTGAGGAAATTTAGGAGCTACGATATGCCGAATCCTGTTCAAGAAAGCCAACTTTCCGGGGGGTGCGTGATGCTGACCGCATCTCTTCCCCATATCGGTTGGCTGATCGTCCGCGTCTGCCTAGACTCTACCTCACGCTAGTTTAATCCTGCTGTAAGCAACAAGGTGGAGCTGACTCAACTCGCCACGTGTTAGACGCTACATGTACGTACATAAGCTTTGCAACACTAGCAGTATTAACAGCGCTAACTTCTATACAATAAATAGAGTTGGGTTGCACATCAATTTATTAAATCAGTAACATAATGGTTACCTTACTATAACTGATTTCCGCCCTCGTTTTTGAAATTTCAATTCAATATTTATCAACAACGGATGGAGACTAAACTTGCAAGTCTGTTTCAGAATTTAGCGCATGCAAAACCTTATTTAGAGTCTGCGGTTCATTTCTGAAAAAATTCATAAACTTCACTGCGTATAGCACTTTTCGTAAAATCGTCGTACTTCTCCACGCGTTGTTTGCATTTACGCGATTTTCCCGGTGTTCTTAGCGTTCCGGATGCTTGCTGTGCCATTCTAACACTATGTACACTACTTGCGGAAATACCAAGGAGATCAGCACTTTCTTTCTCAACGTTTTTTACAGACGATTCCGGGTTTCTTTCTTTAAGCATCGCGAAGCAATGTGCAATCATTCGCCTCTCGCCACTTTTTAAAGGTTTGCCTCGACTGTGTTTCATTTCGACTGAAGCATCGGCCTGCTCCATGATGAAAAGCTCACTGATTGGGCTTGTGAGATAGGCGAGATGTAGCAGAAATACGGTGTTAAATATCAGAAGCAACTCCACACTATACTCAAAATCAGCATTCAACTCGATACAGGCCTCGTTGTGAGAGAGCTGCCAGTGTCCTTTAGTAATTGTTAAATAAAATGAAGCTTAATTTAACATAAGCTTCAAGCCTGTATAATTTCCCCTCTCTTCTGTCTAATCTGTATACAGTATACAAAACACATCTATGTGGTATGTGAAGCAGAAAGATGAAATTTTGGGCTATTACGTTTATAAGCATCGAAACATTTGCTCTCTTCGATCAGTGATCAAAAAACTATTTACAATATTGTACTTAAAGGAGTGGTTTATCATAAGAATGCAAATAAACGAAAACGCCCATTAACTTCGCTAAAGTTCGCTAAAGAAAACGCCCATTAACTTCACTAAAGGAAGACGAGGAAGACGAGATCCAAGAACATCTCCGAATACTTCTAGCTTGAAAATGACGATTGTGTACATACCATAACTGTACACATACCACAAAGATTGTTAAATTAAAAAAGTATA
>CM060951.1:35101355-35163207 GCA_030765055.1 Mantis religiosa
CACTACAATTTAGTGAACACAAACTGTTTAGCTAATATCCACTTCTACTCACTAAACAACTTGCAGCGACTCTTCTACCAAAATCATTTTACTTAGATATCACACTCCTACGTCAATCTGCCAGATTATGTAAAAATATCTTATAATTACGTGATACTGCTTGTGGATAATGACCATACTTAAAAAACTATACAAACATTTTTGATTGATTGCCAAAAATAAACATTAAGAGGATAAAATGATAAGATGTTCTTATCAGTTACGCACGCTCTTAATCATTAGCATTGATACATATCTCAAGCACTGCTAATTTCAGTATAAAATGTTAATATCTATTTGTTATGTTGGTATCACACAACGAAGACAAGGAAGCTGTCTTTGCCCTTGATGAACCGCAATCTCATTGCCATTTCACCACAAACTAGGTGAATGTGCTGCCAGACACACGGAAAGAGCTAGAAGATACCTGCAACTTCTACAGATACGTGGTATAGGTATTTATCCATTTATCTAACTTATTTAAGTCTAACACATATTTCTCACTGTCATATATGTTCTCACATTCACTCTACCTTATTTAGTTTAGTTTAGATTTAATACCTACAGCCATGTTTTGTTTCGTCTCTTGCACAGGATTTTCCTGCAAACTTTGAAATTTCGAGTACATCTATAAGAATTTGCGTTTCAAAATTTTTCAATTGTATACAGATATTTTCTAGGCATTCTCTCTGTGATTTGACTCTGCATATGTTCGCGAAGTTTCTGTGTGTAAATTATATATAAATACATTTTTACAAAAATTTGACGTTAAAGGTTAAAAAAGTTTTGAAGAGTTACAGTCAAATGACTTTCTTTTACTCAAAGTTGTATAAGCTATTCTTACTAAAGGTTGTGGGATAAATTCATTACCCATTACATAGATGGTTAATTACAGTCAATTTTTTTTAAAAAAAATGGATTACTATAATCTGTCTCAAGCAAGTTTAATCCTGCTGTAAACATCTGGGCGGAAAGATAGACAAAGACAGAGATATTGAGACAAAAAGTAGTTAAGCTGTTGATTGGTTTAGCGTCTTCTTTTATTTGCAAGCGTACGATAAACCCCTTCTTTAAGTACAGTACTGTAAGTAGTTTTCTGATCACTGCTACGTGCGAGCTAATTTCGGAGGGAGAAAATTATGCAAATGTTTCGATTTTTATAAACGTAATAGCCTCATATTTTATGAAGCTTCACATACCACAAAGATATATTCTGGGCTCGTGAGTCCTGAAAGGAGTATTTACAATAGATATATACATAACAGTGTACTATATACAGATTAGACAGAAGAGAGATGAAATTATACACACCTTTAACTTATTATGTTAAATTAAGCTGCATTTTATTTAACAATTACTAAAGTACACTGCTATTATATAATACTTTTTGCATTACTATACCAGGCAACTCACAACGAGGTCTGTGTCGAATTTAATGCTGATTAAGATATTGTTTATAGTGTGGAGTTACTTCTGATATTTAACACTGTATTTCCTGTAAATCTCACGTACCTTACAAACCCAAGAACACTCATGTATATACAATTTAAAATCAGAAAGCTTTTCATCATGGAGCAGGCCGATGCTTCAGCCGAAATGGCCGCGCCGTGGCTCAGTGGTTAGACCGCTTGGCTCTCACCAAGGCGGTCCGGGTTCGATCCCAGGCGACTGCAAAGTGAGATTTGTAATGGACAACACGGCGCTGGGGCGGGTTTTCTCCGGGATCTCCGGTTTCCCCACCATTTCATTCCACCGGTGCTCCATCTTCATCTCATGTATCATCAGTATCATCGCTTGCGGTGCCGTATGTAGTAAAAGCGGGCGTTAAACACTACAAATTTCATTTCATTTCAGCCGAAATGAAACACAATCGAGGCAAACCTTTGAAATGTGGTGAGAGGCGAATGATTGCACATAATTTCGCGGTGCTTAAAGAAACAAACCCGGAATCGTAGATTGTAGTAGTAGTGTTAGAATTGAACAGCAAGCATCCGGAACTCTAAGAACACCGGTAAATCGCATAAATGCAAACAACGCTTGGAGAAATACGACGATTTTACGAAAAATACACAGTCAAATTCATAAATATTTTTTTAGAAACTAACCGCCGACTCTAACGTTTTGCATGCGGTAAATTCTACCACAGACTTGCCAAATTTTTCACGAAGTACTCTCCATCGGTTGTTGATAGATATTGGATTGAAATTTCAAAAGCAAGGGCGGAAATCAGGTATGGTGTACAGAGAAGATATTGTGATGTGGAATCTACGCCAAATCAAAAGTTTTTGTAGGAATCCGATTAAAGGTAACCATTATGTTATTGCATGATTCTGTTAATATTCCAACTCACAGATTTAATTAGTTAATGTGTAACCCAATTCTATTTGTCTAGAAGTTAGCGCTGCTATATACAGATTTCTCCTGCATCACCAAATATTTTTTTGAAAATATTACGCTCATCTATTGATTTTATTCTCCACCAGTATTTCATCAACCTTTCTACTATCATCCTCTTACTACCCACTCTTCCCATCTCCAGCATTGCAGCCGCGTTTGGTGATGAGGAAGGTAAAGCCAACACCGGTTGCAAAGTCACATATACTCTGTCTCACGCTAGTTTAATCCTGCTGTAAACAGCTATATATAGCTAGCTTTGCAAAACACGTGCCCTCAAGTAGCGTCTAACACGTGGCGAGCTGAGTCAGCCTCGCCTTGCTGTTTACAGCAGGATTAAACTAGCGTGAGACAGAGTATATGTGATTTTGCAACCGGTGTTGACTTTACCTACCTCATCACCAAACGCGGCTGCAATGCTGGAGATGGGAAGAGTAGGTAGTAAGAGGATGATAGTAGAAAGGTTGATGAAATACTGGTGGAGAATAAAATCACTAGATGAGCATAATATTTTGAAGAAAAAAATGTTTGGTAATGCAAGAGAAATCTTTTCCTGGGACGAATTGGTTTCAGGAAATAAGAAGAATATTACAGGAAATTGGAATGGGTAACATATGGGAAGAGAGCAGTTATAGGTTTCTGGGTTGAAGTAAGGAATAGTGAGGAAAATATACAGAAACAAGAATTATTTCATAGTCTTAGTAGTAAGAAAATTTTAGTATTTTATAGTCAACTAAAGATGAATTGGGGTAGAGAGAAATACGTGGATGCATGCATTAAGTGTATATAGGTTAAGAGGAGATAGGTTAGGAGTGAACTTGGATAAATGTCCTTTATGTGGAAAAGCAGACAATGATTTACATTATATAGTAGAATGTGAAGAAACAAAGTTGTGGAGAAAACAGTCTATACCAAAAAAATGGGAGAATATCAATATAGAAGTTTTAAAAATTAGGATTAATGAAGCTACAAAAGGAAGAGGATATACAAATGCTAGGGGAACTCATGGGAAGCGCAAGGGGAAAATGGTATAGAAAAATAAAGAGAAAAATATATGAATTAAGTTAAGGTCCACCGTGCATAAATAACCACTTTGTTAAAATGTATGGTGGACTAAGGGATAAATGTAATGTAATGTGAAAGTAAATAAAGTTGTAAAAGCTTTCTATATAAATGGTTTGTAAATAAATACAAATACAAATGTGACTTTGCAACTGTATATTCCTTGCAAGACCGCAAGTAAACACGAATAGTAACCTCTCACATAAAGATATTGTGACTTTGTGGGTTCGTTAAATTAAAAGTCCAATTGCACAAACTCAAAATGTTCTTTATTTCCACCGAATTACAGTTGGTACAGTTGCCGATTACATAGAATTACGTAGCGCACACAATTACAATTCACCAGTTCGTCTGTCACAGGTCCATTGCACGCTCACAATTACATACAACTCCTCTGATACACGTACGCAGTCTTCCAGTCCGTTCTCTAGCACGGCGCTCTTCACGGCTGCTCGCCAAGAACTGAACTGACTCGTCCACTGCCGCCATATATAGGAAGATCGCTGTTTCTGGAAGCTTCGTGGCTCGGAAAATCATCCTGGTGGTTCCAGACGTCAGGGGGAGAGGAAAGAGACGGTACAGGGCTCGTGGCGCTCATCTAACCATCCCCTCCGTGAGCGCTACACAGGTAAATGGGTATGCGTGGTCTGAATGCCTCCTATCGCCCACCCTGCTGCCAGCTGGTCGTGCCTTCCGATAATTAGGTGACAATATTTTAAATAAGTACAGGGAAATAAAGTCCTGCGCCTTGGCATAGCGGGCTAAGGCAGCATGCCTATGTCCCTGGCCAAGGAAAGTGGCCCGGGTTCGATCCCACCCATGGGTTTGCAGATTTTAAATCCCGGTGCCCACTCAGCATCGTGAGTAAAGTGAGGAGCTTACGATAGGTAAGCGGCCTTGGTCACGAAAACCAACGTTCTGGCTGGGGGATGCGAGATGCTGACCACATCTCCTCGTATCGGTTTGGTGATCGCTCCCCTCTGCCGTGCGTAAGTGGGCGTGAGGCCCGCAGTCGGGTTGGTGGGCCTTGCCCTGTAAAGGCTGTCGCGCCAGTGGTTAACTTAACATGAAAATAACAAATTGTGTACCTTAACGATGTCTTTTTTTCTCTCTCTTATTCTTCTTCATTGTGTGTATGTGTGTGCAGCGACATTTGAAGTACCTTTCGATTTAGCAATTACAAACACAAAAGACATTCAGAATGAAAAGGATGTGATGTCTTTCAAATTCCGTTCTCTTTGTAAGACCAAGAGATAAGAATGAATAACAACATCCTATTTGAGTAAGCACTAGGGTATCAATATTGCACTGCATAATCAGACAAAAGTGGCAATAAGCATGTCCAGCGTCTAACGTCGATTAGCTCACCACGTTAGAATAGATGAGCTTGCTAATTACTAGAAGTGTTATAAATAGCGCTGTGCTCATATTAATCTAGTTTTTTTGGAGCAGAATTTCTTATTGACACGTACCAACACTTTCTTGTTCTTTTGTTCTCTTCGAAGCGCGTTCGGGCATGATCTTCAGCCCATCCTCAGCTGTGGATACTGCTTGGAACGTGTCAACATGAAATTCTGCTCCAAAAACTAAATTAATAGATGAGCTTTCCCTATCTGATAGGAGACCTTTGTCCTTCACGGGACATTTTAGGCTATTTTCATTCATTTGAGTAAAGTATTGGAACATACAAACCGATAAAAAGGAATATCACGAAATTATTCACTCCATAAATCACGATCCACCTTTATTTGAAGAAAGGACTTCGGAGGCTACTTCGAGGAAATTGAAAACACACGCGTTTCATTTGTTATGAAAAGTATCTTAAATATCTGGTAATTTAATCAAAGCCGTTAGCTTCATTTTAGCTTTCACTTATTTCAAACACGTTATTGCGATTTCTTTTTAGTTTTAATTTTCATCTTAATAATACCAGTACCAAGTGAAAGGTGTAAAGTATGAAATAGCTGAGAAAGCAGATGTCCTTAAACAACAACAGAATGAGTTTGTAGAAACACAGAAAATAGAAATCAGAGAATTAGAAAATAGAATGAAGCAAGAGAGGTATTGTCAGAGAGTTCTAGGAAAAAACATGAGAAAACAGTAAATATGCAGAATAATATTACCAAGGAGGTGAATAGTATTAAAAATGATGTAAAATTAATTGGTACTGAGATGCAATCACAATGTGATGAATTAAAGTTAAAGTATGAAGAAGTTAACAAATCAAATGAAGGAATAATTTCACAAATAAAACTTGTGCAATAGAATTTTGAAAAAGAAAGTAATGGAAAGGAAACTCTAAATGTAATTAAATACAAAAATGAAACTGTTGACTTATCAAACAATGAATGTTATAATACCGATGGTTATCAAAAGATGTATGTTGTAGATTCAATCAGTATTTTGATGTCAACTGTAATGTATATATACACGAAATATTCTCATAAATACAAATCCAAAATGGTCACATATATCATACATCACACGAAATAATGTTGCTAAAGTTTGGTCAAAGAATTAAACACAACACTAACCTAACCTTAAAACAGCTTCATGGTAAAGATACACACACAAACGGAAAAATTAGAAACCAAATTTTGAATGCTTGCAACACTCAGGTTAGCCAACAGAGTAAAATTTACCACACTAACTATTCAAAAGTCACAAGTACTAACCATGAAATTGAAAAGAACTTTGCATTGATACGGGACAACTTGAAAAATTAATTATGTGGGCGAATCACCCAAAACAGAGAGTTCTTTTGTATATAAATTGTTATGCTAAAAAATGTTATCTGTATAGTTATATTATGTTTTGTTCATTGTAAGTAATTTAAAAATGGTAATTATAAAAAATACTTTAAAGCAAATAATGTGTTATAGTAATGCCTAGTTGTTAAATGTTCATTTACTGTTACATTTGATTTAATGTTTATTTATTGTTATATTTTATGTATTTATATTTATATTATTGTTCATTGTTGTGAAATATTGTTATTGGGGTGTTCTTCAAAATATATGGAAACACACTGTTGAAGTATTAAAATTATTAATTCCATATATTTCGAAGTAAGGCATTTGTAACGTTAATTTTTGTTTGAAATGAGTTTTGTTTTCTGATCTGACTATTAGTGGGCCATGTAATGACAATATAAAAAAATGATGAACGGTTGCTAGGGAAAAAATCAATAATCTTCGAAAAGAGATATATGTATTTTGTAATCTTGTTTCATGACGATGGAAAAAATGTCGCGGTTTGTAACGGAAAATGAATACTCTTGAGAAAGATATTCTGTAATCTTGATAGTGATGAGTGGACATACAGGAGTGAAGAATTTTGTGTAATTAAGTGAAACTATTAAGGAAGTAAGGATTTATCGATATGCTGGAGGTAACTTGGCAATGATTGACTAAGAAAGAAAGTTCGAGTGAAATGTAATCCAGTTTATACAATTAATATATATATATATATATATATATATATATATATATATATATATATTACGAAATTAAACTTATCCAAAATGTTATTTCTTTCACTCGAAACCACACCTGAAAACGAGAGATCTCATGACTCTTATTTAATCAAACTCATTCATCAAGAAACAATTCAAACTAAAACGAAGTAAGCCTGTTATATCTGGCTTCCCGACTTGGGTCTTCCAAACAGTCAACGTGCATCCCATCTCCAAAATAGAAATGTTGTTCCAGTCGTAGCTTCATTTTAGCTTTCACATATTTCAAACACGCTATTGCGCTTTCTTTTTAGTTTCAATATGCATTTTAATAATATCAGTACCAATGTGGTCGTCTTCCATAAAACTCTTAGTTATATCTACATAATTTTTCAAAAACCTTTTTTTAATCCACAAATGAGATAGTTCTATCACTTACTAGCTTACTCAGTTATTAGTCAAAATTTACAAGTTTTTATTGGCAGTAATCATGGGTAAGACAAAAATACTGCATTTATTTGTATACATATAAGTTATTAACTATATCAGTGAAAACAGTACCTAATTATTCTAAATTTCTCAAACTGATAACTACTATATAGGATTTTTATTCCGAATAAACCAATTTCAAACTTTTTCTTACAAAGCATAGAACAATTAAAGCTGTACAAAACGTATCCTGCAAATTTTGATAATATCTGTATCGGTAAATTTGCATACACTGTTAGACACAGTGATAAAGAATTAAATATAGATGAAATTAAATGGCGAAAAGTACCCAAGATGGTAGTTTGTTATAGGTCTTATAAACTAGACCTTATTTTCGTTGTTATATAGATAAATGTTATGATCGTAGACACAGAAGACCGGTCTCAAAGTTATTGGACATCAGTTATATAATAGGCATGCATTTTCGTGTAAAAACATCATTCTATCATTTCAGATAGATTCTGAGATAATAAATCCTGAATTTACTAACATTGGTGGGATAGGGACTTTAATCTCCCATTACGTCAAGATCAGTACTGTGATCTTGCTTAACAATGTTAAACATAAAGACCTTTCTCAATTAACTGAGAAAATCGATTTCAACATTTTTCATTCAGAAAAGACTTTACTTGTACACGCCTTAGGCTTAGGCTTCTGGTGCCGGTACAATGGACCCGGCTTACAGGCTCTACATTTGCATGATATTACACTTTTCAGTTTTTGTTGGTTTTGACGTCATGGCTTTACATAAAGCCCATACGGCGTCCCTTTATGGGCACACCGAGAACAGCTTTACTTAGTTCATTTTCTTTTAGATGCTCCAGTTTTTCCTTGAATGTTATGTTTTTTGTGATTTTATTTATATAAAACACACACACACACATACACACTCACGCACACACTTATGGGCATACGTAGTACATCCCTCGCTCTCACACACTCATTCACGCACACTTCACTTCAATTTGTACACTATTTACACTCAGCTGTCCTGCTGTGCGGCAGCATGTCGCTCAGTTCCTTGAGCAGCCCGGGAGTGGTGGCCCCTGCCGGCGGTTTGTGCGGCCTTGGGCCGGGAATTTTGGGCGCGCAATGGGTGGCGAGCCGTCCTTATTTACAGTATTTTCACCCATTTATGTTTGCGGTGTTTTGGCTCACCTTTTCCGATGTTATGGATTAAAGGGTTTGTATGCCGACGAATGCGCGCCCAAATGGAAGAGGCTCTTTTTTCCAATGCCTCGAGGATGGTCGGGATGCGGACTCCTTGGTGGAGGGAATCGTTTGTGGTGCGGATGGGAGCGGAAAGGATTTTCCTGAGGAATAGGTTTTGCAGTGATTGAAGGTATTTGATGGTTGTTTTGGATGCGTTTGCCCAGGCCACACGTGCGTATAGAACCACTGACAGAATGAACGACTTGTACAAGATAACCTTCGAGTGGAGTTTCAGTTGTTTACTCCTAAATATGGGGGCGCACATCTTTAATCGCTGCCGCCCTTTGTTAGCACTATCTTTTATGTGGGTGGACCAGTTCATTGTGCGTGTCAGTCACGTCGAGGTATGCTTGTACACGTGGTAGACAATGGAGTTGAAATACGTTTACCACCAACAGCAGTAACCGTCAATATGTCAATGTTGACTGCTAACATCACGCGTGAAATAAAATATGAAAAAAGTACAGGGTTCGATTACTGGAAGACTACTGGCCATGGGATTATCTGTGTTTATATCCAGGTCGGCAAGCGAATGCTGGGATAGTACTTTCTAACACGAAATGCATCTCCCTATTTGATTCCAGCGCTGCGTATCGGTGACGGCGAACAGATGCCGCAGAGCTTGTGCTTTTGAACTTCCTCTCGAATGCATCAGAAGGTGCAGATTCGAATCTCCGTTGCTGGTTGGAACTCTCTCCGATTCTTAGGGGAGGGGAGCATATGAGGTGCCAACCAGTGGGTTGGGGTAGTCCCTGCCGAGGGCTTCCCAACCTGGTGGTCACAGGCTATAACTGTTTTGAGCTCCGCCCTCTCTGTCGTCTGAATGTTCCCATCCTGCCTGCTGCGGTTCCTTTAGCTCATCCTTTCCTCCCGAATGTGTATGCACAAAAGATCCACTTGTGAGTTGAGGTGGTTTTACTAGCGAAATATTACCTCCTTCACGGGGAGCATTGTGCAGTGGTTGATGAGTCCGCAGTCTTGAATAAATTCTCAACAATAATATGACATAGAAATTGTACTACACAACAAAAAGTGTACAATGAAAGAAAATAATGTATTTTTCTGAGCATTCAATCTGACAGTAAAATCCTTAACAACGCAAGGATGTAACATTCCCTAAGTATAAAGAGACAGACGAAATAGTTTAGAAATGTACGGTATATCGAAATATGTATGAATAGAATTCAGCTATTAGCAAACAATAGTTAGAAACGTATGTTACAATGGTTTATTAGATTAAATGTTGCCAACCAAGAATACTGATCGTTTCCAAATTACAATAGAACCACTAGTGTTTGGATTAAATTAGCTGAGGGTTGCCAGCACTCAACTCTGCATGCAATATATACATTTACAAAGTACATGCAAAACTTGAAGTTCCTTTCCTCAAGAGGTACTTTTGCGTTATAATGAGTTTCTCAAGTTAGCGTCATTATGTCCCAAGAGAGTCGATCTCTCTTTCTGCTCATTTCTAGAGCAATAATTTCTTCGTCGCGTACTTCTAGAGGACTTCAGTAACTCAGTTAGATAACACCTTCTAAGAACTCTTGAAACATTTCCGCAGGCGCCTTGAATACGCAGATTAAATGCTTGCAAGACAAGCGGAATGTTAATTAGCTTGTCTTACACACTTTATGGGTGATATTTTTATTATTAGCCTTCCTACACATTTCCTAATTACTCTTATAGAATTTCACAAAAGCTGCAAATGACTACCAATGCATTTGAAAAGAAAAGGATTTATATACAACAATAGTTTAATTTTCTCAACATATTTTTCATAAATATGCATAAGCCATCATATAACATTTCATGTTTCTTCACTTGAATATTACTCCAGGAAATGCCACAACACATAGTCCTTTGCAATGTCAACACTATCACTAGTGACATTTATTGTATTGGCAGGTAGCAACTTCAGTAAAAATTTTCTTTCTTAAAAGAAAATAGAAATAAGTTATAAACAAGGTGTCACTTCAGTAAAACCGAAGGTAATATGTGAGTTTTTCAAGCACAAAATGTCTTCATTCACCAAAGGGAACTACATTAAAAGCAATGTTTACGTCACGTGCAACCCATTCTTTCTAAATAGCGTGCATTCGTTTAAGAAAGTGAATTGCTGCACAGATTGGTATCAAGCGCAGTGTTTTGTGGAAGTGAAATGACTAATGAAGAGAGAAAAATTATAAATAGACTGTACAATAATCTAAAAACCCTCTCCGAGATATTGCAGTCAACCTTACAGCGATCATTGGCAGTGTATGAGCTGTGTTAAAGAAACACAGAAGTGGTTGACCTAAAATCCTCACGACTAGAGATAAAAACAAAATTCTTAGCTGCATTAAAAGGAATCTGTGAATAACTGCTTTCCAGATTGATACTGAGTTGTAGAGGACAGGCATTACGAGGTGCCTTCAAGTTATAACATATTTTCTCACAAAGTAATCACAAGAAAAGTGTGAAACTAGCGTCACTTCTTAACGTAATCTGTCTCTAACCGTACACATTTTTCTCAACATCGACGCCATGATTCCATGGTCGCTGCGAACGCTTCTGTAGAAGAGTGTTTTGACCATTGGAAAATCGCTGAGTCAATAGCGGCACTACTAGTGAATCTGCGACCATGGAAAGTGTCTTTCATCGTGGGAAACAGCCAAAAGTCACTAGGAGCCAGGTCAGATGAGTAGGGAGCATGAGCAATCACTTCAAAGTTGTTACGAAGAAACTCCTACGTCGCGTTTGTCCGATGCGCTAAAGCGTTTTCTTGATGAATGAGCACACGTCCAACATTTCCACCCGTTTATCACGCAATGCTGGGAGGAGTTTATTCTTCAAAACATTTTGGTAGGATGCAGCTGTCCCTTTGGAATGCAACGAGTAAGGATTACAGTACTGCTGTCCCAGAAGATGGCCATCGTCATTTTGTAAGCACTGGCGCTCACCCGAAATATTTTTGGTGGCGATGAGTCTGTGTACTTTCATTGAGCTGACTGACGCTTCGTGTAAGGATTGAAAAAAGCGCGTCCATTTCTCATCCTTTGTCACCATCGATTGAAAGAAAGTTTCATTCTTGCCCTCATCACGCGTCAACATCGCCTGGCAATTTGCCACGCGCGCAACCTTCTGATCATCCGTCAACATTCGTGGCACCCACCTGCAAGACACTTTTTGCATTTTCAGATCTTTAAGCAGGATTTTGTGCACAGATCATATGGAAATGTAAATTTTAGAAGCGATGTCTGCAAAGCTCAATCAGCGATCCTCCAAAACAACGCTCTCCACTCGATGGATCATGTCGTAGACCGGCTGGTGTGAGGCTGTGACTGTCTTGGTTTGTTGTCACGCGATGTTCTGCCTACATTTAACTGTCACACCCAGGAGCGCACATTACACACATCTATGGTACCATCACTACATTTCTCACTCAACTGGCGACGAATTTCAGTAGATGTCACACCACGAATATAGAGAAAACGAATGATTACACGCTGTTGTTGCAATGAAAAAATCACCATTTTAAGTATCAAAAACAGTCTTAAATCTCGTCACTGCTACTAGAGTCAAAAGCACGCGTTCACAAAGAGTCCGCATGTATTTAAAAAAACAGAAGTTCCTATCTGATCCAAGTCCTGAAAAAATAGGTGGTGTTATAACTTGAACGCCCCTCTTACAAGCACCGTAAGATCTGTTTGCTATAACCGAGGGTATAACGGCAGGATACCACGGAAGAAGTTCGATGACACCTCACAGAACTAGAAAAAAACGCATAGAATTCGCTTTAAAAATGTAAAATACCGTAGATATTTGGGTAAAAATGAGAGCGTGTTTAAAATGTTTGGCTCGGATTTCAGCCGCAAAGTGTGGAGGAAAACAAGTACGAATCTGAGTCACATACTATACCGTGAAGCATACACCCTCTGTAACTCACAACAGTAATCTATCTTATGTTCGTACGCTTACCGCACGGGCTGGTATGATATGGAAGTTTCGCGGTTCTACTTCTTAAGCTATCGCCAAAGTTCTGCGTATTTACAGTAATGGGGGTATAATATTCCATCCAAAACTTAGATTCCTGATTTTATTAAAAAAATACATGTTCTGGGCCCTCTTGAACACAATAGTAGCATTTTAAGAAAACGATCCATATTCGTGTTTCTGTGTATATGTATGTATATATGTTTGTGAAAAAAAAAACCAAAAGTCGATTAACCATTTATTTGGCAAATAATTTTGCTACTTCTGCCGCTCTAGTTTTACTTACTAAACTGATTCTCATACAACTTTCTGCGGTGCCTCAACGCATTCAATTCGAATAGCCATGTTAGTTAAAGCGATATACAATGGGCTGACAACCATTCAAAGTTAAACGTCATGGATTCGAAGCTTAACTAAAAATGGAAGAATAGATCAAGAAATTAACAATTGAATTAGGAAAGCAATAGATATATATTACCAAATTAATAATACTATAATTGGTAAAAGAGAAGTAAGTGAAACCACTAAAATGAGAATATATAAGGTGATATACCAGTCAGTTTTATTATATGGGAGTGAAAGCTGGACAGTGTTGGATAGACATGCAAGTAGATTAACAGCAACACAGATGAAATACTTAAGGAGAGTAGCTGGATATACAAAGATGGATCAAGTTAGAAACATAAAAAAAGAGAAAAGCTAAAACAGGAATGCATACTGAAGACAATGGAAAGAAACCAACTAAGATGGCTGGGACACTTAGTAAGGATGAATGAAGAAAGATTACCCAAAAGAATATTTGAAGCAAGAGCGGAGGGGAAAGGAAGAATAGGAAGACCTTGGATGGAATGGAGACAATATATGGAAAGAGTGGCAGTCGGACATGGGACGAAATTGAGAGGAATATACAGGTTGGCGCAGGATAGGGTCGAATACAGAAAGTGGCTGAAGGAACCCGACGCCTAACGGCAGCAGGGAAAGTGAAAGAAGAAGAAGAAGAAGAAGAAGAAGAAGAAGAAGAAGAAGAAGAAGAAGAAGAAGAAGAAGAAGAAGAAGAAGAAGAAGAAGAAGAAGAAGAAGAAGAAGAAGAAGAAGAAGAAGAAGAAGAAGAAGAAGAAGAAGAAGAAGAAGAAGAAGAAGAAGAAGAAGAAGAAGAAGAAGAAGAAGAAGAAGAAGAAGAAGAAGAAGAAGAAGAAGAAGAAGAAGAAGAAGAAGAAGAAGAAGAAGAAGAAGAAGAAGAAGAAGAAGAAGAAGAAGAAGAAGAAGAAGAAGAAGAAGAAGAAGAAGAAGAAGAAGAAGAAGAAGAAGAAGAAGAAGAAGAAGAAGAAGAAGAAGAAGAAGAAGAAGAAGAAGAAGAAGAAGAAGAAGAAGAAGAAGAAGAAGAAGAAGAAGAAGAAGAAGAAGAAGAAGAAGAAGAAGAAGAAGAAGAAGAAGAAGAAGAAGAAGAAGAAGAAGAAGAAGAAGAAGAAGAAGAAGAAGAAGAAGAAGAAGAAGAAGAAGAAGAAGAAGAAGAAGAAGAAGAAGAAGAAGAAGAAGAAGAAGAAGAAGAAGAAGAAGAAGAAGAAGAAGAAGAAGAAGGAGGAGGAGGAGGAGGAGGAGGATTCGAATCTTGGCAACTGCATTCAAATGTGCTTGTGGTAAAGGAGGGGAGGGCCCAAGTAAAATAATCGGTGTGATGGCATGATTGGATGTTAACGGGTATCATTTGGCTACAGTTGCTTGGATTTTACCTATTTATGCTAAAAACACTACAATGTAATTGTAAAACTAATATAATATTTACAGTTGAAAATACTCAAAATTTTGCTAGTATAACCAACAAAGGCCAGTTCAATATTTTTAAATTGAATACAGCATCATGTTGCCCCAGTGCAACACCGCTAAATAAAGAGTTAAATACCAAAGCTGATATTTAAGCTCAGGGTCTTGTAGGTTGTGACACAAAGATTTTGAAGAAAGCTCTCCACCCCAAATAGCCTTTACATAATAAAGAGTTCGAAAATATTGGGTTACAATCGAGATAAATATAATGTATATCTTGGATCCTAGAATAGTATGTGAAGCCTCATTTACTCTTAGTGAGTTCTGTACAATTAGTAAATGATTAAGCTAGACAGCACTTACTATGCAGAAATGGAGACCTCGTGTGAAGAGAATGGGATTTCAAAGCCATTACACAGAGACCAACTTTGGAAAGACTATCCTAATGCATTATCTTTTTATGTATAATGACGTTTATAAATGT
Organism: Mantis religiosa; assembly: GCA_030765055.1. Lineage (NCBI taxonomy): Eukaryota > Metazoa > Arthropoda > Insecta > Mantodea > Mantidae > Mantis > Mantis religiosa. The sequence continues at coordinate 35,116,226 of CM060951.1, forward strand.
ATTGTGACTTTGTGGGTTCGTAGAATTAAAAGTCCAGATTGCAGAAATTCCAAAATGCTCTTTATTTCCGTAGAAACACATTTTGAGCAACCCTTACAGTAGCAGACTTGCGTATCATACACAAATACAATCTTCAAGGTCATCGACCACAAACAGAAGAGTTCACTTTCAAAGCAGAGCTGCACGCGCACGATTATCAAGTTCCATTTCGATTTACTCAACTGGCGATCCGCAACTTCATTCATAGCTCCACTCACTATCCTAGAAATTTGTGGAATTTTCTCTAACAATCAAGACGGTACTAGAAAAACGAACCTTCCAGTCACCTACCTTTATCTGTTTCGGCAAGCCTTTTATCTCCGCGTTGCACTATCTGTCCCTTTGTGTGCGCCGGCCGTGCCAGTCGGAACAATGGGTTCGCGACAGTATAATGAAGGTGTATTTATATGAACCACAAATAGGTAGTAGCGATACCATAATTCCCAGAAGATTGAATAAAGGTAGAGGTGGAATACAAACGGGGGGATTTCAGTCCGGACCTATAGTCAACCTGTTCTATGTCAGACCTAGGAAAGTAAGGAGGAAATGGGAAACCTAGAGCATGTACCGCAAACCAGGCAAGGGAATGGAGTCCCTAACTCTGCAAGATGTCTTTGCGTAGACTCGCTGGTTTCGATGTTGGCCACCTTCTGTGGGGACAAAAGACTACAGCGTCGTTCTACGCCGAGAACATCAATTACTCGCTCTTTCACCGACACTTCCGACCCGAAAAGACTGAATTGCAATTATTGTGAAATGAAATGGAGGAATAGGAACCTAAAAAGTAAACTGTGGTCATGTTGGTCGGTCACCAGGGTATCCATAAACTGCATTCATCTATCGAGATCGTCCTCCGAAAGCTCATGCAAAATTTGAATGGCATAAGGATGTTGTTTGGTGCTTTTAAGAATGTTCATCACGGAACTTAACTTAGTCTTGGATTCTAACCCCTATTTTGTTATAAATGCTTTGATTTCTTGCACACTGAATGAAGTTTTCTCACCACATGCAGTTTTTGGGCTACTTGATCATGAAAAGTATTTTACGCTTCCAATTTCAGTAAAATTTCTTACAATCCTTAATTTTAGCCAGTTGGAGCACGATCTGGATGCAATTTGATAAATAAATTCGTAGCCTCGAGATAATATCGTTGCTTGTATCCATAGGCTATAATTATTTTATTATGTCTATAATTATAATTTGTTATTCTCCCTCAGTGTCAGATAGAACATTATTTAACCAACAAGATGTCAGTTTCAGTCCCATTAATCAGTAAATCAATCACTATCAATGCAATGCTTACATTAACATAAACAAACGAGATTCAAATGAACAAATTTCCACGGATGTAAACAAAGGACGGTCAAATAAAATGCTGTCATGTATCTAAACAAAACACAGTCAAATTACTCCGTGAACAGTAATGAATTACATAGAATTACCTATGTGAATAGTTGTCGGAAAGCTATTGAAGAGTACTATACAAAATATATACTGTTCTAGTTGACATAAGAAAGTTGCAGTCACTTCTGGTTAAATCGGAAGTTTCAAAATTCGTTAACATAATATTTCGTTTGTCAATCGTGCGGGATTTTAACTGAATTGTGCTGTTAGGAAACTTATTGCTGCTGGTGCTCAATGATTGGATGGTATCACTGTCACCTTATATCTATTCAAGAAATGAAGAAGTGTCTTTTCTTAGGTTATGTTACCTGCATCAAAGGGAAATTTTAACTTGAATCAACAAGTTTTTAAATCATTTACCAAGCCCTATTTGAGCACAATTTCACAGAAACATCGCTGTTCCATATTTCTCCCATCAAGCCGTCCATGGGAACGGAGTCAAGTTCCAACTGATATGGTGGAACAACATTGACTTATCTTAAAGTCTGCCGGCGTTATGCGAATATCAAATACTTATTGCTCATTTTGAAGTTCCTGACATTATCAGAACAAAAATTATTTGGTAATCTTCTTTGTTCTTAGTCTGTTTGCGTAAAGATTCTTAGCTATCTGTGGATGAGCTATCTTTGTGGCGACACAGGTGTGCCACTGCAAAGCACGCTTTTTTTCGACTGTTTCTAGCGAATCATTTGCAACTGGAGATACAAAATAAGGCGCGTTATATCTCGTAAACCATTTGTTCCCTTAGTGCAACCACTAGTAACCTGTTGGCTGAGGATGCATGAAACCAATCTTGACAATTAAAGTGAAAATGGTTTAAGATATTAACTGTAAAGCCATCGTTATTTTCACAAATATAATTTTTTTGATTTACTTTGTATCTAATACCGAGTGGGATGGCTCAGGTGGATTCGTCTGTGACCCCATTCGGGAGACCCGGATTCGATTGCTGTGACCGACCTATCTGACCATGGGCTTTTTCGGGGGTTTTCCGGGTCACTAGGCAAATGCTGGGTAGGTTAATTACATCCGCCGAATTTGCTGTCCCTCCATTTCTTCTCCATTATCATTTCATGTCATCTCTAATCTGGTAGTCACTTTCGGAATAAAGTGTCGGCGGGAGCCTCGGTGTGCATGGCGGGGTGATGAGAAAAATGCTTTTCCCTTCGACGGGACGAACTTTGGTTCTCCGAGATGGCCTAGTGGGCCGATTCAGGGATGCCGTTGTGCAAGCCTGCCTGGAGTAACTTCTGGGGAGGCGGCCGCCAGTCTCCGAACTGGCCTCGTGACTGTTTCGGGGTCATGGCAGGTGCGATGATGATTGTCCTAAGCCCACCGCCGGAGAGTTGCTATCTGGTAAAGTATAGGGACCTCACCCTCTGTACCGTAGTGACTCCTTGGGGTCGACCACCCTGTCTCTTCTTACCTGATCTTCCCTCCTGGTGGCGCTCCACTTGGGGCAAAGGTACAATAGTAATAGTCTGGTCGACGTGCTGAATCCCCTCCAAATAATCCACTACAACCACCACCACTACCACCACCACCACCACTACTACTACTACTACTGATTGTGTCTAAAATATGAATGTAAGCATTTCATGATTCGTGCAAAGAAAACATCGATTCGTTGCCTTAAGCCTCACAATATGCTTGTCTAATATTTATCCATCTAAAATATTGAGTAGGACGTGAAACAGAAACTACTCTTGTAACCCTACTTTTGGCCTTTGAACGGACGAGATTTTTGGTGAAATAATAGTGCAGATAATACATAAAAGTTCCCAGACCTCTTTAATCTCTCTCAACATCATTTAAAACCTCCATTACTTATGAAAAAAGCTATCTCAAATATATCAGTCCAACGACTGCTGAGATCATCAGGGAACCACTAAGACGTTACCACTAACATTTTTTTATGTGTTGAATTATCCAAATAAATATTTTGTTTGTTAATAACGTTGTTAATTCAGTAGTGCCGGTATGTCGAAATTTTTCCTGCAAGAGTTATTTACATGCCAGAAAATCTACTTGAATGAGGCCTGCGCTTTCACACAATTAAAATCTTCAATCTGGGCCAGATTTTAACTTGCGACCTTAGGACCAATGACCAATTGATCTAACCAGATTTATATTGAATTTTCAACCTATGATCTGAGTACTTCAGTGCACAGGTGGGAACGATGTTGTGTCTTTCATTCCCAATATAGAAATGAGACTCTAAGAACCACAACATCCAAAGGGCGTCCATAAATAAACTCAATGTTAAAGTTAAGGACTTCATAACGTACGTTAGAATTTGGCTTCAAGTAAATTACCCAAGTCTGCCTGGGTTAAGCAGTTCTTGTCTCTATAGCTAGATAGAAATAATCTCTTCGAGTGATAGTGGTCTTCCCATTGACTTGTTTGTCAATGAGGTGTTTAGGCCCTCCGGACAAAGGTCACCGCAGAAAGACCTGATTATTTTATTTATTATGGACGGTAGGACTCATATCCACTGATATTAATCACAAAAGCAGGACTAGCATTTTTAGTCTCCAGCAAAATTTGGTGGTAAATGTACTGAAAAGTAAAGTGGAAGTTAAATATACCTGCAACTATTTCTAATTACAGACATCGTATGTTCTGGTGACTGTCAGCTTTTCGGTCTCAGTGTATTATTCGTAGGTAAACACACTAACATTGTAATTGTACGTTTCAGTTAGTTTCAGCAGGTGATCCAAAGTCTCTGATAAAATCTCTTTGTAATATATACAAATATAATAATTTGTAGCTTAAAACTTCACTTATCTTATAAGAAATTATGAAACTTTTGTTATAAATTGTTTGGTATCGCGATTTCATGGAAATTCTTCCACATCGTCAGCCGGAACCACAAACAAAGCTGTCGTCATCGTTACAAACTCTATATGTTAATATGTTCTTGTTATTACTACAAAAATCTGAAAATGAAACAAATTTAAAAACAGAATCGACTGCCGGTATTTCAAAATCCATTACGCGTAGTTTATTATCTTAAATAAATATATTTTCCCAAACCATTAAATCTAACGGACCATTTAATTGTTTTAATAATTTAACTTCTGAATTTACTTCATGGTTAAATGAGCATAAATGATCTGCTGTGGCCATGAAATAAATCAGAAGTTAATTTATTTAACCATGAAGTAAATCCAGAAGTTAAATTATTAAAACAATTAAATGGTCCGATAGATTTAATGGTTTTGGAAAATATATTTATTTAAAAAATAAAAATCGCGTAATGAATTTTGAAATACCGGTAGTCGATTCTGTTTTTAAATGTTTCGTTTTCAGATGTCGGTAGTACTGACAAGAACATATTAACATCTAGTGTTTGTAACTTTGACATTTTTGTTTGTGGTTCCGGAATGATGTGGAAGAGTTTCCGTGAAATCGCGATTCCAGACAATTTATAAGAAAAGTGCCATCATTTCTTTTAAGACAAGTGAAGTTTTAAGCTACAAATTATTATATTTGTATATATTTGTTTGCTTCACCTTTAATAGCTTCATATTTTACGTATTTCTTTTTGTAATGCTTATAACCTTCTACATAGAGTTGATGTCTCTATAATTATTTCATTAGAATTGTGCGTAATACACTTTCACTTCACGCTTTTGTTAGAATAACTTAAGCTGATATCGTGGTAAGATAAGCCAAAGGCACCAGATTGTGTGTAAGTGTTGAGTTTTACTATCGAATAAATTGTCACAAAAAACTTTAATGGATTTACCTTCTATGTTAAAGTGCAACCTGCAATATTGACTGAGAATGCATGAAGGTTATTGATTATTAAAGTGCAGAACCGTCGAGTAGTTTGCGATTAAATGAATGTGACAAAACTATGGGCCCTAGGAGTTGGACTTGATTTAGAGGAACGTTTCCTCCTTTGAAAGTGTGAAGTGACTAATCCAGTATTCGTAACTTGTACATTCTTAGCTCCAACTTCATTGAGGTTATTTGCCTACTTGTACATATATAAACTCGAGGGTAAAATCAGACCTGAGGCTTTCCTGGCGACGAATATGCTCACTTTCTACTCGTGCAGCCAGCCAGGTGAAAAGATTATTAGATATCAACGTTTTGGGAGTGTACATCTCTCCCATCACCAGGATATTTATAAAACGTTATAACCTCAAATGAAATACTGGATATAACACAACTATAAACAAAGACAAAGCACTATCAAAATTCGCATTACTGAACAAAAGACTGTTTTCAGTAAATTAAATGCCAGGTCAGTAGATGGCGTGAGTATAGAAAATTGTGTCAACGAAACGTAACTACTTAACTTGATTATCAAGCTGTATTGATCTTTGCTTCTTAATTTGATGGATTTCCGTTTTTAAAACCGGTTTCCAAGAGGAGCTGAACTGAAATCCAGCATCACGATTAAGCGTGCTCCTTTCAGAGAAAATCGCCAAAGCCTCCTTAATTCTCCGCTCTCAGTAACTGTTGCATATTGCCAAGATGGTCGTCTCCCGAAAATTAGCTCTATGGTCATTATCAAAACAATGCTCTGCTAGTCCAGACTTCTCAGGTTGCATTAAACTCGAGGGTATCTACCACGGCACATCCTCACAGGGTGAAGAGTGCCCCCCCCCACTAACGACCAGGGAGTTACCGAGCTGTCCCAAAAGGGTGCCCGCCACCTCCGTGGGGCTTTCCATACGGCAAGACCTAGAGACTAATAAGGCCCCCCCCCCCCACATCTGGTCCTGTGGACTCAAGACGGGATGGAAGTGGATACGTCACTTACGCGTGCGGTGATCTAGCACACCTTCTACTAGCTATGCTGACTAGTACGCGGGAATGTTGACGTACCCGATCATCCACGGGTATCGGGAACCACTGCCCCCTCCAGTCCAATCCAATCCGAACAACTCCCAATCAGGAAGTGGCTCGAATGTTCGACCCAAGGTTCCTCTAGTAACGTCAGAGGTACCACGAGTGCTAGGGATCCGCAGCGCCCGCACCACGACAGCTGAAGGGGACGGATTTACTTCCCTACGGACCTACTAAAGCCTGCCTAAAACGGAAACTTTGAAAAACGGAAAATAAATTTGGAACGGAGTTGTTTCCCATGCAAAATTATAATCTAAGCCGAAAAACTACCTAACAGAAAATCGGAATTTTTTTCGGGAACGGTTTGAGTAAATAACCTGATTAAATCTGATTATAACGTACACATTTTAAAAAGGGCAATAATTTTGAGGGCAATTGCACTTGCACTGAAGTTCTATGAAGCATAAAGTCATAAATTGTAATCCTTCGAGGAAAAGGGAAAACAAACCATTAGCTCTCTCAACTCTCATCCAGCACACATGTTAAGGGCACATCTGTTTTGTAGTGTGCTCGTTATCCGTTTGGCTGTTACAAGTAATCAGATATGAGTGGAAGAAAACTGCAAATTTTGGTGATTTTTAAAAACATAGTTTTATGTACACAAATTTTTAAAATAAGTTCTAAACATAAGACATTATCACTGGAGGAAAAAATTAAGATTATTGAACACGAAAAAGCAAACAACCAGCTAAAGAATTAAATGTGTTGCCTAAACAGGAAAAGCTCCGATTTGCAAGATTTTGTAAAGCAAAATAACAAAAGATACAAAAATTACAGTATTTAAAACAATAATACTACCAATTTTATTATATGGAGCAGAGAGCTGGACTCTCCTACAGAAACAAGAAAGCAAAATAACAGCTATGGAAATGAGATATTTAAGACGAGCTGTGGGGAAGACAAGAAGAGATATGAGTAGAAATGTAACAATAAGGGAAGAGTTGGGTACACACTCCGTTAAAGAAATATTGGAAAAAAGACAACTTCAATGGTATGGACATGTACTCCGCATGTCAGAAGAAAGAAAACCCAAACAATATTTAGAAGCAAGACCAGAAGGTAAAAGAATTAGGGGAAGGCCACGTATGTTGTATCAGGAATACATTGAGAAGTTGGGGAAGGATAGAGGGAAAACCATGACAGAAATGAAGAGAATGATGTTGGACCGAGAAAAGTCGAGGAAATGGGTAGAAGAGGCTTGTACTCCCCGCTTAACAGCACAAAGAAGTTAAAGAAAGAAGAAGAGAAGAAGAAGTAAAGCAAAATAACAGTTAAAGACGAGTGGCTAAAGCGAAACAGGACATGTGATACGGATAACAAAATCTACAGAGTACGGCGACCTAACTCGTGCTGTGTTCGATGCAAAAAGGAATTCCCGAAAATTAGGCAAAGACAATTTCAGAACTTCCAATGGATGCTCGAGAATTTCAAACATTACTATAACATTGTTTTGAATGCTATGTGTTGTGAAGCAAATGATGTTGACATATAGATAGTTGCACATTGGAAAGGGAAAACTGAAAACAGACAGAGAAACTAGGTAATAAACTACAATTATTGTAAGTTTAAAATTATTACATATTACATTTCAGCCTATTGTTGCTTACACTTAATTCTTCCTTCCTTCACTTCCTTCACTTCCTTCACTTCTTCTTCCTTCACTGTAACCTTGTGTGACTAGGCTGCCTTAATTTCTTTATATTCAAACACAACCCTCTGTAAGATGGAAACTTGTGTAAACGGAAAACAAACACCAGAACGATCACGTTTTATAGAGGTTTTACTGTATAATCATTTTAACTTCCACCCCACTTCTACTTCCGTCAGAGCTACTTCCAATTAAATCATTCCATTAATACCATTACCACTGCAACACGTGACGTATAGTGGGTTATACGTATTATATAAAATTCGCCTTAATATCGGATATCATTTCCATTACGAGTACACCAAATGAGATCACATCGATTCAAACAACACTGCGTTGTTATTTGCGCAAAAATGTTTGTCATTAATTGGAATCAAATACCAATGATATCAGTTTGTGTCATTTATGGAAATTTTATGTTAAATGTTATATTGAAATATGCGATAAATGTAACGGTCGTTTCCGTTGACGTTATGCATAGAATGCCAATAATATGCACAACGTTTTTTTTTTTCCGCTGTAATCGTTTAATGTGGATTATGCTTATTGGCAAAAATGCAATTTTCATGTACATTTCTATCTACCGTGCCTCCCACGTCATAAAGCAGTTACATTAATAACATAAACTTACATTTCAATTCGATAAAGTAGCATTTTATGTTGACCACAAGTTTTAAATCTAAAATTAGTAGACTTTTAATGTAGTCTCGCTTATGCAATAACACCCATTTAGAAATACCTTTTAGTTTGTTACTTGCCACTGTAAGCAGAATAACTTTTAGCAGCAAGGAAATACTTAATAAGCGATACAAAGTGTGGTAAGAATTGCCGTATATCACATGACCTTATTTAAAATCAGCAGAGCTAATAAATTGTACTTCCAGTTTCGCAACCACTTTTGCATTGAACATGATAGTAATTATTATTTTCATTGTGCATTCTTCTTATTCACTTCGTTTTATGCTTGCTGAAAGATAATTATATTTTGAAAGGTTATTCCTTTTTAAAATTAAGCATATAAAATATTTAAATAAATAAAAAATTAAATAATTTATTTTAAATAATAGATTAGTAAATAAAAGCAGTGAAATAGCTGTTAATTTTGCTTAAGGCGACGACAGTTTTAACTATACATTATTGTGTGTCTACTGACTTGTTTCATATAGTTTAAATAATATCTTAAGAGCTATGTAGTTGACAACAATCTACAAGCCTCAGCCTTAGCACCTCGACATGAAATATGTTTTGGCCATGCCCCTGATGGGGTGCTCCCAGATAGCGAGGAGTAAGTTGAGAGAATATTAAGGAGTTCAGACCTGAGAAGAGACGATAGTACCTACAGATTTAAACTCCCAGATGGCGGCTACTTTAACCGGCTTCCTCCTCTTCCCTATTTAGGCTTACATATTTCCTGAAAGGTGCGGGACTAAGAAATCTCCCTCAACCAAGAAGTCGAAGACTTACTCAAAATAAGTTCCCAATTATTTCGCTGAAATTCCTATTTGAACCCTAATACAGCAAACGGATCAAACGTAAAATGAAATGAAATGGAGGAACAGGAATTTTGTTGGATGTAATTATCATTATCAAAATTCGCCTATCGACCCAGGCGATGGCTTCCAACGGGAAGCTATGGCTTAGATCGAACTCACGCCCTCCGGAATGCGATTCAGAAGGTTGCATAGTATAAAAGAGTATCAGCGTAAACCATTATTTTCCTATTAAATTCTCAAATATTAGCCTTCACAATAACTAAAAGGGCTTGCCCCTTAGCTCAGTCAGTAGAGCATCTGTCTGCCGTGCTAGGGGTACTGGGTTCGGAGGGGATATTTTTATCCAACCAAGATAATTCCTCATCTTTATCAGAGTCTGGAAGTATGAATGAGAGTGCGAATGTGTACGTGATCTGATGATTAAAACAAAATGAATACGAGTTAACACCTTCGATATATTCCAAAGGAGAACGGCCACCGATATGACCATTGCAGTTAAAGGCGGGGTATAAATGGAACAAATAAAAAAAGCTAGAAAGCAACTCCTAGAGTTTATGAGGTTGTACGTTAATTCCCAAACTAAGGTGTCATATTGTTGAAACCAGACTTAATGTAAAACAATTTAACTCCACGTTGTTTATAAACTATACATTTAACAAAGAATAAAACAATATTTTACGAAGTATTTATAAATGTCAGTGTTAAATTCGTAGTATTGCTTTCGATTGGTAATTACTTACTTCACGGTAAACTGTGTTACAATTATACATGTGATTACATAGGGTGTGCATTGCATGACGTATTGCCCATATTATTTTGTAGTTTATTATGCAACGGAGTTCAAACCATAACATACGAACATAGAACTGCTGAGTAAGCCATTAAATCACAAACACTCGTTTGTATGACAGAACACATTTATTAGCACATAGTGTCTCGCGCAGTTGGATATCATTGGCTTTACAGTATACGCAATGTCATTACAATATTTCCTGTTTATGTAACAGAGGAAGTCATTAGAGTAATACTTCCGAGTAAAACATTGGAAGCCGGAGTGGAGGAGTGGAAGTACTGCCAGCGGAACTAGTTCTGCCAAACATCAGAGCTACTCCTTTGAAAATGGAAGTTGAGGATGTAATTCCAGTAATAATAGAACACACTCCATCATCACTATAGCAGTATGAAGGCATTAGATGGTATGCACGTCCATTATCAACCAGATAAGCATGTAAATACATCTTCTTCTTCTTCTTCTTCTTCTTCTTCTTCTTCTTCTTCTTCTTCCTCTTCTTCTTCTTCTCCTCCTCCTTCTGATTAGGTACAAATGCCAGTTCCGGCTTCAAAATTATCTGACCATCATTTCCTTGGCCTTCCAGGATGCCATTCCCTTAGTCCTGAAGTAAAATGTTTTTGTTGGTATCCTCTCTGCTGACATTAGTTTTCAATGAGTTGTATCCATTCATTTCTACAATGTACAATTTTTTCTTCCACAGAAACTACTTATAATTCTTATCTTAACGTTAGAGATTTTATCTAAAATGGTGCATCCTTTTACAGATCTTAGGAGTATCGTTAAATAAGTAATTTTTATTTTCTGTTTATTAGCTTCTCCCTGTTTCAGATCCACAAAGGAAAGCAGTGGATTTTACTATGTAGAATTTCATTCAAGTTTCTTTTCTGGTTTTGCTTTTCAGATTCCTGTTTATTTTGCCTGCTTTGTATCTTTTTTTCTGTTGAAATATGGACATTCGTACTCATAGCATATTGCGTTCCTAAGTATCTTACTTTAATATAGTATCATTAGCTACAATTTTGGTTCTAATAGTCTATTTACTTTGTAAGGCCATTGTTTAAATTTTAAATAGTATTCCTCACACAGCTTCTGCAACTTATACTTTCTGTTTGACTTCGTCTTCAGTTTTACTTATAATTATTTGATCATCCGCAAATAGCATCCTCCATTAATTGCAAACATCTATTTCCTAATCAAATCATCTATATAAATTGAAAACAATATAGAAGATAAACTCATCCCTGCCTTGTACCTTGATCTGTGTGTATGTGTGTGTTTACTAGGCATATCTTCCATTAAGTAATTCAGATATTCTCTCAGAGACGTTATCTCCCAAAGATTTCCACTGCTTACATATGAGGTGGTCAAGTGCAAAACTCGACTTATCCAAAATTTTAAAAAAAAATAGTTAGACACAGGATTCAATTCTTACTGAGTTCTCTGACATTTAGTGGCTTTAGGTTTGAACAAAATTTGTCTAATACGCCTTCCAGAGAGCTCAGAAATTTGCTGTCCAATGCAAAACTCTTCAAATCCATGGCAACAGTTGATGCAGAACTCTCCTTATCCATGCTAAACTTTGAAGCAAAACTTGTCTTATCCAGTGCATGTTACACTACAATTGTAATGTGTGAAGAGCAGAACTCACTTGTCCAGTATTAAAGAATATGCTAGTTTCCATCCTTATTTCTTATATTGGCAGTCCTACATAAGTATCAGTTTAGCTGTGCCTAGTTTGAAGTTCAGACGTGTTATTAGGAAGTCCTCTGATATTCCGAAATCGGTGGAAAGGGATAGAACTAGGAAAACATCGCTGTGATTTGTGTGTAGGCAAGACCATCATGAAGCAAGACAAAAGCTTAGAAAATCTTATTGCAAAGACCTTAGATGCAGATGTATCATTAAAAGAGGAAAAAGTCAGAGATGTGGAAAATCTATTAAAAAATTTTGTGATAACTGGTCCGAAAGTTATTATGAAGTCATCTGATATTCCGAAATCGGTACAAAGAGATAGAACTAGGAAAACATCGCTGTGATTTGTGTGTAGGCAAGACCATCATGAAGCAAGTAAAAAGCTTAGAAAATCTTATTGCAAAGACCTTAGATGTAGATGTATCATTAAAGGAGGAAAAAGTCAGAGATGTGGAAAATCTATTAAACAATTTTGTGTTAACTGGCCAGAAAATGAAAGTCTATTTTACAAAGACATAATCTCACAACACTAAGGCCAGCAACAATGAAGAGGCAGAAAAGTTTTATTAGAGCTTCTTGGAAGCCGATGAAGTTCAGCTTAAAATTTAATTTATGTGGTTATGAACATTATTGTGATTGGAAAGATAGAGTCAGACTGAAAAATTCAATGTCATAGCCGGGATTTGAACCACGGATTTTCTGGTTGCCGTCCAGCCGCTCTAACCCTTGAGCTACTATGGCCAACGTGCCGATATGACATAAAATTCTCCAACTGCCTCGTGTTTCTCCCGGTAAACCACTTAGAAGTTCTCGTAACGGGAGAAACACTAGTCAGTTGGAAAATTTAATTTCATGTCGGCACGTTGGCCATAGTAGCTCAATGGTTTAGAGCGGCTGGATGGCAACCAGAAGATCCGTGGTTCAAATCCCGCCTATGGCATTGAATTTTTCAGTCTGACTCTATATTTTCATACTTTAGCCTACACACGGCTAGTGTGAAAGAATAATTAATTTCCATTATTGTGATTATTATTGCCCTTTTAAATCATATAAATATAGAAATATTTTAACAATATTGTGACTTTGTGGGTTCTTAAAATTAAAAGTCTAGTTTGCATAAATTAAAAATGATCTTTAGTAGAAAGACAGTTTGTACAACCCTTTGCAGCACTATGACGTAACGTGCACCAATACAGTCTCTCGTGCATTCACCACACATAAACAAACAAAAGAATTCACTTTCAAACCCCTACACGATTTTCTGCTCTCAAATTGCAACTCGGTACATTACAAATGCCCACACAACTCATTGACAACTGCAACATCATTTACTCACTAGCAGCTCTGTTCCCCCCTCCCCCAACTAAGCTGTCTGATTAGCTGTGACGCTTTTATAACCGAACCATCGTTTCTCGAAAGTTACCGAACTCACACGATCTTTCGTGACGACAGGCGAAGGAGAGGGAACTGCCCAGACATCTCTCCGGCTCTTTCTCTTTCGCCAAGCAACAAGGCGTTGCTTGGACGCTATCTGTCTCTTTCACTTCCCCACTGGCTTGTCACTACTTCGACGATCGGATGACAATATTTTACAAGCCAGTGTATCTAAATGATATCAACGGTAGTCAGTTTCTATTAAGTAGGTGCTTCAGGGACAAAGTGACGAAAAAAAAAGATGAAAAATATATTTGAAAATGCGATTTTTAAGAAATTTGTAACCAAAAATTATTATAGCGATAAAAGATATTTGATGACGTCATTCATCAGCATTGTGAAACAAAAACAAGGAGAAATAAATGTGAAAATGTTAGTATTTTATTGTAAATTTATTATTTTGTCTCCCACAAAACTTGCCATATCCACAGCTCTCACGTGCAAAACTCCCCTTATCCAAAATTAAATTTTGGTTTACCGCTGTGTTTTTTGGTGAATGATTTTAAGGAAAGAGCATATATAAAGATAAAAATGATAGAAACATTATGGCAATGAAATAATTGTTTGATAGGTATAGGTTTTCGCGTTTTCTGAAAAGTCACTTTACCTGGATAAGGCAAGTTGCGCAGTTGATAGCCTCAAATACGAGATCTGATCAACAAAGACTGAGGCTGATTTTTTTTCACAGATGTTTATTACTGCAATTCAATATTTACATGAGGAGCATTGTTTCAAAACGTATTAAGTGCACGAAGATAGATTTTTCAGAAATGAAGAAAAACGTTTTACTTCCGAACAAGAAAAGCTATCTGCACAATTCAGATGTCAGGGTTTAGATACTGGGGCAATGTTCGGGAATCCTCAAAATTCAAAATTGGTTTTTCATAATGCAGCTTTATTTGCAAATTTGAAATTGTCACCTGATACGTTTTAAACCGTTTATTCGATAAACTTATAGAGGGTAAATCAAACAGGGCTCTTCAAATTATTTTTTGCTGTACAGCTTACATTTAATTAATATTTTTAAATAATTGTCAGCATCATACGTACACTTTGGAGTAAGTAGAACAAAATTAGTGTCAAAGACACTGATGACATTTATCACGGGTAAACAGTTTAGGTCATACTGAGAAATTACATTTTCCGGTTACAGTTATGCTGTTTAAAGGCATTAAGAATAAAATATTTGAATATTACAGTACAATTACCTCAATATATCACAATCTTGCAAGTTCTGTCTCTGCAAACAGTCACAGTCTTCAGGATCACAAGATTCAGGTAGTGCATCGAAATTCAGAGCTAACTTATACATCTGCAAACTCGGTATCTCTCTCCAGTTATCACTAAATTTTGCTTTCAGAAGATTGTCCACATCTGTTTTCTTTGCATCCGTGAAAGTTCTCAATTTATCAATTATAGGAGGTTTAAACAATTGTTCCATGTTTGTTCCTCGTTTCAGTATTGTTTTGAAATTTTTTGATGGATCATCACACCTATACGTTGGCTCCATCTTTACTCTGGCGAGGAGCTTCCCGTTTAGAATACATTTCCTCAGAATTATCCTCTTCATATCCTTTATTCCATCCAATTTTCTGAATTGTTTTGCAAGCTTTTTGTAATCTTAGACAGTCAATCTTTCTTAGTGATCTTACTTTCCCTGTTTCCGCCTGCGGTGCCGTATGTACTAAAAGCGGGCGTTAAATACTACACATTTCATTTCATTTATAAACTTCTCTATATTCTATATTCTTCAGGAGTGAGAATGTCGAAGCATTTTCTGAGGGCCTTCTCTACAACTCCAAACAAGCGATCCGCGGGTAAATAAGAATGCCCTCTAACAGAAATATTTCTGTAATGTTTGTGAGATTTGCAGGAGCTTTCTTTTGGAGGCAATAAACCAGAGCATGAATTACGTGCATGTTTTTATTTTGGCCTCCGCAGCCATCAGTAAAAAGTGGTGATCGAGTCCTCAAAATGAGCTTCCTCCAGATAAAAAAGTACACCCCATGACACCTCGTTTGCTCCTCTGCCACCTTAAGTCTTATTCCATGTAAAGAATGTAGCATTCTTATCGCTGATGTCAGTGACAAATAGCGCATAAAACGATATTTGGTGGGAGTAGTATGCTACGCCAATTGATAACTTGGGAAGGGGCTCTACCTGTTGCAAATCGAAGCAGAAACTTCTCGTATCAGCATAACATTCTTTCATTAATTTGTGGAAGATTTTGGAACGAAGTTTGTGTATATATACTTTTTATAACGTCTCTGCCAGTTCTTGAACACGTGCTGCAGACCATTCTTTGTCAGATCCTTGAGAATCGCCTTACTTTTCTTGGGCACTGCTTCAGAGTTCTTAAATCGAATACCCCTAAGCATCATTATGATCCTGAAGGAAAAGAAGCCAGCACAGTGTGGAAATCGCCAGCTTCTCCTACACCAAAATAAGGCAAAATTTGTTCCATCTGCAGGAAACGTGATGGTGATCACATTCTTTACTGTGATGGAATGATTTACCAGCATGTAGTTCCCCCTCACTCTACTGTTACAGCAGCATACTACACGTCAGTATTGACTACACTGAGCAAGCACATTGCAAAAAAACGACCAGATCTTTCTCGGACTGGGTGGCGACTTCATCATGACAATGCACGACCTCGCGTCACAAATCAAGTCATGCAGTTTCTGGTTCAATTCAACATTACCTGTGTGACACATCCACCACCAGTGCTCAAGAAAAGTTAGGTGACTGTATATCTTGTGACTTTGTGGGTTCGTGAAATTAAAAGTCCAATTGCATAAACTCAAAATGTTCTTTATTTCCACCGAATTACAGTTGGAACAGTTGCCGATTACATAGAATTACGTAGCGCATACAATTACAATCCACCAATTCGTCTGTCACAGGTCCACTCCACACTCACTATTACTTACAACTCCTCTGATACACGTACACAGTCTTAGAGTCCGTTCGCTAGCACGGCGCTCCTCACGGCTGCTCGCCAAGAACTGAACTGACTCGTCCACTGCATCCCTTATATACGCTGATCGCTGTGTCTGGAAGTTTCGCGGATCATTAAATCATCCCGATGGTTCCAGACGTCAGGGGGAGGGAAAAGAGACGGTAAAGTGCCTCGTGACACTTCCCTAACCATCACCTTCAGTGAACGCCACAAGATAAATGGGTAGGCGTGGCCTCAATGCCTCCTGTCGCCCACCCAGCTACTAGCTGGTCGTGCCTTCCGATAATTAGGTGACAATCTATACTTTTCAGGTGTAAACTAATAGGTATACTACATTAATCCAAACTTTTCCACTTGGCTGTTACTTTCACTTCTTGTGCTTGTCATTTTTACTAAGCCAGTAGGAACATAAATTGTTGCTAATGGGTTTTGTCACAACTATTGTGGCATAACAGTTACGTTGCTCCTTTTCAGATTTTGGTACCAAAAGTAGTTTTAGAAATATATTGTAGGTAGTAAATCCAGGGAATGTGCATTGGTTCCAAAATATTTTCAGTGAAGGACAGTACTGTCCCTAATATAAAAGTACTTATAAAGTTTAATACACAAGTGAAAATTGTGGTGAAGCTATATTAGCTATACTCTCTTGTCTATTCTCTGTGGTAATATTTATTAAGTAGATGTCGGTATGACTAGCGGACCTGGAGTGAGGATAGATTCGTGCTTTGTGCTTTGTGCACGAGGCTACCATAGCGTGGCACTTGTTTTGGTCTTTCTTGGTGAACCTTGATAGGGAATAGACCGATATCACGATATAGGGCAACCACATATTTTGGAATCCAACTTAAAAGGTAAATGTGTTTTTGTTTATTGTAATTGTATCTAACGTTTATTAAAAGTGTTAAATCAAAGTAATTTTTGTTTTTGTTTTAAAATTGTAATTTAGATGCCACCTGATAAAATGATTTTTGGTGTACCGAAGCCTCTCATGCATTTCGAATTGACTCTTTAATACCATCTAGTTACGTTCCCACAAGTTCATAATTAACGTCAAGTAAAACAGTTACGGCAATTGGTTGAGACGCCGGATAATATTTTTTATCAATTGGTAAAAGTACATAATTTTTTTTTTTTTTTTTTTTTTTTTTTTTTTTTTTTTTTTTTTTTTTTTTTTTTTGCCATTCCATTGAAAAACGTGAAGTTATTTTTGAACTATAGAAGTTTTACCACTTTGTATTTGAGAGTTTTAAGTTTGGATTCTGAAGGATGTGGTTGGTGTAGATTATAAAATAAATTTTGTTTCGAATTAATGTAATTCTTTTTATTTTTTTGAAAATTCAAATTTTGTAAAGAAATTTGTTACGTATCAAAATTGTTTTTCTTTTTCGCGTAATGTTGTATTGAAACTAATAAAAAGAGATGTTAATTTGAAGTTTATTTTATATATCCTGCTATATTTAGAGATTAAAACGAGAAATTTGCATAAAAGTGACGTCTGAGAATAATATTACGTAACAAACAAAAGTTAAACATAGTTGGCGTGGGTTACTATTGATTTTTCTTTGGGAATTGAGTGTAATGCATAAAAGGTTTAAAATAACGATGCTTTTGGACTTTCAATTTGAAATTTTTATTGAATTCAAGGATTAAAATGTTACAGTTGCGTGGTGAAAGTTTAAAGTTCAAATTTGGATAAGAATATCAGTTGTAATAAGTAAGTTTTCGTCCCATGCCTTAGGTTCAAGTTTTAAATGCTTGAAACAAGTCATATTGTGATTTATGTGTTAAAAACGGATATATTGAAGTGACCAGATGTTTCATTACTAGGAGTGTGATTCAAGGAAGTAAAGTTTTAAAGTGATATAAAAGTTGAATCTTTCGCCAGGAATTGAGTGAAATAGCTATCGGTCACTGGTAAAGTCCACGTATTGTGATGTGATGTTTCATTAGGTGAAATTTCCCATTTCCCCTAACAAGTTGATAGTTCCCTTGTTAGTTCTGTCTTCAAGTATTACTAATTTCATTCCATTTGTTAGTATCTGTTTAAATGTACTTAAAGGGACAGTGATATGTTATTATACTTTGTGAAGTATTAATATCAAGATCTTGGTAAAACAAATATTAAGTTGTGCTGGGTGACATTTTGTGAAAAATTCCAATTCTTTTAAGTGTAAACTAGTTTGGAGATCATTTTAAATGTCACCATGTCTAGGAGACGTAGTCGACAAAATTCTAATTTGCCAGTTGAGCCCATTGAGGTGCAATCGACCTCTGAACAGTCTACTACTAGGGAAACTATGGGTCAACCGACACATATATTGCCTATACAGAGTAATTCGACACAAAATGCAATTTTTAGAACTACGATTGAGCCATTTTATTACAGTAATACCTCGTCATTATCAGCAGTTGAGTTTCTTAAAAATTTCGAGGTGGCTGCTTCTGCAAATGTTTGGACCGTTGACATGAAACTTAAGTTTTTCCCTGTTACTTAAAAGAAAAATCTGTGTTATGGTTTCAAACTTTTCAGCATAGGCATCCACAGTATGATTGGGTTCTTTTGACCACAGATTATCTAAAGGCGTTTGCGATTACTAACGCTGCTGATTTATTGATGATCTAACTTAGACAACGAATTCAGTTAGACACAGAATTAGTAACAGATTATGCTTATGTGTTCTCATTCTGTGATTGGGTCAATCCAGTTATGAACAGCTGGAGCAGCTTGGGCATTTGTTAAAAGATTTTAGGCCACGATATGCAAAAACTTTAGCAACACTTAACCCTCAAACAGTTGTTGATGTGCTAGAAGTCCTTAGAAGAGTAGATAAAGCATAATTTTATATCCACAAAGACAAAACTTGCTACTTGCAAAATCACCTGTTCCCCAAAAACCAGCTATCATGCCCCCTATTATAATAATGCCCATGTGTTGAAAGTAAAGCCATACTCTCTCAAGGACTCAGCTTTTTGTTGATGTTGTGTAACCTGTTTTATGGTGAACAATTGACAGGTTGTTTCTTTCATATTTTATCGTATCCTTTTATATGTGTAATTGTATACAATGTGAGTTATTACTAAATAAATACCACAGGTTATGGGCCACGCTGGATTTGTTCTTGTTGTCAGACAATTTCCTCATTAATTGGAAGTTTGTCTTCATTTCGTCAGTTAGTCGTGCCATTCGACACAGCTCTGGCACTAGATATATTTTACATACTTGTATTCCTTTCTTGCCCTTTAGTTGTGATATCAGCATAGGTTGACGTATATCCTCTACCTAGATGTTGTACTTCACACTGTAGTATTCAGAATATGATATTTCTTTATCTACAAGCAAGAAACAAGATAATTGACGGATGGAAGTGATATATCCTGACCACAGCTTTATCTTGTGATTACAAATTGAGATTTTAGCATATGCTTCATATAAATACCGACCAACCGGCTGCAGATCAAGTGTTTAAAGGCAGATTTGCACAAGGATGTTAAATATATGCATATAACGATAATCTGTGATGTTCATCTTTCCCATCAGAGACAACTGTATCGTATATTTTCGTTTTTCATATTCTGCAGGCAAAAAGTAGATCCAGATCGTATCTCTTGGCAGTGACAAGAACAGATCCATCCAATATATATGCGCCAAAATAGTTTTTTTTGTGCATAACAAATGCTTCTTTATCTCCTTCGAATCTTCATCAGGGCAGTAATCTACATCATACTGATACAAGTACCAGTCTGACGTGATTTGGACACTAAAATAATTTGCTTTAAGAGATATTTCATCTCCAGCTTTACCTTTTTGTGGTACTGCCTTTGGATATGAGGGAATAGTCCTCGTTTTCTTGTTCCTTTGTCCTGCCTGCTTGGAATGGGCGGCTGAATTTCTTGGATTCATCTCTTGTATCTTGCCGTGCTTGGACATTTCTCTGTATCGCGTTATCTCCTGTGCTAGTTATCGGATGGTCAGGCTGCGCTGCACATATGCTGGCCACATTTTCTCCCTGCAACTGTGAAATGCTAGGCCTATGAAATTGTCTGATCTCCCCTAGGGGATTTGATCTCGAAATACATCTGCTTCAGATGTGGGGGCATCTCTTTCATTGTCTTTCATTTGCTCTTGCATGTAGCTCGGCAACTGTTTCAAACTTGCTGGTTGAGTCATCAGTTGGGAATCTAGAAAGCAAAGAACAACATCCTATCAACTGCGGAAGCAGCATATATGTCTATGACTGATGATGCCAAAGAGGCACATCATTTGAAACAACATGCAAATGATTTTTAACTAAAATACAGTCATATATTAATCCTAAATGATAATCAGGCTTCCAAGAATCTAGCAGAAAATCCAATAATTGGTTCTCGTTCAAAACACATAAGCATAAGGGGACCCTTCATAACGGAAACCGTAATCGCAGGAGACCTTACGATTACCCACTGCAGAACAGAAGAGATGGATGAAGACGTTCTCACCAAACCCGTGCCTGTATCATAATTTGTTATGTGTAGAAAACGTTTGGGACTTAAATAAAGATGTTATATTTTCTTCTTCGTCCTTGTTCGTTCATGAGGGGGAGCGTTGGTAAGTAAAGACATACTCTCTCAAGGACTCAGTTTTTGTTGATGTTGTGTAACCTGTTTTATGGTGAACAATTGAAAGGTTTTATTTAACAAGATGCACTGCTTAAAATAGATGGCTTCACCTTCCTACATATTATTGTATGCTTGTATATGTGTAATTGTATACAGTGTGCCTTATTACTTAAAAAAAAAATACCACATTTTATGAGCGCAGATGGATTTGTTCTTGTTCTGAGAGCCAATTCCCTCATTAATTGGCTGTTCGTCCTCATTTCGTCTGTTAGTCCTGTCATTCAACACGGCTCTGGTACAAGAAGTATTTTACATACTTGCATTCCTTTCTTGCCCTTTAGTTGTGATATCAGCATAGGTTGACGTATATCCTTTCCCTTGTTGTTGTACTTCATACTGTAGTATTCAGTTTATGATATTTCTTTATCTACAAGCAAGAAACAACATAATGGAGTACTGCTAAAGCATACATTATCTATGTGATATGTTCTGTTGTTGTAGTCTGTTAAAACAGTTGCACCAATAATATCTTTGGCAAAAGCTTCCTTAAGCTCCTCCTTTGTTGAAACCTTTTGACACAAAGAAAGTTACATGTGATAAGCAGTATCCATTCACATCACTTTATGTGTAACCTCAATACACTGTAGAAAAACTTCCTCATGGTGACGGCTGGATGTGATATATCCTGGCCAGAGCTCGTTCTTGTGATTAGGAATCTGCTTCATAAAAATACCCACCAACCTGCTGCAGGTCAAGTTTTTAAAGGCAGATTCGCACAAGGATGTTAAATAAAGGTATATAACGATAATCTGTGATGTTCATCATCCCCATCAGAGACAACTGTATAGTATATTTTTGTTTTTGATATTCTGCAGGTGAAAAATACAACCAGATCGTCCCTTTTGGCAGTGACAAGAACAGATCCATCCAACATATATGCGCCAAAGTAGCTTTTAATTGTCCATATAAAATGCTTCTTCATGTCCTACGAATCTTCATCACGACAGAAATCTACATCATATTGATACAGGTACCACTCTGAGGTAATATGGACACTAAAATAATTTGCTTTAAGAGACATTTCGTCTCCAGCTTTGCCATTTTGTGGTACTGGCTTTGGATATCAGCGAAAATTGCTCATTTCGTTTTCTTGCTCCTTTGTCCTGCCTCAGTACAATGGGCGGCTGAATTTCTTGGATTCATCTCTTGCAAATTGCCGTGCTTGGGCATTTCACGGCATCGCGCCATCTCCTGTGCTAGTTATTGGATGATCAGGCTGCGCTGCAGATATGCTGGACACAATTTCTCCCTGTAACTGTGAAATGCCAGGCCTATGAACTTGTCTGATCTCCCCTTGAGGAGTTGATCTCGAAATACATCTGCTTCAGATGCGGGGGCTTCTCTTTCGTTGTCCTTCATTTGCTCATGCATGTAGCTCGGCAACTGTTTCAAATTTGCTGGTTCAGTCATAAGTTGGGAATCTAGAAAGCAAAGAACAACAGCCCTATCAACTGCGGAAGCAGCATATATGTCTATGACTGATGATGCCAAAGAGGCACATCATTTGAAACAACATGCAAATAATTTTTAACTAAAATACAGTCATATACTAATCCTAAATTATAATCAGGCTTCCAAGAATCTAGCAGAAAATCCAATAATTGGTTCTCGTTCAAAACACATAAGCATAAGGGGACCCTTCATAACGGAAACCGTAATCGCAGGAGACCTTACGATTACCCACTGCAGAACAGAAGAGATGGATGAAGACATTCTCACCAAAGCCCTGCCTGTATCATAATTTGTTATGTGTAGAAACAGTTTGGGACTTAAATTAAGATGTTATATTTTCTTCTTCGTCCTTGTTCTTTCATGAGGGGGAGCGTTGGTAAGTAAAGACATACTCTCTCAAGGACTCAGTTTTTGTTGATGTTGTGTAACCTGCTTTATGGTGAACAATTGACAGGTTTTATTTAACAAGATGCACTGCTTAAAATATATGGCTTCACCTTCCTACATATTATTGTATGCTTGTATATGTGTAATTGTATGCAATGTGCCTTATTACTAAACAAATACCACATTTTACTTGCGCAGATGGATTTGTTCTTGTTCTATCAGCCAATAACCTCATTAATTGGACTTTTGTCCTCATTTCGTCAGTTAGTCCTGCCATTCAACACGGCTCTAGTACAAGATATATTTTACATACTTGAATTCTTTTCTTGCTTTTTAGTTGTGATATCAGCATAGGTTAACGTATATCCTTTACCTTGATGTTGTACTTCATACTGTGATATTCAGTTTATGACATTTCCTTATCTACAAGCATGAAACAACATAATGGAGTACTGTTAAAGCATACATCATCTAAGTGATACGTTCTGTTGTTGTAGTCTGTTAAAACAGTTGCACCAATAATATCTTTGGCAAAAGCTTCCTTAAGCTCCTCCTTTGTTGAAACCTTTTGACACAAAGAAAGATACATGTGATAAGCAGTATCCATTCACATCTCTTTATGTGTAACCTCAATACACTGTAGAAAAATATCCTTATGGTGACGGCTGGATGTGATATATCCTGGCCACAGCTCGTTCTTGTGATTAGGAATCTGCTTCATAAAAATACCCACCAACCTGCTGCAGTTCCAGTGTTTAAAGCAGATTCGCACAAGGATGTTAAATATATGCATATAACTATAATCTGTGATGTTCAACTTTCCCACCAGAGACAACTGTATAGTATATTTTTGTTTTTGATACTCTGCAGGCGCAAAATACAAACAGATCGTCCCTTTTGGCAGTGACAAGAACACATCCATCCAATATATGCATATAAAATGCTTCTTTATGTCCTGCGAATCTTCATCACGACAGGAATCTACATCATATTGATACAAGTACCACTCTGAGGCAATTTGGACACTAAAATAATTTGCTTTAAGAGACATTTCGTCTCCAGCTATGCCTTTTTGTGGTACTGGCTTTGGATATCAGCGAAAATTGCTCATTTCGTTTTCTTGCTCCTTTGTCCTGCCTGAGTGCAATGGGCGGTTGAATTTCTTAGATTCATCTCTTGCAAATTGCCGTGTTTGGACATTTCTCGGCATCGCGCCATCTCCTGTGCTAGTTATTGGATGATCAGGCTGTGCTGCACATATGCTGGCCACATTTTCTCCCTGAGACTGTGAAATGCCAGGCCTATGAAATTGTCTGATCTCCCGTTGAGGAGTTGAGGAGTTGCACTGCTTAAAATAGATGCCTTCAACTTCCTACATTTTATTGTATGCTTGTATATGTGTAATTGTATACAATGTGCCTTATTACTAAATAAATACCCCATTTTACTTGCGCAGATGGATTTGTTCTTGTTCTATCAGCCAATTCTCTCATTAATTGGACTTTTGTCCTCATTTCGTCAGTTAGTCCTGCCATTCAACAGGCTCTAGTACAAGATATATTTTACATACTTGAATTCTTTTCTTGCCCATTAGTTGTGATATCAGCATAGGTTAACGTATATCCTTTACCTTGATGTTGTACTTCATACTGTGATATTCAGTTTATGATATTTCTTTATCTACAAGCAAGAAACATAATAATGGAGTACTGCTAAAGCATACATCATCTATGTGATATGTTCTGTTGTTGTAGTCTGTTAAAACAGTTGCACCAATAATATCTTTGGCAAAAGCTTCCTTAAGCTCCTCCTTTGTTGATTACTTTTGACACAAAGGAAGATACATGTGATAAGCAGTATCCATTCTCATCGCTTTATGTGTAACCTCAATACACAGTAGAAGAACGCCCTCATGGTGACGGCTGGATGTAATGTATCCTGGCCACAGCTCTGTCTTGTGTTTAGGAATCTGCTTCATCAATAGCCCCACCAACCTGCAGCAGGCCAACTGTTTCAAGGCAGTTTAGCAAAAGGATGTTAAATATCTGCATATAACGATAATCTATGATGTTCATTTTTCCCTTCAGAGACAACTGCATAGCATATTTTTGTTTTTGATACATTGCAGGCTAAACAAATATATCCAGATCGTATTTTTGGCAGTGACAAGAACTGATCCATCAATTACATATGCGCCAAGGTAGCCTTTATTTGTCGGCATCAAATGCTTCTTTATGTACTTCGAATCTTCATCACGACAGAAATTTATTTCATAATGATACAGTACCACTCTGAGGTGATTTGGACACTAAAATAATTTGCTTTAAGAGATATTTCATCTCCAGCTTTACTTTTTTGTATACTTCCTTTGGATATGAGGGAATAGTCCTCGTTTTCTTGTTCCTTTGTCCTGCCTGCTTGAAATGGGTAGCTGAATTTCTTGGATTCATCTCTAGCATCTTGCTGTGCTTGGTCATTTCTCTGTATCGCGCCATCTTCTGTGCTAGTTATTGGATGATCAGGCTGTGTGGCACATATGCTGGCCACATTTTCTCCCTGCGACTGTGAAATGCCAGGCCTATGAAATTGTCTGATCTCCCCTTGAGGAGTTGAGGAAGTGCACTGCTTAAAATAGATGCCTTCAACTTCCTACATTTTATTGTATGCTTGTATATGTGTAATTGTATACAATGTGCCTTATTACTAAATAAATACCCCATTTTACTTGCGCAGATGGATTTGTTCTTGTTCTATCAGCCAATTCTCTCATTAATTGGACCTTTGTCCTCATTTCGTCAGTTAGTCCTGCCATTCAACACGGCTCTAGTACAAGATATATTTTACATACTTTAATTCTTTTCTTGCTTTTTAGTTGTGATATCAGCATAGGTTAACGTATATCCTTTACCTTGATGTTGTACTTCATACTGTGATATGCAGTTTATGATATTTCGTTATCTACAAGCAAGAAACAACATAATGGAGTACTGCTAAAGCATACATCATCTATGTGATATGTTCTGTTGTTGTAGTCTGTTAAAACAGTTGCACCAATAATATCTTTGGCAAAAGCTTCCTTAAGCTCCTCCTTTGTTGATATCTTTTGACACAAAGAAAGATACATGTGATAAGCAGTATCCATTCACATCACTTTATGTGTAACCTCAATACACTGTAGAAAAACATCCTCATGGTGACGGCTGGATGTGATATATCCTGGCCACAGCTCGTTCTTGTGATTAGGAATCTGCTTCATAAAAATACCCACCAACCTGCTGCAGTTCCAGTGTTTAAAGGCAGATTCGCACAAGGATGTTAAATATATGCATATAACGATAATCTGTGGTGCTCATCTTTCCCACCAGAGACAACTGTATAGTATACTTTGTTTTTGATACTCTGCAGGCGCAAAATACAAACAGATCGTCCCTTTTGGCAGTGACAAGAACACATCCATCCAATATATGCATATAAAATGCTTCTTTATGTCCTGCGAATCTTCATCACGACAGGAATCTACATCATATTGATACAAGTACCACTCTGAGGCAATTTGGACACTAAAATAATTTGCTTTAAGAGACATTTCGTCTCCAGCTATGCCTTTTTGTGGTACTGGCTTTGGATATCAGCGAAAATTGCTCATTTCGTTTTCTTGCTCCTTTGTCCTGCCTGAGTGCAATGGGCGGTTGAATTTCTTAGATTCATCTCTTGCAAATTGCCGTGTTTGGACATTTCTCGGCATCGCGCCATCTCCTGTGCTAGTTA
Source organism: Mantis religiosa (assembly GCA_030765055.1). Taxonomy (NCBI): domain Eukaryota; kingdom Metazoa; phylum Arthropoda; class Insecta; order Mantodea; family Mantidae; genus Mantis; species Mantis religiosa. Next base: position 35,142,817 of record CM060951.1, read on the forward strand.
TTGGATGATCAGGCTGTGCTGCACATATGCTGGCCACATTTTCTCCCTGAGACTGTGAAATGCCAGGCCTATGAAATTGTCTGATCTCCCGTTGAGGAGTTGAGGAGTTGCACTGCTTAAAATAGATGCCTTCAACTTCCTACATTTTATTGTATGCTTGTATATGTGTAATTGTATACAATGTGCCTTATTACTAAATAAATACCCCATTTTACTTGCGCAGATGGATTTGTTCTTGTTCTATCAGCCAATTCTCTCATTAATTGGACTTTTGTCCTCATTTCGTCAGTTAGTCCTGCCATTCAACAGGCTCTAGTACAAGATATATTTTACATACTTGAATTCTTTTCTTGCCCATTAGTTGTGATATCAGCATAGGTTAACGTATATCCTTTACCTTGATGTTGTACTTCATACTGTGATATTCAGTTTATGATATTTCTTTATCTACAAGCAAGAAACATAATAATGGAGTACTGCTAAAGCATACATCATCTATGTGATATGTTCTGTTGTTGTAGTCTGTTAAAACAGTTGCACCAATAATATCTTTGGCAAAAGCTTCCTTAAGCTCCTCCTTTGTTGATTACTTTTGACACAAAGGAAGATACATGTGATAAGCAGTATCCATTCTCATCGCTTTATGTGTAACCTCAATACACAGTAGAAGAACGCCCTCATGGTGACGGCTGGATGTAATGTATCCTGGCCACAGCTCTGTCTTGTGTTTAGGAATCTGCTTCATCAATAGCCCCACCAACCTGCAGCAGGCCAACTGTTTCAAGGCAGTTTAGCAAAAGGATGTTAAATATCTGCATATAACGATAATCTATGATGTTCATTTTTCCCTTCAGAGACAACTGCATAGCATATTTTTGTTTTTGATACATTGCAGGCTAAACAAATATATCCAGATCGTATTTTTGGCAGTGACAAGAACTGATCCATCAATTACATATGCGCCAAGGTAGCCTTTATTTGTCGGCATCAAATGCTTCTTTATGTACTTCGAATCTTCATCACGACAGAAATTTATTTCATAATGATACAGTACCACTCTGAGGTGATTTGGACACTAAAATAATTTGCTTTAAGAGATATTTCATCTCCAGCTTTACTTTTTTGTATACTTCCTTTGGATATGAGGGAATAGTCCTCGTTTTCTTGTTCCTTTGTCCTGCCTGCTTGAAATGGGTAGCTGAATTTCTTGGATTCATCTCTAGCATCTTGCTGTGCTTGGTCATTTCTCTGTATCGCGCCATCTTCTGTGCTAGTTATTGGATGATCAGGCTGTGTGGCACATATGCTGGCCACATTTTCTCCCTGCGACTGTGAAATGCCAGGCCTATGAAATTGTCTGATCTCCCCTTGAGGAGTTGAGGAAGTGCACTGCTTAAAATAGATGCCTTCAACTTCCTACATTTTATTGTATGCTTGTATATGTGTAATTGTATACAATGTGCCTTATTACTAAATAAATACCCCATTTTACTTGCGCAGATGGATTTGTTCTTGTTCTATCAGCCAATTCTCTCATTAATTGGACCTTTGTCCTCATTTCGTCAGTTAGTCCTGCCATTCAACACGGCTCTAGTACAAGATATATTTTACATACTTTAATTCTTTTCTTGCTTTTTAGTTGTGATATCAGCATAGGTTAACGTATATCCTTTACCTTGATGTTGTACTTCATACTGTGATATGCAGTTTATGATATTTCGTTATCTACAAGCAAGAAACAACATAATGGAGTACTGCTAAAGCATACATCATCTATGTGATATGTTCTGTTGTTGTAGTCTGTTAAAACAGTTGCACCAATAATATCTTTGGCAAAAGCTTCCTTAAGCTCCTCCTTTGTTGATATCTTTTGACACAAAGAAAGATACATGTGATAAGCAGTATCCATTCACATCACTTTATGTGTAACCTCAATACACTGTAGAAAAACATCCTCATGGTGACGGCTGGATGTGATATATCCTGGCCACAGCTCGTTCTTGTGATTAGGAATCTGCTTCATAAAAATACCCACCAACCTGCTGCAGTTCCAGTGTTTAAAGGCAGATTCGCACAAGGATGTTAAATATATGCATATAACGATAATCTGTGGTGCTCATCTTTCCCACCAGAGACAACTGTATAGTATACTTTGTTTTTGATACTCTGCAGGCGCAAAATACAAACAGATCGTCCCTTTTGGCAGTGACAAGAACACATCCATCCAATATATGCATATAAAATGCTTCTTTATGTCCTGCGAATCTTCATCACGACAGGAATCTACATCATATTGATACAAGTACCACTCTGAGGCAATTTGGACACTAAAATAATTTGCTTTAAGAGACATTTCGTCTCCAGCTATGCCTTTTTGTGGTACTGGCTTTGGATATCAGCGAAAATTGCTCATTTCGTTTTCTTGCTCCTTTGTCCTGCCTGAGTGCAATGGGCGGTTGAATTTCTTAGATTCATCTCTTGCAAATTGCCGTGTTTGGACATTTCTCGGCATCGCGCCATCTCCTGTGCTAGTTATTGGATGATCAGGCTGTGCTGCACATATGCTGGCCACATTTTCTCCCTGAGACTGTGAAATGCCAGGCCTATGAAATTGTCTGATCTCCCGTTGAGGAGTTGAGGAGTTGCACTGCTTAAAATAGATGCCTTCAACTTCCTACATTTTATTGTATGCTTGTATATGTGTAATTGTATACAATGTGCCTTATTACTAAATAAATACCCCATTTTACTTGCGCAGATGGATTTGTTCTTGTTCTATCAGCCAATTCTCTCATTAATTGGACTTTTGTCCTCATTTCGTCAGTTAGTCCTGCCATTCAACAGGCTCTAGTACAAGATATATTTTACATACTTGAATTCTTTTCTTGCCCATTAGTTGTGATATCAGCATAGGTTAACGTATATCCTTTACCTTGATGTTGTACTTCATACTGTGATATTCAGTTTATGATATTTCTTTATCTACAAGCAAGAAACATAATAATGGAGTACTGCTAAAGCATACATCATCTATGTGATATGTTCTGTTGTTGTAGTCTGTTAAAACAGTTGCACCAATAATATCTTTGGCAAAAGCTTCCTTAAGCTCCTCCTTTGTTGATTACTTTTGACACAAAGGAAGATACATGTGATAAGCAGTATCCATTCTCATCGCTTTATGTGTAACCTCAATACACAGTAGAAGAACGCCCTCATGGTGACGGCTGGATGTAATGTATCCTGGCCACAGCTCTGTCTTGTGTTTAGGAATCTGCTTCATCAATAGCCCCACCAACCTGCAGCAGGCCAACTGTTTCAAGGCAGTTTAGCAAAAGGATGTTAAATATCTGCATATAACGATAATCTATGATGTTCATTTTTCCCTTCAGAGACAACTGCATAGCATATTTTTGTTTTTGATACATTGCAGGCTAAACAAATATATCCAGATCGTATTTTTGGCAGTGACAAGAACTGATCCATCAATTACATATGCGCCAAGGTAGCCTTTATTTGTCGGCATCAAATGCTTCTTTATGTACTTCGAATCTTCATCACGACAGAAATTTATTTCATAATGATACAGTACCACTCTGAGGTGATTTGGACACTAAAATAATTTGCTTTAAGAGATATTTCATCTCCAGCTTTACTTTTTTGTATACTTCCTTTGGATATGAGGGAATAGTCCTCGTTTTCTTGTTCCTTTGTCCTGCCTGCTTGAAATGGGTAGCTGAATTTCTTGGATTCATCTCTAGCATCTTGCTGTGCTTGGTCATTTCTCTGTATCGCGCCATCTCCTGTGCTAGTTATTGGATGATCAGGCTGTGTGGCACATATGCTGGCCACATTTTCTCCCTGCGACTGTGAAATGCCAGGCCTATGAAATTGTCTGATCTCCCCTTGAGGAGTTGAGGAAGTGCACTGCTTAAAATAGATGCCTTCAACTTCCTACATTTTATTGTATGCTTGTATATGTGTAATTGTATACAATGTGCCTTATTACTAAATAAATACCCCATTTTACTTGCGCAGATGGATTTGTTCTTGTTCTATCAGCCAATTCTCTCATTAATTGGACCTTTGTCCTCATTTCGTCAGTTAGTCCTGCCATTCAACACGGCTCTAGTACAAGATATATTTTACATACTTTAATTCTTTTCTTGCTTTTTAGTTGTGATATCAGCATAGGTTAACGTATATCCTTTACCTTGATGTTGTACTTCATACTGTGATATGCAGTTTATGATATTTCGTTATCTACAAGCAAGAAACAACATAATGGAGTACTGCTAAAGCATACATCATCTATGTGATATGTTCTGTTGTTGTAGTCTGTTAAAACAGTTGCACCAATAATATCTTTGGCAAAAGCTTCCTTAAGCTCCTCCTTTGTTGATATCTTTTGACACAAAGAAAGATACATGTGATAAGCAGTATCCATTCACATCACTTTATGTGTAACCTCAATACACTGTAGAAAAACATCCTCATGGTGACGGCTGGATGTGATATATCCTGGCCACAGCTCGTTCTTGTGATTAGGAATCTGCTTCATAAAAATACCCACCAACCTGCTGCAGTTCCAGTGTTTAAAGGCAGATTCGCACAAGGATGTTAAATATATGCATATAACGATAATCTGTGGTGCTCATCTTTCCCACCAGAGACAACTGTATAGTATACTTTGTTTTTGATATTCTGCAGGCGCAAAATACAACCAGATCGTCCCTTTTGGCAGTGACAAGAACAGATCCATCCAATATACATCCATATAAAATGCTTCTTTATGTCCTGCGAATCTTCATCACGACAGAAATATACATCATATTGATACAAGTACCACTCTGAGGTAATTTGGACACTAAAATAATTTGCTTTAAGAGACATTTCGTCTCCAGCTATGCCTTTTTGTGGTACTGGCTTTGGATATAAGCGAAAATTGCGCATTTCGTTTTCTTGCTCCTTTGTCCTGCCTGAGTGCAATGGGCGGCTAAATTTCTTGAATTCATCTCTTGCCAATTGAAGTGTTTGGACATTTCTTGGCATCGCGCCATCTCCTGTGCTAGTTATTGGATGATCAGGCTGTGCTGCACATATGCTGGCCACATTTTCTCCCTGCGACTCTGAAATGCCAGGCCTATGAAATTGTCTGATCTCCCCTTGAGGAGTTGAGGAGTTGCACTGCTTAAGATAGATGCCTTCAACTTCCTACATTTTATTGTATACTTGTATATGTGTAATTGTATACAATGTGCCTTGTTACTAAGTAAATACCCCATTTTACTTGTGAAGATGGATTTGTTCTTGTTCTATCAGCTAAACCTCTCATTAATTGGACCTTTGTCCTCATTTCGTCAGTTAGTCCTGCCATTCAACACGGCTCTGGTACAAGATATATTTTACATACTTGAATTCTTTTCTTGCCCTTTAGTTCTGATATCAGCATAGGTTAACGTATATCCTTTACCTTGATGTTGTACTTCATACTGTGATATTCAGTTTATGATATTTCGTTATTTACAAGCAAGAAACAACATAATGGAGTACTGCTAAAGCATACATCATCTATGTGATATGTTCTGTTGTTGTAGTCTGTTAAAACAGTTGCACCAATAATATCTTTGGCAAAAGCTTCCTTAAGCTCCTCCTTTGTTGATATCTTTTGACACAAAGAAAGATACATGTGATAAGCAGTATCCATTCTCATCGCTTTATGTGTAACCTCAATACACAGTAGAAGAACGCCCTCATGGTGACGGCTGGATGTAATGTATCCTGGCCACAGCTCTGTCTTGTGTTTAGGAATCTGCTTCATAAATAGCCCCACCACCCTGCAGCAGGCCAAATCTTTCAAGGCAGATTAGCAAAAGGATGTTAAATATCTGCATATAACGATAATCTATGATGTTCATCTTTCCCTTCAGAGACAACTGCATAGTATATTTTGGTTTTTGATACATTGCAGGCTAAACAAATATATCCAGATCGTATCTTTTGGCAGTGACAAGAACTGATCCATCAATTACATATGCGCCAAGTTAGCCTTTATTTGTCGGCATCAAATGCTTCTTTATGTACTTCGAATCCTCATCACGACAGAAATTTACATCATACTGATACAGTACCACTCTGAGGTGATTTGGACACTAAAATAATTTGCTTTAAGAGATATTTCATCTCCAGCTTTACCTTTTTATAGTACTGCCTTTGGATATGAGGGAATAGTCCTCGTTTTCTTGTTCCTTTGTCCTGCCTGCTTGGAATGGGTAGCTGAATTTCTTGGACTCATCTCTGGCATCTTGCTGTGCTTGGTCATTTCTCTGTATCGCGCCATCTCCTGTGCTAGTTATTGGATGGTCAGGCTGCGCTGCACATATGCTGGCCACATTTTCTCCCTGCAACTGTGAAATGCCAGGCCTATGAACTTGTCTGATCTCCCCTTGAGAAGTTGATCTCGCAAAATATCTGCTTCAGATGCGGGGTGTTCCCTTTCGTTGTCCTCCATTTGCTCTTGCATGTAGCTCGGCAACTGTTTCAAATTTTCTGGTTCAGTCATCAGTTGGAAACCTATAAAGCAAAGGACAGCAGCCCTATCAACTGCGGAAGCAGCATATATGTCTATGACTGATGCTGCCAAAGAGGCACATCATTTGAAACAGCTTGCAAATGATTCTGAACTAAAATACAGTCATATACTAATCCTAAATGATAATCAGGCTTCCAAGAATCTAGCAGAAATCCAATAATTGGTTCTCGTTCAAAACACATAAGCATAAGGGGACACTTCATACGGGAAACCGTGATCCCAGAAGACATCAAGATTACCTGCTGCAGAACAGAAGAGATGGATGCAGTCATTCGCACCAAAGTCATGCTTGCATCATAGTTATGTGTAGAAACGGCTTGGGACTTAAATAAAAATGTTATATTTTCTTCTTCGTCCTTGTTCGTTCATGAGGGGGGGGGGGTGTTGGTAAGTAAAGCCATACTCTGTCAAGGACTCAGTTTTTGTTGGTGTTGTGTAACCTGTTTTATGGTGAACAATTGACATGCCTTTTTTTTATCAGGTTGCACTGCTTAAAATGTTTGGGTTTAACTCACCATATTTTATTGTATCCTTTTATTGTATACAATGTGTCTTATTACTAAATAAATACAACACCATCATCACAAACTCTCCTGCAGTTGATCCACTTATAGAACTTACTCATAAATTTGGACAGTTATGTACACAGCTTAATCAGTTGCAGCCACTACCAACACCTGTATCTTCAAGTGAATAACGTTTTCAGTCACCGAGACGGTTCTAGCTGCAGATGTAGAGTCGATCCAAGTGTTAGATGCTTTAGATGCAACAGCTGAGGTCATTTGGCTGGTGATTGCTCGTCTGGAACTTCTCAGCCAAGAAACGACTGGTGCCAGGCCTCACGGGACCACAACCGGATGTCAGGATTGTCAGCCAGCGAGGTACCTGCAGGACCATCTCAGCGGAACATCACCTCAGCTATTCAGGACGAGTGTAATGTTATTGGTTCGAAATGTTAATTACCAGTATAGTAAGGTTACCATGTGACTTATTTTGGTGTTCTATCTCAGGCAGTACCTCATGATATTGTTGATTAATGTGATAGAAAAGAAATTTAATTATTATGAGCATACTCAATTGAGGTGATAATATGTCTAAATTTGAACAAATTGTGTCCAATGTTTTTTCAGGCTTTTCAGGTATTCCATGCTGTTTAATGTCTGTCTTTCTTAATTGTGAGTTTTGTATGAGGTTGCTTTGGTAAATGCTGAAACGTGTGCCAAAGTGTGAAATGAGTGTTTGCAGAATTGCTTCAAGGAAGTGGTGAGATGCAACTTTGAATGCATTGGTAGTATGTGTGAGATGTATTGCAGTGTGAGATGTACTAGAGATATCGCTTCGAGGAAGTGCTGAGATGCAGCCTTGAATGCATAGTGTGTGTGTGTGTGTGTGTGTGTGTGTGTGTGTGTGTGTGTGTGCGCGCGTGAGAGAGAGAGAGAGAGAGAGAGAGAGAGAGAGAGAGAGTGATGAATTAGAGGTGTTGCTTCAAGGATGTGTTGACAAGTAGCCTTGAATGCGTTATTAATGTGAGTTAGTATGATGTGAATGTTGCATTGTGTACCTTCCTAAAATGGTTTCTTTTACAGTAGTATGATATCCAGTACGAGCGGAATGATGAATTGATATACAAAATTCTAATTATTGTCTAATAGAGTCGATGGTACCATTATTTCATGCAATGTGATTATGTGAATACTAACCTTACTAATGCTTTGTTTCTTTTAGTACTTGGAAAATTTATTATTTATATTTTGCACGGTTTAGGTGATGCTGATTATAAAAATGAGTATAGTTATTATTTTGGAAGGTTATGCTAAAATTGCTAACAAGTAACATTATTATGGTAGATCAGTAATTTTGGAGTTATTTCAAAAGGCGTTGAAATTACGAGATGATTAAGAAATGATAGTGATGTGCAATGAGATTTCTTGAGTGGGTATTATAATATTTGCTGGAATGTATCGTTTCATATGGTACTGTTGTTATTGATATAATGAAGTGTGTCAGCTGACTAAATAGGTAGTGTGCTTCAGTGGCGAGATGTCACATTGTGTTTGTTACTTTAAGGGAGTGCTGAAATGTACACGTAAGTGCAATGATAGTAATTATCAATGAGTAAAGGAAAGGGGATTGAAATGTGATAATATTGCCAATAGAAGCATTTTGTAGAGAGAAATATGATGATGAAGATTTTATTATGACGAGAAAAAGGTTATTGCAATAGGTAGCACGAAAATATTGTTAACCAAGAAGTTTGTGAGCTTCTATTATTACATTTTAAGTATATTTGTTCTTGACACTTTTGTTTTATGGTTACACAAGGTACTAAGATATTAGAAAGTTTGAGTAATAATTAGATGAACCATTATGTGTTGTGTAATCAAAGTAGTATGAATGTGAATGTGTGGAGCGCGCTCATACATGTGTCATAGCTTGTAAGATCTTGTCCCCAGCCGGCTGGTTAATTTAATATGTACTGGTTAAGAAGTGTTCACTGATTAATTGTTTGATTTGTAATGGTTAATTGTTTATTAGTTGATGTGCAATTTTATTACCTTGCTGGATGATGGTATTGTTCATTTGGGAGTCCCACAATTACATCTTAATATGTAACTAAAGTCAAGAAAAGCTGTAACTATGTATGTAACCTTTGGATTGTGATGCTCATTTAATTTGCCATTGTTTCCTACTGGATGGACGAGTGCCCACACTATGCAGTCTGCTGGAGTTGTGTACGTTTTGATGCTTGAGCCTGGCTGATGCTTAAGCTTGGTTGATGATTGAGCCTGCCTGATATCTATGACTGCCTGCTTAGATTCTCCGACGCTGCTACTCTTCAAACCTGCATCACGGACAACCCAAGCCAGCGGTTGTTTCGTAAGGGACTATTTCTTCGGCTGAGGGGGCTTTAGCTCTGGTGCCCCAGCAGCACAGTCTGTCATCGGAGTTTTTATACTTTGTCCAGTTGGGAGAAACAGTTCTACAAGTGAGCCGAGTAATGGTTTTACTATGTCCCAGAATGGTAATGCAGTGACTTAGCAGACGTGAGATATCTTCAGTGCAGACTAGTTTTGTCTACAAGTATAATGGTGCAGTGCTCAAATACATAGATGCTCGTCGTATCATCGGGTGATGTGTGGCACTCGGATCTATCTGGTAGCAGGAAAATTAAAAAAAGACTTTCGCTTTCGGCAAAGAGAGAAAAAATTGGAAAAGACTACTGTCGACGAGGTCGTCGACTTGGTGGGGCCCCCAGGAGATGTGGTGAAGCTATATTGGCTATACTCTCTTGTCTATTCTCTGTGGCATTATTTATTAAGTAGATGTTGATATGCACGATGTTGATATGCGTTGCGCTTCTTCTTTTTTTTTTTTTTTTTTCTTTCTTGGTGAATCTTGATAGGGAATAGATGGAGAACAGGATATAGTGCAACCACATCTTTTGGAATCCAGCTTAAAAGGTAAATGTATTTTTGTTTATTGTAATTGTATATAAAGTTTATTAAAAGTATTAAATCAAAGTAATTTTCGTGTTCGTTTCAAAATTGTAATTTAGATGCCACCTGATAAAACGGTCGTTTGGTGTACCGAAGCCTCTCATGCCATTCGAATTTACTCTTTAACACCATCTAGTTACGTTCCACCCAGTTCGTAATTAACGTCAAGTTAAATAGTTGCGACAATATCATACTGTCATTCAACAGTATTACTTTTGCACGTCGGCGCATACTTACCGTGGAGTCAAAGCATTGCAGCAGTTTTGGGAAACAAGTTAGAATCATATGGTCGCGTTTCACTATTCGTTATCTGTGATAGTAAGAATGCATCTAGTGAAGGTCACCACTATCTTTACAGAAAAAATGCTGATAATTGTTATCTTGTTAGCTGTGACTTTACAGGCGGCTTTTACAGCGTATGACTTGTACTTTTCTCCGTTTGATTTACACATATTGCCCTTCCTGTCTGATATTCCAAATCGTTTAGAGTGTTAAACATAAGGTGTAACAAAACTTTTACGGTGATATCTGCTCATTAATGTTTCCAAATCTAGTTTTTTTATCTTGCTTTTGATGTCTATTTCATGATTCTCATGTACGAGGCGTGTCCGTAAAATAAGGCCTCCAATTTTATTTAATATAGAAAAAATGTTTATTGTCAGTGAATGTTGATGGAAAGGCGGAACTTACAGCTATTTTTCAACGTAATCACCATTGCGATCGATGCACTTTTGTATGCGCTGTAGCAGTTTTTGTATACCCTTGTCATAGAACTCTCCCGCCAAGTTGCGCAGGTAGCTCTCAACCTCGTTTTTCAAATCATCGTCGGTCTGGAAATGTGTTCCACCCATGTGTGACTTCAACTCAGGAAACAGATGATAATCACCGGGTGCTAAGTCTGGATTGTAGGGGGATGGGTAAGGATGTTCCATCCAAACTGGGCGAGGAGATAAGCCGTTGCATGTACAGTATGGAGACGAGCGTTGTCGAGATCAAAAATCACTCCCTTTGTTAGCATTCCCCTCCTTCGATTTTGAATGGCATGTCGCAATTTTTTTAAAGTCTCACAGTAGCTAGCGGCGTTTATTGTTGTGCCGGTAGGCATAAACTCGCACAACAATACACCTTTTCTGTCACAGAACACACTGGCCGTCACTTTTCTGGCAGAAAATTCGCGGCTTCGGCGAATACGAATGTCGCCACTGACGAGAACGTTCTTTAGTTTCTGGTGTTGTGTAGTGCACCCAGGTTTCATCGCCAGTGACAACTGAATCCAACAATTCCTCACCCAATTCTGCATAGCGCTCCAGGAATCGGTGGGCCGCTTCAACACGTTACCGTCTATGGTCTTCGGTGAGCATTTTGGGAACCCACCTCGCACACACGTTGCGATAATGCAAACAATCGGTCAAAATCTTGTCAATCGTAGTCTTACTGACCTCAGGGATAAGTTCGCACAGCTCGCGGTTTAATTTTTATTGCTTTACCTTCTCTTCGTATTCTTTATTTAATTGATGAAAATTATAACCCCTTTATGCCTTTAATTTTTACTAAAGGAGTAAGTAAAATACCATTAACTATTGGTTTAAGATCTATTAAATATGTGGATTTAGGTTGAAGAGAATATTTTGGAACACAAAATTTATATGTCTTACACACGCCGATCTTTAGGCATTTCTTGCTCCACTTTTGCAATTATTGTTTTGCCTGAAACCGAAGGCCGACCAAAACGCTGTTCGTCATGGACGTCTGTACGTCCGTCTTTGAACACTCTGACCCACTTTCGCACGTTTTTGACGTCCATACACTATGGCCCATAGACTTCGCATAACTGACGATGAATTTCAGTTGGTGTATTGCCCTTGGCACTCGAAAAACGGATCCCTGCACGCAATTCGCACTTGGTGGCGGAAGTGATTGGAAGCTCCATTGCAAATGGCTGCCCAGCCAAGACTAATGGTTGCAACGGGTTAGTTGTGATGGGGATTTGAAGGGTACATATCAGTGTTGCCGGATCTCGCGTAATAGCGTTCCTCGCGGCTCCAGCGCCTTGGAGACCTTATTTTACGGACATGCCTGGTGCACCAGTATAATGTTCTGGGACATAGACTGAAGCAAATGATGCTTTTACAAGATATCATGTACCGCAAATGTTTCTGTAAACTTGCAGATGATATCACACAGGTCCGTGCTGTTCGGAATCTCAATGCAGAAGAAAGATGCTAGCTGCAGTCAATTTCCTGCTGATATCCTTGTCGTTGCTATGGCAAATTAGCATCTTTCTATTGGCACATATATTTCTTTTTTGGTAATGTTCATGGCCAGATATAATATTTCACAATGTTTTTAATTCGTTCTCAAACCATTTAACATTTGAGCTAAAATGTCTTTAGAATTTCTAATAACATTATCATTATTAAAATTACTTCCAAAAGCCATAAATAATTTTAAATGAAATATGTAAAAAACTGTTTCAAGGGTCCATGTAGCCCGCCTCGGAAGCGTGGTAGTAGCATGTCTGCCTCACGTTCAAGGGGTCCCGAGTTCGAATCTCGGTCAGGGTGAGTTACCTGGATAGGATTTTCCGGGGTTTTCCCTTATCCTGAAAGACGAATGTCGGATAACTCTAAGCTCTATGGACCCTAGGCTCATTTAAGCATCATTTCACCCGTTGCATTCATCGTCCGATATGACTTAACGTTGGAGGACGTAAATCGCACACAAAAAGGGTACATGCTTCAAAGGAGGAAGTAATAGAAAGATTTTCCCAGGGCCATGATTGGTTAAATATCATTTAAACGTGACCCGTGAACGAAATGTGAATGAAATAGTTCGGCTAAAGTCGCCATTCAATTCAAAGGAAAATTAAATTCTGCCGTTAACCTCGCTGTTCAGATAATATTAACATAATTCCCATGAACTCGACATAACCCAATTTCGGACAATGCACGTTACATAGTATTTTCCAAAGCAAGCGCTGAAGTTTGCCCTTGAGATAGTCTATATATGCCCGTGCCCAATTTTTCCCTATTTGGAATCCGACCTTCAAATTAGTCATATTTTCTGTCAAGATTTCAGGAGACCCTACAGTTACTTAAATAGATGGGAAGAACACTATGAAATGTTGGTTGGGTCAGACCTCCTGCTCTCAACGACCATGTTTAAGTCTACTGTGTTCTTCCTCTATTCTCTATGTAACTAAAAGGAAATATGTAATAAAGGCATTTAAAATGTTACTCTTGTTTAACATTAAGTTGATAGAAGAACAAGATCTGTTTGTTGAACACATCGGTTCATCATATTCAGAGATACCTGTACCACTGTCGGTATCACAACACCTTTAAAAGTATAGAAAACTATAAATTTCAAAATATATTACACTTGACTTTCTGAAAGTTATTTGAATAAAACCTGACAGCCTGGTGACCACTAAATGATAGTTGGGCTGTCGTTGCATGCTTTCACTGCCTTGCAATTGCGTGGCTCATAATCTCACTGAATTACCAGATAGCAGAAGTTGGGATAATTTCAATGCACATTATTTCGTGCCAAGGATAAACGTAATCGTACAGTCAAGGGTTGCCAACTTGGAAATTTTGTCGCTAGTTCTAATGACTTAGTGACAAATTTACTCGTTTAGTGCCATTTAACGAGAAATATGAAGACATTTGGAGCCTCACAGGGTGAACATACAAAGTCTTTATAGCTAAACTGTACATGGACCACAAACATACATTATCTGAACATTTAATCTGCAATACTTGATTTGTAAGTTAATCATTAACACGTATTTGGTTGTGTAAGCTAAATTTACAATACATTTGTCAATTGCTATGGCAGGGTTCTAATTTTCATTACGTTAAAATAGGAAGTGACGTAACACCAACAGAACAGCAATTTTGATTTATTATTGCTTTTTACGGGTTTTTCCAAGTATTGAAAAAATTAATTGTCTAATCACGAACTGTAAGCTACTTATCATATCTCGAATGCATTATCGACCTGATAAGTATCACTTACAGTTCTTAGTACACAATGTACTATATAACTGCTGATTGCACCTTTTAATAAGTACATACTGCACAAGTTATAGATGGGATTCAAGTTCCAACCCAATTCGTTTGCGATTTGATAGGGCGTGTAGCTCAGTGTCAGTTATCATCTCAATGGAAGTCAGTCAATTAAATCATGGACACAATGGACGTAAGTTATATGCTCGTGAGTTTTCTGTGATGTTATTCATATATACTCATGCTTTATATGGGACGTACCTAATAAACGATAAACATTTGATGGATAGAGTCAACTTGAAAAATGCAATGCCATGGCCGGGACTTCAACCACGGATCTCCTGGTTTCCGTCCAGTCGCTCTTACCCATTGAGCTACCATGGCCAATCCTGACATTAAATTCTCCAACTGACTCACGACTTACTATTGTAAGTACTTAAATCCCAGGCTACACCATTAAACTTTTATTATTTAAATTGGTGGAAATTAATCATTTATTCACACTATGTAGCCGTATGTAGCTTGTTAGATGTAGCCTACGTACGGATCTCCTGGTAAGTCACCACGGTATCTCGGATACGAGAGCCCATAGTGGTTTACCAGGAAAATAATATGAGACAATTGGAGAATTTACTGTCATGACGGCAGGTTGGCCATAGTAGCTCCATGGGTAAGAGCGATTGGACGGAAACCAGGAGATCCGTGGTTCAAATCCCGGCCAAGGCATTGAATTTTTCAAGTTGACGCTATCTGTCTAAAACCTTAGCCTAGATACAGCTAGTGTGAAGAAATCATTAATTTCCACCAATTAACTTAAATAAGCATTTGACTTTAGGATTAATAGCGAAAACAAAGCTAGAGAAAGAATCAGCGCAGTGATTATCTCGATGATGCACCTATCTTCACCAACGTAAATAGATATAAAATTGTAAATATATATTTTTATTGGAGTGTTTTTGTCTCTGTATAGCATAAAGCTAGCAACAAACGCTGTGCGTTTGTTGGTTACACGTGCTGGTAGTCTCATGCCACTTGTGTTTATTCAAGAATAATGAAGAAATCATTATTCCCTGTCTTTCAAGACGTACTTAAAGACCGGAACGATAACAAGCGTGACCTAGTTAGGCATATTCCTGTATAATTCAAATAACAGCAAGTTCATGATACCTTTTATGAACAACTTCAGTTCAAGGTTAGAGCAGAAATTACGTTTACATAAGGGAGACTCCTGCTGTCTGTTTATTGCACGCAATGTCACTTGGTTTCTGGCGTTCACCAGGTAAGGAGATTCCGGGACAACTCTCTTACCACCAACACTAGATAACAAGCTGAAAGAGTGAAGTTTACCACACAGAGGGAATAACGCTTACAAGTATGTATATTTATAACTGGGTATATACTTAAGGGAAAACTGAAATCACTATACCACTAAAGGAACATTTACAAACTTCGTGACATATCACGCTAACATTTTTACAGTATGTAGATAAACAGCTTCGGTGGTTAAATAATGTATTTTTTAAAATAATGCCATTGATTTATAAAGAAAAAGATGTTTTCAATACATCATTTTTATTAAAGTATATCAACAATTAATCTTAAATCATGACCAATCAACTTATTAACACAAAATTCGATCAGTCTGAAGTCTTGTCCTTAATATTTTATGTAGCTATCTTCAATACTTGCTAGTAGTATTTGAAAATGTCATTGAGAGAAAGAAACTGTTCAAACAAAAAAAAGAAAAACGGCAATGTAACATGTATAAAGAAAATAATAATCTCGGCAGGGTGGGTTACCTGCATAAGAATTTTACAGGGTTTTCCCTTATCCTGAAGAATGAATATCGGGTAACTCTAAGCTCTTTGGACTCTGGACTCATTTAAGTATCATTTCATCCATTTTATTCATCTTCCGATATGACTTAACCTTGGAGGACGTAAACTAAAAAATAGAATGTAATGCACAAATCTCTATGGAACACTCATATGTTCATTTTTCCCTTCTCTTAAGCAATGAGGTAATGTCAGAGCCGAAGAAGGAAAGGTGTGTAGCGAGTTCTTTGAGATGAGCTGTTTTGTAAAGACGTAACGATAAATAATAGATTCTGACATCATAGTTTTCTTGAAAGTAGAGATATACTCATGTGTTTCCGTCTTACCTTCAGAGGAGCTCATTAACTTCAATTTTTAAGGAGATGCAAGAGCTCGTGTAAAGTACCAAGCGCAATCCATAGAGCAGTCGACTGCCTAGTACCATACATTTAAAGAGTACTGTGCTGCCAAATGAATTATATACTATGGGTTCATAATCTTACTTGGAACGAACAGTGGCCTTGTAGTCTCTCATTAAAAAGCTGGTCAGCACGCGATTCTTAAATCTAGAGTCGGCTGGAAGGTATTTAAGAAGTGAGAGCCAAGCCAGTTGTTGATAAAAGAGGAGGAAGCCTCAAGCTAGTGGTTTTGTAGCACTTTAATTTTCTTAATTTAATTTTAATGAGCATTAAGAGTAGTTTTCAGCTGGTCTTGAATGATAGGTATTTATATTTGTCTCCTTAAAAAAAGATTAAATGATCTGCAAATGGATTTATTTAGAAGTTAAGTATGTGAAGTTATATTAGATGGAAGTGAAGTACAGAGTGTTAGTACTGAACCTTGAGGAACTCCGTTTCTTATAGAGAAGTCTATTGCCTCGAACGGACATTTTTCTACGTTGTCGCGAAAGCAGCCTTGAGTTGTCTAATAATATGACTATGCTCTATCATAAAATCTTTCCATATGTAGGTTTAAAGCAATCATGTATTGATGACTATAAAAGGCATTCCATATTTCAGTTTTTATCCTTATTTAATTGTTCGCCATAGATGATTTGTGCTAAGGGCACTTTGATCTTTGCTGGAAAAAGTGCTTACTTTCCCAAACTTGGTGAAATCGTCTAGAATAATTTTCTCGTAAATTATATAGTTTTGTGGCGTAAATAAATTTACGCATTATCAAACTTTCCAGGAACTGAGAGGTCTTTGTTTGATTTAGAATTTGATTTTCAAAAATCAACATTTTTTAAAAATATTACCATATGAATTAAATATGTACTGAGCAGCCGTACAGTTTGATTCACGTCAGGTGGTAGTCCGATGCGCAGTGAAGTAGGGAATAGTGTGGCAGAGAAAAGATGTTAGCTCTCTTATCTCACCGCGCAATCTGTTTGCACCCTTGCCTTGAGGCTGGTTTCATGTATTATGTACTATTGCATTCCACGATGTATTTTAGACATCTTAAGTGCCCTCTTCATCTGTTATTGGTGCTCTGTTTGAAACTGAGCTTCATCCTACTCACTTGATAAAAACTAATCATCACCATCTTCTTCCAAGTTAATTACTATTTCCTGCCCTGTATCCAATAATCCTTCTTTCTGCACATATTCTGCTTCAATTTTCTTCACGTCTACATCATTCTCGCCCATTACGTGCTGAATGCTGGGAAATTAGTCATCAAATAGTTGAATTATATCCTCCATTCTAAATGTACCAACTACTCAGGGTTTTTCTTTCGATAGCCCAAATAACTTCAATGGGAATCAGTTCAGAATAATAAGGAGGTAGATGTAAAATATTATGATTGTGTTGGTGGAGAATACTATCTATGTTGTACATTATACTTGTGGGTTTTAAAGAAATAATTAAGCTGTGAATATCAGGACTAAGAACAGTAGAGAAGTTAATGCCATGGAACTGTTCTGTTGGAAGGTTTTGTCTAAGTCTATCATATCTTCTTCTTCCTCTTCTTCTTCTCCTACCTCCATGGATTAGGCTATAGCCTGCTCCGGTCTCACATCGATCCATCGTTTCCTAGGTCGTCCTATTGATCTTCGTCCTTTCGGTTTATATTCCATTATTTGTTTAGGGATTCTCTCTGGAGCCATTCTTTCTAAATATTGGAGCCAATATTCTCTATATTCCATTACTTTTAATAAAACAGAATTGATGTTTAATTTATTTCTTATGTCTTCATTTCTAAGTTGATCTTCCCTTGTACATCCCTTAACAGATCTTAGGAAACGCATTTCTGCTGCTTGTATTTTACTAAAATCTTTGTTTCTTAATGTCCATGTCTCGCTTCCATATAGCAAGACAGGGAGTGCCATGACGGAATAACATTTTAATTGAGTTTCTCTTCTTGTTTTACCTTTTAGTGTTATCTTAATTGTTCCAGTTACTGTTTGAAACTTACTTATTTTCTGATTTATATCTTGATCCATTTCATAACTTAGGTCGCATTCAAGATACTTATAATGTGACACTTGTGCAATATTATTCTCAATTAGAATTTTTGTCCTTACCGGGTGTTTGCCGTGGAATGCCATTACCTTGGTTTTTTTATTTGAAATTTTCATATTATATATTTTACTGATTTTATTCAATTCATACATTGCTTTTTGCAGCTTATCCTCATTGTCAAAAATTAAAACTACATCAGCAAACATTAATATATATAACGTTCTCTGTCCTATGTTAATACCACTATTTACTTTACATTTCCATTTGTTTAAAATATCGTCTAGATATATATTAAATAAAATGGGTGATAGACTGCATCCTTGTTTAAGTTCTTGATTTATTCTAATTTCTTCTGTTAACTTCCCATTTACTTCAATAACCATTATGTTATCTACGTATAAACTTTGTATGATTTTAATCAAATGCTCTGGGTAACCTTTTGTCTTTAATATCTGCCATAATTTATTCTATTCTACTCGGTCGAAAGCCTTCTCAAAATCCACGAAGGCAAGGTGAGCCTCATATTATCTTTTCTGGATATTTTAACTTGGCATACACCGGAGTTTGTATAATTTATCGACCGTTCGGCGAATTACTGTATTTTTGAAAGTATCTAAAGCGATCTTCTGGGCTTTTCTTGTGGGGCGTGAATAAGGAAGCAGAAGCACCGGAATACAATTCCTTGGTCTACTTAATTATTCATCTGTTTTCTTTTTTTTCCGACACACATATAGCGTTAGCTACACTTTTCCCAAAGTTTCTAATATACACCGCAGAACTCTGTGTATACTTTGTCATGGAATTATACATGTTGCTCACCACTTCACGAATCCGTGAATGTAACGCATTTCCGTTTAGTTTGTTCACCATTAATGAAATTTTCAGATGTTTATGAGTAAAATATGAAAACCAAACACACTCGCACTCATGCAATTAATAGCACTAATTAGTATTATGAAATGTTCATCCACTTTAATTTTATGACACGGGGACTAGCCTAAACAACTATGTTATTATCAACCTCTTGGATATGTCACTATGTATGCCTCGTATTCAGAACTGACGTTTCGTGCTCTAACAGCAGAAGATGAACTCGTCCGAACTTCTGCGGATATTTCGGGAGCTGCCACTTCATCTGAATCAAACTGTACACTAGCATTTTCACACCCCTAGTGGTTTCCTAAAAAGTTTCAAATCATTTAAATACAATTTTCGTGAGTTTATCCATAGAGTTAAATTGTCATATTTTATTTTAATTTAGGAAATTTAAAAGTGTAATAAAACTCATATACCGTTCCTTTTGTGTGTATGTGTGTGTGCGTGTGTGTTAGTTATCTGTTGAATATGTGATTGGTTTCGTATTACCTGTATACAATATTTTAATGCATTACATGAAGTATATGCATTCCGATTGTCCACTAGCTCTTCCACATACTATACTTAAAACTAGGAATGGGTCATCATCATACTTGCATGACATCGACTTAAACGATTCTTCAAAAAGATTCGCTCGATACTTTTTCGATACTTCCGTAGTGATTTTGCAATGTTTACTTTATTTTAAAATCACAAAATATTATTGACGCAAGCAGAACATTAAAAAGCCCGAGAAATTGCCAGACCCGTGTGGGACATTGTAACCCATATCGGGCGCGTCCCTCGGGTGGCGGATGAGGGATCCCACCAGATATGGTGGGGTGGTCCGAATACTCCAGAATAAGGACCCGTGGTCCAACAAGGAGCCCAGTTCCTGGGGGCCTTAAAATGCTGCGGCTTTAAAATCCTGCAAGTCTGAAGGCAGTAAGGTGGCAACCCCACTATCAGACTGTGCTTGCATAAGGCTAGTAACTCTATCAAGCAAGATTTTCTTACTAAAAAGCTTAAAGGTAATGAGCCGGATGGACAACAACTACGACAACTTGGCAAGAAAAAGGATAAATATTTTGGAATATGGAACAAAAAATAGATGATCTGATTAGAGAGTGGATGTTTAAGATTAACGGAGGCATTCATCTTGCA
>CM060951.1:35164207-35166707 GCA_030765055.1 Mantis religiosa
AAAGCAGAATAGGCACAAACGTGTGAAATAGGCATTTGTAGGCACTATAGAAATAATACATTAGGCTAATAATTGTTGGAAACGTGCTTATAACTTAAAAGTCTACGTTTCTGAACAAACGAACAAAACAGGTAAACAGAGCAAAATCCGCCCCTTAGTTATCACCCTTAGCTATACGTGGTTACGGATGTATTGCCGAAACAACACCAATCAGATCGAAAAACGAGAGGGGCATATTTTAGTGCATTGCTTACATATGAACCGGAAAAATAAGTATAATAAAACCTGACTAAATAGAGTTTCTAAGGGTTTATTTATTCCTATGATTGTGAAAGTATGTTCCTCTTTAACCTGGGATGTTGATTTTATTGTGGTTTCGGAGTTCTGTATCAAGTTATTTTTTGTGGGAGAAAGCAGCAGAATATATCATTTATTTTTCATAATTGGTACTCACGTGAAACACTGAAATATAATTTAAAAGCCTATTTTTATAATATTTGGTGCATATATTTGTAGTAGATTAATGTACTTAACACATTACACACACATCTTGTTATGGTGCACTTTGTGTTCGATGTGTACATATCGTGTACTAAGTTGTTAAAGTATGCTTTGAGATCTGCGTACGTATTCTTCTTCCAGTTTTTATTCTTATTTTCTATGACCAACACCAAAGGATTTTTTCACATAGTTGCATTTCATATAGTCGATTGCGTATTTCAATCTTTGATAAATTTGTGTACTTTATCGTCATTTTGTTAACACGTTTGTGTTAACAAAAAGTGGTTAACCGCGCTGGTAGAACCGCGTCTTATCGCCTTGTAGAGGAATCAAACGATCTCACCCATGTGGTGGGGATTTTAGGTCCCGGGTATAAGACCGGTGCCCACTCAGCATCGTGAGGGAAGTGAGGAGCTTACACTAGGTAAGCGGCCCGGGTCACGAAAACCAACGTTCCGGCTGGGGGATGCCGAGATGCTGACCACATCTCATTCCCGTATCGGTTGGATGATCGTCCACCTCTGCCGTGCGTAAGTGGGCGTGAGGCCGGCAGTCGGGTTGGTAGGCCTTAGCCCTCTAAGGGCTGTCGCGGCAGTGGTTAACTTTAGAGGAATCAAAAACTAAACACCGAACATTCATTTAGCAGTTTCCATTGGTCGACAACTTCTCCGCTAAAGTACATCGAAGTCAGAACAGTGTCATCCTTTCACTGAATAATATACACCCTTGTATACACTGATCAGGTGTTAAACAGTAGAGATTAGATTAGATTTATTTGCGTTCAGTAGGATCAGTTGTAGCCAGAAAAGGCTGTGAACATTGAACATGTCCAGAGGTATAAAGTTTAATAGCATATATATGTACAAAAGTTAACATAAGACACATATTATAGTATACAGGAAATATGAACAACAATATGGAAAACAAAGCAGGGATAATTATATATGATACAGAATGAAACACTTTTTAATTCAGCTTTCACTTGGCTTATGCCAGTACGTCTCAACCTTTTTGCAATGGATACCATTCTTGTTATTATTAAATACATTAAAAATAAACTTTCAAGTTGCATCAAATATTTATTAGTAATGATTTGTCATTGAAAGTTCCTTTTCTGCACAAAAGAAGCTCTCTTCTCAGGTTGAAAATGGTTTCCTCGTGCTTTTTGACCAGTGCCTTATACATACAAAGCTCACAAAACCATTCCGTACAATCTCTTACTTTCTCACTAACGGTGTTCGCACACGCTCAATAAAACCAAAACTTACATCCTGCACAGAAAATACCCTGACTAACCCTTCGACGACACGCACCACAATTACCACTCATTTTAGCACACTACACTGACAAACACAAATGGACTAGATACAACACAGTAGGCTTATTCAAGAGTTTTAATAAAACACCGAAACCGTAGTTTTAATTACGTAAATTTCAACACAAACACGTGCACAGAGATAACACACTAGCAGGAACACAGCAGGAATACACTGAAATACACTGAAAACACGCTTACAAGTTTCACACAAATCCAATATGGCGGTCTGAACAGCTGATTCACTGAGACACCAATTAGTAGGCCTAGAGAAATACAGGTTTCTCTGTTAAAGTTCGAAGAAAATATTGCAGCCTCAACTGGGAGCAGCATCGTGCAGTACAACTAATTGGCTTCACATTTAAAGTCCCTTGTTTATGGGAATGTTGACACACTTTGGGAACGTATTCTCCTAGATTAAACCAAATATAAAGCACTCAGGGAATTTACAACTAGGTACGTAATAGGACGAACGTAGGCTTAAGATGTTCACCGAAACAGAATAAAGTCAATTTTCTCTTGCAATAAATAATTTTCGGAGACATATTTATATCAATATTTTATTGCATCACCGAAATACTTGGCATATACTGTATAGTCTTTTACTTAGACCAGTTTTATTGGTTTAGCAGTGTTTAGTACTTATTAGCACTTAGTACCTACATAGTTTAATTAAGATGTGGA
>CM060951.1:35171707-35176707 GCA_030765055.1 Mantis religiosa
TTTTCCTAGTAGTATAATGAATTCCGATTTTACTTCTCTGACAGACGCGCGATGTGAACTGATTAATAGTTAAATTGTTTACGTGGGTTAAGATGGCTTTTTGATTACACAGTCAAATTTAAACTACTTCCTTTAATAGTTCCCAAGCTTTCTCTAACCTTGACCACGGCCTTCTAGCAGTTGGTTCCAGTTTAATTCCAATATCTAGTGGGCAGAACAAGTTTGCTGAAGGAAGCAAAACACTTTTCTCCTATGCATACTAGTATTACCATTGACACAGTTACCTCTTGACCGACATGACCCTGAAAACCATTGGCGGTTGGCGCCTGTTACATAAGAGCACACGAAATCGTTAGCATGCGAACTTTTGATATACGAAGGCTGTTCAATAAAGAATGATCACAAGTTTTTGACAACGTACCTTTACTCATCCTCATATTTTGGATGGTCGTTCTCAAAATAGTCTCCCCTGAATGCGATGTACTTTTCCCAGCGTTTCTGCCAGTCTTCAAAGACATGCTGGAAACCATTTTTGAGAGATCCTTCAAAATCGCCTCCGCAGCCTTCACCACTGCTTCTGATGGTGGATAATGCCTCCCACGAAGGCGTTTCTTCAAGTTAGGGAATAGAGAAATGTCACTTGGAGCTAAATCTGGACTTTAGGTAGGCTGAGGGACGCACTTCACGTTGATTTTTGCAAGATATTCAGCAAAGCATTGGCAATATGCGGCCACGCATTATCGTGGTGCAGCATCCAGTCTGCTTCATGGAAATGTGGTCTTTTGCGCCTGATATGGACTTGCAATGTTTTCAGGACATCCCTGTAGTAGTGTCCAGTTACTGATGTGTGTGCAGGTACAACATGCTGATAAATCATTCCATGAATATCAAAGAATGAGATGAACATAACTTTCCCAGCAAAAGTAACCACTTTTGCTTTTTTGGGGGGTTGGTGATGAAGGAGATTTCCCCACTGTGCTTTGCTGTTTGCTCTCAGGATCAAAATGATGTAGCCAAGTTTCATCAGCAGTAATTACGTTTGAAAAAACTCCGGATCTTCCTCTAACATCAACTTGAACTGCGTGTTACCTCCATTGCAGCGGTATGCCATACTGAATATGTCTGAACTTGCCTGGTTCTCACAGGCGGTAACCAGGAGTATGAACAATGAAATTACTACGACGTGTTTGTTTCACATTAATCTAACAGAATATAATAAGATTGAATTTTAGTGCGAAAAATTATGACCGTAAAGAATTATGATCATTCTTTATTGAACAGCACTCATATTTACAGATTTATTGCATTCAGCATAAAAATTGTATACGGAGATTATACTGAAAATGTGAAATGGAAATAAAGTTTTGTGTGCAGACTTTTTATCAAGAGCACTTTCCACTTGGTTAGATACTCTTCTTCCAACTTCTCATATATTCTTCAGATCAGATGCATTTTGTTTATTAGAGTTGGATAACTTTCCAGGCCTCCTATATTTGTGTTAAGCAGCTGAGATTTGCCTTTATGGAGGCTAGCTGTCCCTCAATATCACTGTTTGAAAACAAAATTTTAGCCCCAACAATTACAGTGACATCAGGATGACTAAAATTGAGCCACAATGGATGGCTGCATATCCGCAATCCGTTTGCGCCAATAACTCGAAGTTAGAATGTATATTTTCGTTTTCAGGTTGGCATCACTAAGACAGTTTTCTATCCCACTTACAGACTGCGGGCTGACACGCGAATATGCGCTGTAGTTACAATTGTCGTATTAAACATTAAAATAGAGAAATTACCATAATTTGTGCTTGCATACTTTATATTAAAATTGTGTTTGTATTTGTCACTGGTAAATTACGAAACTTTATATTTTCCACTAAGGTTGTCATGCGATGGGTACGTTTATATAGGAAATGTATTTCACGAAAGAAATAGGAGGTATTTCCAAGGTACGTTCAAGTTATACACCTCTTTTTTTTTCAGGACTGGAACTAGATAGGAACTTGTTTTTTAAATACACTTGGACTCTTTGTAAATGCGTGACAGAGATGGCAGCACTGTGCAGCGCATAGAACTCTAGTGACAGCGACGAGAGTTGGGACTCTTTTTATAGTTATGTGCAGAGGTTCTACTCTCATTAGTCCTGGACACGTAGAACCAAGGACCCGGGCCTCCTTCTACCCAGGAGCGATGGATACTCCAGGGCTCTTTCCATAGGGCAATACCTGATTTCTTAAAAGCCCCCCCCCCGCTGAGCACAACATCAAGACGGGTGGAAGTGGATACGCCACTTAGGCGCGTCAACCCCGCAGGGAAGACTACCGAAAACCTCGGTGGGGCCGCCTGGTGCTCTATCACACCTTCTACTAGCTCTGCAGGCTAGTATCCGGGACTTATTAGGCAACCCTCTACCTCTTCCGGGTGGCAGTAACCTGGCCGGAGGTACCCAATTCCCCGTGGGTGTCGGGAACACACTGCCTCCTCGAGTCCAACCCAATCCGAACAGCTCCCCGACGGGAGGGGTTCGGCAGTTCGTCCCTACATTCCTCTAGTAACGTCAGAGGTACCAGAGTGCTAAGGGTCCGCAGCGCCCGCACCACGGCAGCTGAAGGGGACGGATCCCCTCCCCTACGGAAAGGACGGTTTTATACCTAAAATGACGTTTTCATTGCAAGAACAGCCTGTAATCATTCGTTTTCTCCATTTTCATTGTGTGACACCTATTGAAATGCATCGCCAGCTGAGTGAGGCTTGTGGTGATGGTACCATAGATGTGTCTAATGTACGTTCCTGGGTGCAACAGTTCAATGAAGGCAGAACATCGTGTGACAACAAACATAGTCGCAGACATCGCCCCCAAACTTGGCATTTCCCTGGGATCTGTGCACACAATCCTGGATGAAGATCTGAAAAAGCTCAAACGTTCTCCACTCGCTTGATCATGTCAGACTGGCTGGTGCGAGGCCGTGACTGTCTTGGTTTGTTCTGCCTTCATTGAACTGTCACACCCAGCAACATACATTAGATACATCCACGGTACTATCACCACATGCCTCACTCAACTGACGATGAATTTCAATAAGTCTCACACCACAAAAATGGAGAAAACGAATGATTACACACTGTTCTTGCAATGAAAACATATTTTTAGGTATAAAAACAGTCCTAAATCTCGTCGCTGCCACTAGAGTCCTATGCACTTCACAGTGCTGCCATTTCTGTCACGCATTCAGAAAGAGTCTGTGTGTATTTAAAAAAAGACAAAAGTTCCTATTTGGTCCCAGTCCTGAGAAAAATATAAGCTGTTATAACTTGAAAGTCCCTGGTAGTATTATCCGTAATTGTTTAGTAATGTTCTATCTTCTTGTCTTTGTTTACCACTTTGCTGCTTCTAATGACTTGTAGGTACATGCCATTTAACAATTGAATGTTATTTTTTAAAGCTGAAATTATTTTGAAAATGTAAGGATGTCAGCGTCAAAATACAGCATTTAATTTCATACGATATGCTTCAGAAGCGATTGTCCTATGTCTGGATTTAGAGGACAGTTCGGCTTAATAAATATGGCCTCTTCAGATATATAGCAATCAACAAGATAAACTGTTCAATCTTTCGTCATAAGGGTTTATAGTCTTTCATGTCAAACACAAACCAATCACTTCACGTGGATGTAAACCACTTATCAGCGTCAGACGAATTGTTCTTGAGTACACTTGCTAGTTCATGATACCATGCCTGGCCGAGCTATCACTCCATGTTGATTTATAAATCGTGTATAGCAACATCGAAATCTGCTACTATTTTCTTAGGTTGACGTTTCAAGCCTAAATACTCGCACTTTTCAATTATAAAAGGAAATACCATGGAATATACCTCCAACGATGTTACATTCAAATGTCCTTGTCTTATTGCTGAAGAGTAAAAAACAAAGACCACTCGAATGTAATGTCGTTGTTAGGTAAATGCGATATAAGTATGTAAAATATCTTGCACTGAATTTGAAAAGTTCCTCTACGTAAAGCACTTTTGCTTCGCACAAATATAGCAAATTCTCTTCAGCTTTTAACCCACTGATAAAATATTCGTTTATTTTCTTAGCTTAAAAGTAAATGTTAATATTTTAATAATTTTAGCTAACCTAATTT
Organism: Mantis religiosa; assembly: GCA_030765055.1. Lineage (NCBI taxonomy): Eukaryota > Metazoa > Arthropoda > Insecta > Mantodea > Mantidae > Mantis > Mantis religiosa. The sequence continues at coordinate 35,175,853 of CM060951.1, forward strand.
CTCGTAAAATCAATAGAAATGGAGTAAAACGCCAAATAAATGAAAAAAGACCTGAAACTTCAAAAGCAGAAAATATGGCGAAAACATGCACAATAAAATCAATATGTTTATCACCAGAGTTTTGTGTTTCGAATTTTAATTATAACAATGTGGGGATTTTAAGTCCGGGGTAGCGGACCAGTGCCCACTCAACATCGTGAGGAAATTTAGGAGCTACGATATGCCGAATCCTGTTCAAGAAAGCCAACTTTCCGGCTGGGGGTACGCTGCTGACCGCATCTCTTCCCCATATCGGTTGGCTGATCGTCCGTGTCTGCCTAGACTCTACCTCACGCTAGTTTAATCCTGCTGTAAGCAACAAGGTGGAGCTGACAACTCGCCACGTGTTAGACGCTACATGTACGTACATAAGTTTTGCAACACTAGCAGTATATATAACAGCGCTAACTTCTATACAATAAATAGAGTTAGGTTGCACATCAATTTATTAAATCAGTAACATAATGGTTACCTTACTATAACTGATTTCCGCCCTCGTTTTTGAAATTTCAATTCAATATTTATCAACAACGGATGGAGACTAAACTTGCAAGTCTGTTTCAGAATTTAGCGCATGCAAAACCTTATTTAGAGTCTGCGGTTCATTTCTGAAAAAATTCATGAACTTCACTGCGTATAGCACTTTTCGTAAAATCGTCGTACTTCTCCACGCGTTGTTTGCATTTACGCGATTTTCCCGGTGTTCTTAGAGTTCCGGATGCTTGCTGTGCCATTCTAACACTATGTACACTACTTGCGGAAATACCAAGGAGATCAGCACTTTCTTTCTCAACGTTTTTTACAGACGATTCCGGG
>CM060951.1:35181707-35237503 GCA_030765055.1 Mantis religiosa
TTGATTGATTGCCAAAAATAAACATTAAGAGGATAAAATGATAAGATGTTCTTATCAGTTACGCACGCTCTTAATCATTAGCATTGATACATATCTCAAGCACTGCTAATTTCAGTATAAAATTTTAATATCTATTTGATATGTTGGTATCATACAACGAAGACAAGGAAGCTGTCTTTGCCCTTGATGAACCGCAATCTCATTGCCATTTCACCACAAACTAGGTGAATGTGCTGCCAGACACGCGGAAAGAGCTAGAAGATACCTGCAACTTCTACAGATACGTGGTATAGGTATTTATCCATTTATCTAACTTATTTAAGTCTAACACATATTTCTCACTGTCATATATGTTCTCACGTTCACTCTACCTTATTTAGTTTAGTTTAGATTTAATACCTACAGCCATGTTTTGTTTCGTCTCTTGCACAGGATTTTCCTGCAAACTTTGAAATTTCGAGTACATCTATAAGAATTTGCGTTTCAAAATTTTTCAATTGTATACAGATATTTTCTAGGCATTCTCTCTGTGATTTGACTCTGCATATGTTCGCGAAGTTTCTGTGTGTATATTATATATAAATACATTTTTACAAAAATTTGACGTTAAAGGTTAAAAAAGTTTTGAAGAGTTACAGTCAAATGACTTTCTTTTACTCAAAGTTGTATAAGCTATTCTTACTAAAGGTTGTGGGATAAATTCATTACCCATTACATAGATGGTTAATTACAGTCAATTTTTTAAAAAAAAAATGGATTACTATAATCTGTCTCAAGCAAGTTTAATCCTGCTGTAAACATCTGGGCGGAAAGATAGACAAAGACAGAGATATTGAGACAAAAAGCAGTTAAGCTGTTGATTGGTTTAGCGTCTTCTTTTATTTGCATGCGTACGATAAACCCCTTCTTTAAGTACAGTACTGTAAGTAGTTTTCTGATCACTGCTACGTGCGAGCTAATTTCGGAGGGAGAAAATTATGCAAATGTTTCGATTTTTATAAACGTAATAGCCTCATATTTTATGAAGCTTCACATACCACAAAGATATATTCTGGGCTCGTGAGTCCTGAAAGGAGTATTTACAATAGATATATACATAACAGTGTACTATATACAGATTAGACAGAAGAGAAATGAAATTATACACACCTTTAACTTATTATGTTAAATTAAGCTGCATTTTATTTAACAATTACTAAAGTACACTGCTATTATATAATACTTTTTGCATTACTATACCAGGCAACTCACAACGAGGTCTGTGTCGAATTTAATGCTGATTAAGATATTGTTTATAGTGTGGAGTTACTTCTGATATTTAACACTGTATTTTCTGTAAATCTCACGTACCTTACAAACCCAAGAACACTCATGTATATACAATTTAAAATCAGAAAGCTTTTCATCATGGAGCAGGCCGATGCTTCAGCCGAAATGGCCGCGCCGTGGCTCAGTGGTTTGACCGCTTGGCTCTCACCAAGGCGGTCCGGGTTCGATCCCAGGCGACTGCAAAGTGAGATTTGTAATGGACAACACGGCGCTGGGCGGGTTTTCTCCGGGATCTCCGGTTTCCCCACCATTTCATTCCACCGGTGCTCCATCTTCATCTCATGTATCATCAGTATCATCGCTTGCGGTGCCGTATGTAGTAAAAGCGGGCGTTAAACACTACAAATTTCATTTCATTTCAGCCGAAATGAAACACAATCGAGGCAAACCTTTGAAATGTGGCGAGAGGCGAATGATTGCACATAATTTCGCGGTGCTTAAAGAAACAAACCCGGAATCGTAGATTGTAGTAGTAGTGTTAGAATGGAACAGCAAACATCCGGAACTCTAAGAACACCGGTAAATCGCATAAATGCAAACAACGCTTGGAGAAATACGACGATTTTACGAAAAATACACAGTCAAATTCATAAATATTTTTTTAGAAACTAACCGCCGACTCTAACGTTTTGCATGCGGTAAATTCTACCACAGACTTGCCAAATTTTTCACGAAGTACTCTCCATCGGTTGTTGATAGATATTGGATTGAAATTTCAAAAGCAAGGGCGGAAATCAGGTATGGTGTACAGAGAAGATATTGTGATGTGGAATCTACGCCAAATCAAAAGTTTTTGTAGGAATCCGATTAAAGGTAACCATTATGTTATTGCATGATTCTGTTAATACTCCAACTCACAGATTTAATTAGTTAATGTGTAACCCAATTCTATTTGTCTAGAAGTTAGCGCTGCTATATACAGATTTCTCCTGCATCACCAAATATTTTTTTGAAAATATTACGCTCATCTATTGATTTTATTCTCCACCAGTATTTCATCAACCTTTCTACTATCATCCTCTTACTACCCACTCTTCCCATCTCCAGCATTGCAGCCGCGTTTGGTGATGAGGAAGGTAAAGCCAACACCGGTTGCAAAGTCACATATACTCTGTCTCACGCTAGTTTAATCCTGCTGTAAACAGCTATATATAGCTAGCTTTGCAAAACACGTGCCCTCAAGTAGCGTCTAACACGTGGCGAGCTGAGTCAGCCTCGCCTTGCTGTTTACAGCAGGATTAAACTAGCGTGAGACAGAGTATATGTGATTTTGCAACCGGTGTTGACTTTACCTACCTCATCACCAAACGCGGCTGCAATGCTGGAGATGGGAAGAGTAGGTAGTAAGAGGATGATAGGAGAAAGGTTGATGAAATACTGGTGGAGAATAAAATCACTAGATGAGCATAATATTTTGAAGAAAAAAATGTTTGGTAATGCAAGAGAAATCTTTTCCTGGGACGAATTGGTTTCAGGAAATAAGAAGAATATTACAGGAAATTGGAATGGGTAACATATGGGAAGAGAGCAGTTATAGGTTTCTGGGTTGAAGTAAGGAATAGTGAGGAAAATATACAGAAACAAGAATTATTTCATAGTCTTAGTAGTAAGAAAATTTTAGTATTTTATAGTCAACTAAAGATGAATTGGGGTAGAGAGAAATACGTGGATGCATGCATTAAGTGTATATAGGTTAAGAGGAGATAGGTTAGGAGTGAACTTGGATAAATGTCCTTTATGTGGAAAAGCAGACAATGATTTACATTATATAGTAGAATGTGAAGAAACAAAGTTGTGGAGAAAACAGTCTATACCAAAAAAATGGGAGAATATCAATATAGAAGTTTTAAAAATTAGGATTAATGAAGCTACAAAAGGAAGAGGATATACAAATGCTAGGGGAACTCATGGGAAGCGCAAGGGGAAAATGGTATAGAAAAATAAAGAGAAAAATATATGAATTAAGTTAAGGTCCACCGTGCATAAATAACCACTTTGTTAAAATGTATGGTGGACTAAGGGATAAAACAGCGACTCATGTAATGTGAAAGTAAATAAAGTTGTAAAAGCTTTCTATATAAATGGTTTGTAAATAAATACAAATACAAATGTGACTTTGCAACTGTATATTCCTTGCAAGACCGCAAGTAAACACGAATAGTAACCTCTCACATAAAGATATTGTGACTTTGTGGGTTCGTTAAATTAAAAGTCCAATTGCACAAACTCAAAATGTTCTTTATTTCCACCGAATTACAGTTGGTACAGTTGCCGATTACATAGAATTACGTAGCGCACACAATTACAATTCACCAGTTCGTCTGTCACAGGTCCATTGCACGCTCACAATTACATACAACTCCTCTGATACACGTACGCAGTCTTCCAGTCCGTTCTCTAGCTCGGCGCTCTTCACGGCTGCTCGCCAAGAACTGAACTGACTCGTCCACTGACGCCATATATAGGAAGATCGCTGTTTCTGGAAGCTTCGTGGCTCGGAAAATCATCCTGGTGGTTCCAGACGTCAGGGGGAGAGGAAAGAGACGGTACAGGGCTCGTGGCGCTCATCTAACCATCCCCTCCGTGAGCGCTACACAGGTAAATGGGTATGCGTGGTCTGAATGCCTCCTATCGCCCACCCTGCTGCCAGCTGGTCGTGCCTTCCGATAATTAGGTGACAATATTTTAAATAAGTACAGGGAAATAAAGTCCTGCGCCTTGGCATAGCGGGCTAAGGCAGCATGCCTATGTCCCTGGCCAAGGAAAGTGGCCCGGGTTCGATCCCACCCATGGGTTTGCAGATTTTAAATCCCGGTGCCCACTCAGCATCGTGAGTAAAGTGAGGAGCTTACGATAGGTAAGCGGCCTTGGTCACGAAAACCAACGTTCTGGCTGGGGGATGCGAGATGCTGACCACATCTCCTCGTATCGGTTTGGTGATCGCTCCCCTCTGCCGTGCGTAAGTGGGCGTGAGGCCCGCAGTCGGGTTGGTGGGCCTTGCCCTGTAAAGGCTGTCGCGCCAGTGGTTAACTTAACATGAAAATAACAAATTGTGTACCTTAACGATGTCTTTTTTTCTCTCTCTTATTCTTCTTCATTGTGTGTATGTGTGTGCAGCGACATTTGAAGTACCTTTCGATTTAGCAATTACAAACACAAAAGACATTCAGAATGAAAAGGATGTGATGTCTTTCAAATTCCGTTCTCTTTGTAAGACCAAGAGATAAGAATGAATAACAACATCCTATTTGAGTAAGCACTAGGGTATCAATATTGCACTGCATAATCAGACAAAAGTGGCAATAAGCATGTCCAGCGTCTAACGTCGATTAGCTCACCACGTTAGAATAGATGAGCTTGCTAATTACTAGAAGTGTTATAAATAGCGCTGTGCTCATATTAATCTAGTTTTTTTTTTGGAGCAGAATTTCTTATTGACACGTACCAACACTTTCTTGTTCTTTTGTTCTCTTCGAAGCGCGTTCGGGCATGATCTTCAGCCCATCCTCAGCTGTGGATACTGCTTGGAACGTGTCAACATGAAATTCTGCTCCAAAAACTACATTAATAGATGAGCTTTCCCTATCTGATAGGAGACCTTTGTCCTTCACGGGACATTTTAGGCTATTTTCATTCATTTGAGTAAAGTATTGGAACATACAAACCGATAAGAAGGAATATCACGAAATTATTCACTCCATAAATCACGATCCACCTTTATTTGAAGAAAGGACTTCGGAGGCTACTTCGAGGAAATTGAAAACACACGCGTTTCATTTGTTATGAAAAGTATCTTAAATATCTGGTAATTTAATCAAAGCCGTTAGCTTCATTTTAGCTTTCACTTATTTCAAACACGTTATTGCGATTTCTTTTTAGTTTTAATTTTCATCTTAATAATACCAGTACCAAGTGAAAGGTGTAAAGTATGAAATAGCTGAGAAAGCAGATGTCCTTAAACAACAACAGAATGAGTTTGTAGAAACACAGAAAATAGAAATCAGAGAATTAGAAAATAGAATGAAGCAAGAGAGGTATTGTCAGAGAGTTCTAGGAAAAAACATGAGAAAACAGTAAATATGCAGAATAATATTACCAAGGAGGTGAATAGTATTAAAAATGATGTAAAATTAATTGGTACTGAGATGCAATCACAATGTGATGAATTAAAGTTAAAGTATGAAGAAGTTAACAAATCAAATGAAGGAATAATTTCACAAATAAAACTTGTGCAATAGAATTTTGAAAAAGAAAGTAATGGAAAGGAAACTCTAAATGTAATTAAATACAAAAATGAAACTGTTGACTTATCAAACAATGAATGTTATAATACCGATGGTTATCAAAAGATGTATGTTGTAGATATAATCAATATTTTGATGTCAACTGTAATGTATATGTACACAAAATGTTCTGACAAATACAAACACACAATGAAGGTCACAATGGTCACATATATCATACATCACACGAAATAATTTTGCTAAAGTTTGGTCAAAGAATTAAACACAACACTAACCTAACCTTAAAACAGCTTCATGGTAAAGATACACACACAAACGAAAAATTAGAAACCAAATTTTGAATGCTTGCAACGCTCAGGTTAGCCAACAGAGTAAAATTTACCACACTAACTATTCAAAAGTCACAAGTACTAACCATGAAATTGAAAAGAACTTTGCCATTGATACGGGACAACTTGAAAAATTAATTATGTGGGCGAGTCACCCAAAACAGAGAGTTCTTTTGTATATAAATTGTTATGCTAAAAATGTTATTTGTATTGTTATATTATGTTCTGTTCATTGTAAGTAATTTAAAAATGGTAATTATAAAAAATACTTTAAGGCAAATAATGTGTTATAGTAATGCATATTTGTTGTTAAATGTTCATTTACTGTTACATTTGATTTAATGTTTATTTATTGTTACATTTTATGTATTTATATTTATATTATTGTTCATTGTTGTGAAATATTGTTATTGGGGTGTTCTTCAAAATATATGGAAGCACACTGTTGAAGTATTAAAATTATTTTCCATATATTTCAAAGAGAGGCATTTGTAACGGTAATTTTTGTTTGAAATGAGTTTTGTTTTCTGATCTGACTGTTGGTGGGCCATGTAATGACAATATAAAAAAATGATGAATGGTTGCAAGGGAAAAAATCAATAATCTTCGAAAAGAGATATATGTATTTTGTAATCTTGTTTCATGACGATGGAAAAATGTCGTGGTGAATATAACAGTTTTGTAACGGAAAGATATTCTGTAATCTTGATAGTGATGAGTGGACATACAGGAGTGAAGAATTTTGTGTAATTAAAGGAAACTATTGAGGAAGTAAGGATTTATCGATATGCTGGAGGTAACTTGCAATGATTGACTAAGAAAGAAAGTTCGAGTAAAATGTAATCCAGTTTATACAATTAATATATATATTACGAAATTGAACTTATCCAAAATGTTATTTCTTTCACTCGAAACCACACCTGAAAACGAGAGATCTCATGACTCTTATTTAATCAAACTCATTCATCAAGAAACAATTCAAACTAAAACGAAGTAAGCCTGTTATATCTGGCTTCCCAACTTGGGTCTTCCAAACAGTCAACGTGCATCCCATCTCCAACATAGAAATGTTGTTCCAGTCGTAGCTTCATTTTAGCTTTCACATATTTCAAACACGCTATTGCGCTTTCTTTTTAGTTTCAATTTGCATTTTAATAATATCAGTACCAATGTGGTCGTCTTCCATAAAACTCTTAGTTATATCTACATAATTTTTCAAAAACCTTTTTTTAATCCACAAATGAGATAGTTCTATCTCTTACTAGCCTACTCAGTTATTAGTCAAAATTTACAAGTTTTTATTGGCAGTAATCATGGGTAAGACAAAAATACTGCATTTATTTGTATACATATGAGTTATTAACTATATCAGTGAAAACAGTACCTAATTATTCTAAATTTCTCAAACTGATAACTACTATATAGGATTTTTATTCCGAATAAACCAATTTCAAACTTTTTCTTACAAAGCATAGAACAATTAAAGCTGTACAAAACGTATCCTGCAAATTTTGATAATATCTGTATCGGTAAATTTGCATACACTGTTAGACAAAGTGATAAAGAATTAAATATAGATGAACTTAAATGGCGAAAAGTACCCAAGATGATAGTTTGTTATAGGTCTTATAAACTAGAATTTATTTTCATTGTTATATAGATAAATGTTATGATCGTAGACACAGAATACCGGTCTCAAAGTTATTGGATATCAGTTATATAATAGGCATGCATCTTCATCATGTAAAAACATCATTCTATCATTTCAGATAGATTCTGAGATAATAAGTCCTGAATTTACTAACATTGGTGGGATAGGGACTTTAATCTCCCATTACGTCAAGATCAGTACTGTGATCTTGCTTAACAATGTTAAACATAAAGACCTCTCTCAATTAATTGAGAAAAACGATTTCAACATTTTCCATTCAGAAAAGACTTTACTTGTACACGCCTTAGGCTTAGGCTTCTGGTGCCGGTACAATGGACCCGGCTTACAGGCTCTACATTTGCATGATATTACACTTTTCAGTTTTTGTTGGTTTTGACGTCATGGCTTTACATAAAGCCCATACGGCGTCCCTTTATGGGCACACCGAGAACAGCTTTACTTAGTTCATTTTCTTTTAGATGCTCCAGTTTTTCCTTGAATGTTATGTTTTTTGTGATTTTATTTATATAAAACACACACACACATACACACTCACGCACACACTTATGGGTATACGTAGTACATCCCTCGCTCTCACACACTCATTCACGCACACTTCACTTCAATTTGTACACTATTTACACTCAGCTGTCCTGCTGTGCGGCAGCATGTCGCTCAGTTCCTTGAGCAGCCCGGAAGTGGTGGCCCCTGCCGGCGGTTTGTGCGGCCTTGGGCCGGGAATTTTGGGCGCGCAATGGGTGGCGAGCCGTCCTTATTTACAGTATTTTCACCCATTTATGTTTGCGGTGTTTTGGCTCACCTTTTCCGATGTTATGGATTAAAGGGTTTGTATGCCGACGAATGCGCGCCCAAATGGAAGAGGCTCTTTTTTCCAATGCCTCGAGGATGGTCGGGATGCGGACTTCTTGGTGGAGGGAATCGTTTGTGGTGCGGATGGGAGCGGAAAGGATTTTCCTGAGGGAGAGGTTTTGCAGTGTTTGGAGGTATTTGATGGTTGTTTTGGATGCGTTTGCCCAGGCCACACATGCGTATAGAACCACTGACAGAATGAACGACTTGTACAAGATAACCTTCGAGTGGAGTTTCAGTTGTTTACTCCTAAATATGGGGGCGCACATCTTTAATCGCTGCCGCCCTTTGTTAGCGCTATATTTTATGCGGGTGGACCAGTTCATTGTGCGTGTCAAAGTCACGCCGAGGTATGCTTGTACACGTGGTAGACAATGGAGTTGAAATACTTTCACCGCCAACTGCAGTAATCGTCAATATGTCAATGTTGACTGCTAACATCACGCGTGAAATAAAATATTCAAAAAGTACAGGGTTCGATTACTGGGAGGTCACTCACTCTGGCCATGGGATTATCTGTGTTTTTTTCCAGGTCGGCAAGCGAATGCTGGGATAGTATTTTCTACCACGGAATTCATCTCCCTCTTTGATTCCAGCGCTGCGTATCGGTGACGGCGAACAGATGCCGCAGATTTTGTGCTTTTGAACTTCCTCTCGACTGCATCACAGGGTGCAGATTCGAATCTCCATTGCTGGTTGGAACTCTCCCCGATTCTTAGGGGAGGGGAGCATATGAGGTACCAACCAGTGGGTTGGGCTGGTCCCTGCCGAGTGCTTCCCAACCTGGTGGTCACAGGCTATAACTGTTTGGAGCTCCGCCCTCTCTGTCGTCTGAATGTTCCGGTCCTGCCTGCTGCGATTCCTTTAGCTCATCCTTTCCTCCCGAATGTGTATGCACAAAATATCCATTTGCGAGTCGAAATGGTTTTACTCCTCCTTCACGGGGAGCATTGTGCAGTGGTTGATGAGTCAGCAGTCTTGAATAAATTCTCAACCGTAATACGACATAGAAATTGTACTACACAACAAAAAGAGTACAATAAAAGAAAATAATATATTGTTTCTGAACATTCAATCTGACAGAAAAATCCTTAACAACGTATAAAGAGACAGACGAAATAGTTTAGAAATATACGGTATATCGAAATATGTATGAATAGAGTTCAGCTATTAGCAAGCAGTAGTTAGAAACGTGTGTCACAATGGTTTATTAGATTAAATGTTGCCAACCAAGAATACTGATTGCTTCCAAATTACAATAGAACCACTAGTGTTTGGATTAAATTAGCTGAGGGTTGCCAGCACTCAACTCTGCATGCAATATATACATTTACGAAGTAACTTGAAGTTCCTTTCCTCAAGAGGTACTTTTGCGTTATAATGAGTTTCTCAAGTTAGCGTCATTATGTCCCAAGAGAGTCGATCTCTCTTTCTGCTCATTTCTAGAGCAATAATTTCTTCGTCGCGTACTTCTAGAGGACTTCAGTAACTCAGTTAGATAACACCTTCTAATAACTCTTGAAACATTTCCGCAGGCGCCTTGAATACGCAGATTAAATGCTTGCAAGACAAGCGGAACGTTAATTAGCTTGTCTTACACACTTTATGGATGATATTTTTATTATTAGCCTTCCTATACATTTCCTAATTACTCTTATAGAATTTCACAAAAGCTGAAAATGACCACCAATGCAGTAGAAAGGAAAAGGATTTATATACAACAATAGTTTAATTTTCTCAACATATTTTTCATAAAGATGCGTAAGCCATCATATAACATTTTATGTTTCTTCACTTGAATATTACCTCCAGGAAATGCCACAACATACAGTCCTTTGCAATTTCAACACTAACACTAGTGACATTTATTGGATTGGCAGGTAGCAACTTCAGTAAAATTGTATTTCTTAAAATAAAATAGAAATAAGTTATAAACAAGGTGTCACTTCTGTAAAACCGAAGCTAATTTTTTAATTTCCCAGGCACAAAATGTGCACCAAAGGGAACTACATTAAAATCAGTGACTACGTTTCGTGCAACCCATTCTTTCTGAATAGCCTGCATTTGTTCGTCTCACAGAAAGTTAACTGCATGCACATATTGGTATCAAGTGCAGTTGTTGTGGAAGTGAAATTAAATGGGCCACAGAAGGAATGAAATGACTACTGAAGAGAGAAAAATTATAAATAGACTGCACAATAATCTAAAAACCCTCTCCTAGATATTGCAGTCAACCTTACAGAGCTGAGCTAATTGGCAGTGTATGAGCCAGGAAATCTGTGCTAAAGAAACACAGAAGTGGTTGACCTAAAATCCTCACGACTAGGGATAAAAACAAAATTCTGAGCTACATTAGATAGAATCTGTGAATATTTGCTTCCCAGATTGATACTGAGTTGTAGATGACAGGCATTACGAGGTGCCTTCAAGTTATAAAACCTCCTATATTTTTCTCACAAAGTAATCACAAGAATAATGTGAAACTAGCGTGAATCTGTCTCTAACCGTACACATTTTTCTCAACATAGACGCCATGATTCCATGGTCGCTGCGAACGCTTCTGTAGGAGAGTGTTTTGACCACTGGAAAATCGCTGAGGCAATAGCGGCATGACTAGTGAATCTGCGACCATAGAGAGTGTCTTTCATCGTGGGGAAAAAGCCAAAAGTCACTAGGAGCCAGGTCAGGTGAGTAGGGAGCATGAGCAATCACTTCAAAGATGACACGAAGAAACTCCTGCGTCGCGTTTGCCCGATGCGCTGAAGCGTTGTCTTGATGAATGAGCACACGTCCGACATTTCCACCCGTTTATCACGCAATGCTGGGAGGAGTTTATTCTTCAAAACATTTTGGTAGGATGCAGCTGTCCCTTTGGAATGCAACGAGTAAGGATTACAGTACTGCTGTCTCAGAAGATGGCCATCGTCATTTTGTAAGCACTGGCGCTCACCCGAAATATTTTTGGTGGCGATGAGTCTGTGTACTTCCATTGAGCTGACTGACGCTTCGTGTAAGGATTGAAAAAAGCGCGTCCATTTCTCATCCTTTGTCACCATCGATTGAAAGAAAGTTTCATTCTTGCACTCATCACGCGTCAACATCGCCTGGCACTTTGCCACGCGCGCAACCTTCTGATCATCCGTCAACATTCGTGGCACCCACCTGCAAGACACTTTTTGCATTTTCAGATCTTTAAGCAGGATTTTGTGCACAGATCATATGGAAATGTCAATTTTAGAAGCGATGTCTGCAAAGCTCAATCAGCGATCCTCCAAAACAACGCTCTCCACTCGATGGATCATGTCGTAGACCGGCTGGTGTGAGGCTGTGACTGTCTTGGTTTGTTGTCACGCGATGTTCTGCCTACATTTAACTGTCACACCCAGGAGCGCACATTACACACATCTATGGTACCATCACTACATTTCTCACTCAACTGGCGACGAATTTCAGTAGATGTCACACCACGAATATAGAGAAAACGAATGATTACACGCTGTTGTTGCAATGAAAAAATCACCATTTTAAGTATCAAAAACAGTCTTAAATCTCGTCACTGCTACTAGAGTCAAAAGCACGCGTTCACAAAGAGTCCGCATGTATTTAAAAAAACAGAAGTTCCTATCTGATCCAAGTCCTGAAAAAATAGGTGGTGTTATAACTTGAACGCCCCTCTTACAAGCACCGTAAGATCTGTTTGCTATAACCGAGGGTATAACGGCAGGATACCACGGAAGAAGTTCGATGACACCTCACAGAACTAGAAAAAAACGCATAGAATTCGCTTTAAAAATGTAAAATACCGTAGATATTTGGGTAAAAATGAGAGCGTGTTTAAAATGTTTGGCTCGGATTTCAGCCGCAAAGTGTGGAGGAAAACAAGTACGAATCTGAGTCACATACTATACCGTGAAGCATACACCCTCTGTAACTCACAACAGTAATCTATCTTATGTTCGTACGCTTACCGCACGGGTTGGTATGATATGGAAGTTTCGCGGTTCTACTTCTTAAGCTATCGCCAAAGTTCTGCGTATTTACAGTAATGGGAGTATAATATTCCATCCAAAACTTAGATTCCTGATTTTATTAAAAAAAATACATGTTCTGGGCCCTCTTGAACACAATAGTAGCATTTTAAGAAAACGATCCATATTCGTGTTTCTGTGTATATGTATGTACATATGTTTGTGAAAAAAAAAAACAAAAGTCGATTAACCATTTATTTGGCAAATAATTTTGCTACTTCTGCCGCTCTAGTTTTACTTACTAAACTGATTCTCATACAACTTTCTGCGGTGCCTCAACGCATTCAATTCGAATAGCCATGTTAGTTAAAGCGATATACAATGGGCTGACAACCATTCAAAGTTAAACGTCATGGATTCGAATCTTAACTAAAAATGGAAGAATAGATCAAGAAATTAACAATAGAATTAGGAAAGCAATAGATATATATTACCAAATTAATAATACTATAATTGGTAAAAGAGAAGTAAGTGAAACCACTAAAATGAGAATATATAAGGTGATATACCAGTCAGTTTTATTATATGGGAGTGAAAGCTGGACAGTGTTGGATAGACATGCAAGTAGATTAACAGCAACACAGATGAAATACTTAAGGAGAGTAGCTGGATATACAAAGATGGATCAAGTTAGAAACATAAAAAAAGAGAAAAGCTAAAACAGGAATGCATACTGAAGACAATGGAAAGAAACCAACTAAGATGGCTGGGACACTTAGTAAGGATGAATGAAGAAAGATTACCCAAAAGAATATTTGAAGCAAGAGCGGAGGGGAAAGGAAGAATAGGAAGACCTTGGATGGAATGGAGACAATATATGGAAAGAGTGGCAGTCGGACATGGGACGAAATTGAGAGGAATATACAGGTTGGCGCAGGATAGGGTCGAATACAGAAAGTGGCTGAAGGAACCCGACGCCTAACGGCAGCAGGGAAAGTGAAAGAAGAAGAAGAAGAAGAAGAAGAAGAAGAAGGAGAAGGAGGAGGAGGAGGAGGAGAAGGAGAAGGAGGAGGAGGAGGAGGTGGAGGAGGAGGAGGAGGAGGAGGAGGAGGAGGAGGAGGAGGAGGAGGAGGAGGAGGAGGAGGAGGAGGAGGAGGAGGAGGAGGAGGAGGAGGAGGAGGAGGAGGAGGAGGAGGAGGAGGAGGAGGAGGAGGAGGAGGAGGAGGAGGAGGAGGAGGAGGAGGAGGAGGAGGAGGAGGATTCGAATCTTGGCAACTGCATTCAAATGTGCTTGTGGTAAAGGAGGGGGAGGGCCCAAGTAAAATAATCGGTGTGATGGCATGATTGGATGTTAACGGGGTATCATTTGGCTACAGTTGCTTGGATTTTACCTATTTATGCTAAAAACACTACAATGTAATTGTAAAACTAATATAATATTTACAGTTGAAAATACTCAAAATTTTGCTAGTATAACCAACAAAGGCCAGTTCAATATTTTTAAATTGAATACAGCATCATGTTGCCCCAGTGCAACACCGCTAAATAAAGAGTTAAATACCAAAGCTGATATTTAAGCTCAGGGTCTTGTAGGTTGTGACACAAAGATTTTGAAGAAAGCTCTCCACCCCAAATAGCCTTTACATAATAAAGAGTTCGAAAATATTGGGTTACAATCGAGATAAATATAATGTATATCTTGGATCCTAGAATAGTATGTGAAGCCTCATTTACTCTTAGTGAGTTCTGTACAATTAGTAAATGATTAAGCTAGACAGCACTTACTATGCAGAAATGGAGACCTCGTGTGAAGAGAATGGGATTTCAAAGCCATTACACAGAGACCAACTTTGGAAAGACTATCCTAATGCATTATCTTTTTATGTATAATGACGTTTATAAATGTATTGTGACTTTGTGGGTTCGTAGAATTAAAAGTCCAGATTGCAGAAATTCCAAAATGCTCTTTATTTCCGTAGAAACACATTTTGAGCAACCCTTACAGTAGCAGACTTGCGTATCATACACAAATGCAATCTTCAAGGTCATAGACCACAAACAGAAGAGTTCACTTTCAAAGCAGAGCTGCACGCGCACGATTATCAAGTTCCATTTCGATTTACTCAACTGGCGATCCGCAACTTCATTCATAGCTCCACTCACTATCCTAGAAATTTGTGGAATTTTCTCTAACAATCAAGACGGTACTAGAAAAACGAACCTTCCAGTCACCTACCTTTATCTGTTTCGGCAAGCCTTTTATCTCCGCGTTGCACTATCTGTCCCTTTGTGTGCGCCGGCCGTGCCAGTCGGAACAATGGGTTCGCGACAGTATAATGAAGGTGTATTTATATGAACCACAAATAGGTAGTAGCGATACCATAATTCCCAGAAGATTGAATAAAGGTAGAGGTGGAATACAAACGGGGGGATTTCAGTCCGGACCTATAGTCAACCTGTTCTATGTCAGACCTAGGAAAGTAAGGAGGAAATGGGAAACCTAGAGCATGTACCGCAAACCAGGCAAGGGAATGGAGTCCCTAACTCTGCAAGATGTCTTTGCGTAGACTCGCTGGTTTCGATGTTGGCCACCTTCTGTGGGGACAAAAGACCACAGCGTCGTTCTACGCCGAGAACATCAATTACTCGCTCTTTCACCGACACTTCCGACCCGAAAAGACTGAATTGCAATTATTGTGAAATGAAATGGAGGAATAGGAACCTAAAAAGTAAACTGTGGTCATGTTGGTCGGTCACCAGGGTATCCATAAACTGCATTCATCTATCGAGATCGTCCTCCGAAAGCTCATGCAAAATTTGAATGGCATAAGGATGTTGTTTGGTGCTTTTAAGAATGTTCATCACGGAACTTAACTTAGTCTTGGATTCTAACCCCTATTTTGTTATAAATGCTTTGATTTCTTGCACACTGAATGAAGTTTTCTCACCACATGCAGTTTTTGGGCTACTTGATCATGAAAAGTATTTTACGCTTCCAATTTCAGTAAAATTTCTTACAATCCTTAATTTTAGCCAGTTGGAGCACGATCTGGATGCAATTTGATAAATAAATTCGTAGCCTCGAGATAATATCGTTGCTTGTATCCATAGGCTATAATTATTTTATTATGTCTATAATTATAATTTGTTATTCTCCCTCAGTGTCAGATAGAACATTATTTAACCAACAAGATGTCAGTTTCAGTCCCATTAATCAGTAAATCAATCACTATCAATGCAATGCTTACATTAACATAAACAAACGAGATTCAAATGAACAAATTTCCACGGATGTAAACAAAGGACGGTCAAATAAAATGCTGTCATGTATCTAAACAAAACACAGTCAAATTACTCCGTGAACAGTAATGAATTACATAGAATTACCTATGTGAATAGTTGTCGGAAAGCTATTGAAGAGTACTATACAAAATATATACTGTTCTAGTTGACATAAGAAAGTTGCAGTCACTTCTGGTTAAATCGGAAGTTTCAAAATTCGTTAACATAATATTTCGTTTGTCAATCGTGCGGGATTTTAACTGAATTGTGCTGTTAGGAAACTTATTGCTGCTGGTGCTCAATGATTGGATGGTATCACTGTCACCTTATATCTATTCAAGAAATGAAGAAGTGTCTTTTCTTAGGTTATGTTACCTGCATCAAAGGGAAATTTTAACTTGAATCAACAAGTTTTTAAATCATTTACCAAGCCCTATTTGAGCACAATTTCACAGAAACATCGCTGTTCCATATTTCTCCCATCAAGCCGTCCATGGGAACGGAGTCAAGTTCCAACTGATATGGTGGAACAACATTGACTTATCTTAAAGTCTGCCGGCGTTATGCGAATATCAAATACTTATTGCTCATTTTGAAGTTCCTGACATTATCAGAACAAAAATTATTTGGTAATCTTCTTTGTTCTTAGTCTGTTTGCGTAAAGATTCTTAGCTATCTGTGGATGAGCTATCTTTGTGGCGACACAGGTGTGCCACTGCAAAGCACGCTTTTTTTCGACTGTTTCTAGCGAATCATTTGCAACTGGAGATACAAAATAAGGCGCGTTATATCTCGTAAACCATTTGTTCCCTTAGTGCAACCACTAGTAACCTGTTGGCTGAGGATGCATGAAACCAATCTTGACAATTAAAGTGAAAATGGTTTAAGATATTAACTGTAAAGCCATCGTTATTTTCACAAATATAATTTTTTTGATTTACTTTGTATCTAATACCGAGTGGGATGGCTCAGGTGGATTCGTCTGTGACCCCATTCGGGAGACCCGGATTCGATTGCTGTGACCGACCTATCTGACCATGGGCTTTTTCGGGGGTTTTCCGGGTCACTAGGCAAATGCTGGGTAGGTTAATTACATCCGCCGAATTTGCTGTCCCTCCATTTCTTCTCCATTATCATTTCATGTCATCTCTAATCTGGTAGTCACTTTCGGAATAAAGTGTCGGCGGGAGCCTCGGTGTGCATGGCGGGGTGATGAGAAAAATGCTTTTCCCTTCGACGGGACGAACTTTGGTTCTCCGAGATGGCCTAGTGGGCCGATTCAGGGATGCCGTTGTGCAAGCCTGCCTGGAGTAACTTCTGGGGAGGCGGCCGCCAGTCTCCGAACTGGCCTCGTGACTGTTTCGGGGTCATGGCAGGTGCGATGATGATTGTCCTAAGCCCACCGCCGGAGAGTTGCTATCTGGTAAAGTATAGGGACCTCACCCTCTTTACCGTAGTGACTCCTTGGGGTCGACCACCCTGTCTCTTCTTACCTGATCTTCCCTCCTGGTGGCGCTCCACTTGGGGCAAAGGTACAATAGTAATAGTCTGGTCGACGTGCTGAATCCCCTCCAAATAATCCACTACAACCACCACCACTACCACCACCACCACCACCACTACTACTACTACTACTGATTGTGTCTAAAATATGAATGTAAGCATTTCATGATTCGTGCAAAGAAAACATCGATTCGTTGCCTTAAGCCTCACAATATGCTTGTCTAATATTTATCCATCTAAAATATTGAGTAGGACGTGAAACAGAAACTACTCTTGTAACCCTACTTTTGGCCTTTGAACGGACGAGATTTTTGGTGAAATAATAGTGCAGATAATACATAAAAGTTCCCAGACCTCTTTAATCTCTCTCAACATCATTTAAAACCTCCATTACTTATGAAAAAAGCTATCTCAAATATATCAGTCCAACGACTGCTGAGATCATCAGGGAACCACTAAGACGTTACCACTAACATTTTTTTATGTGTTGAATTATCCAAATAAATATTTTGTTTGTTAATAACGTTGTTAATTCAGTAGTGCCGGTATGTCGAAATTTTTCCTGCAAGAGTTATTTACATGCCAGAAAATCTACTTGAATGAGGCCTGCGCTTTCACACAATTAAAATCTTCAATCTGGGCCAGATTTTAACTTGCGACCTTAGGACCAATGACCAATTGATCTAACCAGATTTATATTGAATTTTCAACCTATGATCTGAGTACTTCAATGCACAGGTGGGAACGATGTTGTGTCTTTCATTCCCAATATAGAAATGAGACTCTAAGAACCACAACATCCAAAGGGCGTCCATAAATAATCTCAATGTTAAAGTTAAGGACTTCATAACGTACGTTAGAATTTGGCTTCAAGTAAATTACCCAAGTCTGCCTGGGTTAAGCAGTTCTTGTCTCTATAGCTAGATAGAAATAATCTCTTCGAGTGATAGTGGTCTTCCCATTGACTTGTTTGTCAATGAGGTGTTTAGGCCCTCCGGACAAAGGTCACCGCAGAAAGACCTGATTATTTTATTTATTATGGACGGTAGGACTCATATCCACTGATATTAATCACAAAAGCAGGACTAGCATTTTTAGTCTCCAGCAAAATTTGGTGGTAAATGTACTGAAAAGTAAAGTGGAAGTTAAATATACCTGCAACTATTTCTAATTACAGACATCGTATGTTCTGGTGACTGTCAGCTTTTCGGTCTCAGTGTATTATTCGTAGGTAAACACACTAGCATTGTAATTGTACGTTTCAGTTAGTTTCAGCAGGTCATCCAAAGTCTCTGATAAAATTTCTTTGTAATATATACAAATATAATAATTTGTAGCTTAAAACTTCACTTATCTTATAAGAAATTATGAAACTTTTGTTATAAATTGTTTGGTATCGCGATTTCATGGAAATTCTTCCACATCGTCAGCCGGAACCACAAACAAAGCTGTCGTCATCGTTACAAACTCTATATGTTAATATGTTCTTGTTATTACTACAAAAATCTGAAAATGAAACAAATTTAAAAACAGAATCGACTGCCGGTATTTCAAAATCCATTACGCGTAGTTTATTATCTTAAATAAATATATTTTCCCAAACCATTAAATCTAACGGACCATTTAATTGTTTTAATAATTTAACTTCTGAATTTACTTCATGGTTAAATGAGCATAAATGATCTACTGTGGCCATGAAATAAATCAGAAGTTAATTTATTTAACCATGAAGTAAATCCAGAAGTTAAATTATTAAAACAATTAAATGGTCCGATAGATTTAATGGTTTTGGAAAATATATTTATTTAAAAAATAAAAATCGCGTAATGAATTTTGAAATACCGGTAGTCGATTCTGTTTTTAAATGTTTCGTTTTCAGATGTCGGTAGTACTGACAAGAACATATTAACATCTAGTGTTTGTAACTTTGACATTTTTGTTTGTGGTTCCGGAATGATGTGGAAGAGTTTCCGTGAAATCGCGATTCCAGACAATTTATAAGAAAAGTGCCATCATTTCTTTTAAGACAAGTGAAGTTTTAAGCTACAAATTATTATATTTGTATATGTTTGTTTGCTTCACCTTTAATAGCTTCATATTTTACGTATTTCTTTTTGTAATGCTTATAACCTTCTACATAGAGTTGATGTCTCTATAATTATTTCATTAGAATTGTGCGTAATACACTTTCACTTCACGCTTTTGTTAGAATAACTTAAGCTGATATCGTGGTAAGATAAGCCAAAAACACCAGATTGTGTGTAAGTGTTGAGTTTTACTATCGAATAAATTGTCACAAAAACTTTAATGGATTTACCTTCTGTGTTAAAGTGCAACCTGCAATATTGACTGAGAATGCATGAAGGTTATTGATTATTAAAGTGCAGAACCGTCGAGTAGTTTGCGATTAAATGAATGTGACAAAACTATGGGCCCTAGGAGTTGGACTTGATTTAGAGGAACGTTTCCTCCTTTGAAAGTGTGAAGTGACTAATCCAGTATTCGTAACTTGTACTTTCTTAGCTCCAACTTCATTGAGGTTATTTGCCTACTTGTACATATATAAACTCGAGGGTAAAATCAGACCTGAGGCTTTCCTGGCGACGAATATGCTCACTTTCTACTCGTGCAGCCAGCCAGGTGAAAAGATTATTAGATATCAACGTTTCGGGAGTGTACATCTCTCCCATCATCAGGATATTTATAAAATGTTATAACCTCAAATGAAATACTGGATATAACACAACTATAAACAAAGACAAAGCACTATCAAAATTCGCATTACTGAACAAAAGACTGTTTTCAGTAAATTAAATGCCAGGTCAGTAGATGGTGTGAGTATAGAAAATTGTGTCACAAAACCTTACTACTTAACTTGATTATAAAGCTATATTGATCTTTGCTTCTTAATTAGATGGATTTCCATTTTTAAGGCTGGTTTCCAAGAGGAGCTGAACTGAAATCCAGCATCACGATTAAGCGTGCTCCTTTCAGAGGAAATGGCCAAAGTCTCCTTAATTCTCCGCTCCCAGTTACTGTTGCATATTGCCAAGATGGTCGTCTCCCGAAAATTGGCTCTATGGTCGTTATCAAAACAATGCTCTGCCAGTCCAGACTTCTCAGGTTGCATTAAACTCGAGGGTGTCTACCAGGGCACATCCTCACGAGTGAAGAGTGCCCCCATTCTAACGACCAGGGAGTTACCGAGCTGTCCCAAAAGGGCGCCCGGTGCCCTCCGTGGGGCTTTCCATAGGACAAGACCTAGAGACTAACAAGTCCCCCCCCCCCGTCTCGTCCTGTGGACTCAAGACGGAATGGAAGTGGATACGCCACTTACGCGCGTCAACTCCAAAATGGGAAGGCTACCGATATGGCCTCGGCCGCCTGGTGATCTTTCACACCATCTACTAGCTATGCTGGCTTCCCTCAACCCCGTCCGGAGACGAACCCGATCTCCCACGGGTATCGGGAACTACTGCCCTCTCGAGTCCAACCCAATCCGAACAACTCTCATTCAGGAAGTGGCTTGAATGTTCGGCCCGTGGTTCCTCTAGTAACGTCAGAGGTACACGAGTGCTAAGGGCCCACAGCGCCCGCACCACGGCAGCTGAAGGGGACGGATCCCCTCCCCTACTGAACTACTAAAGCCTGCCTAAAACGGAAACATGGAAAAGCGGGAAATTAATTTGGATCGGAGTTGTTTCCCATGCAAAATTATAATCTAAGCCGAAAAACTACCTAACAGAAAAACGGAAATATTTTTCGGGAACCGTTTGAGTAAATAACCTGATTAAATCTGATTACAAAGTACACATTTTAAAAAGGACAATAATTTTGATGGCAACTGCACTTGCACCGAAGTTCTATGAAGCACAAAGTCATAAATTGTAATCCTTCGAGGAAATGGGAAAACAAACCATTAGCTCTCTCAATTCTCATCCAGCACACACGTTAAGGGTACAACTGTTTTGTAGTGTGCTCGTTATCCGTTTGGCTGTTACAAGTGATCAGATAGACGTGGAAGAAAACTGTGAATTTTGGTGATTTTTAAAAACATAGTTTCTATGTACACAAATTCTTAAAATAAGTTCTAAACATAAGACATTATTACTGGAGGGAAAAAGTTAAGATTATTTAACACGGAAAAGCAAACATCCAGGTAAATAATTAAATATGTTGCTTAAGCTGAAAAGATCTCCGATTTTCAAGATTTTGTAAAGCAAAATAACGAAAGATACAAAAATTATAGTATTTAAAACAATAATACTACCAATTCTATTATATGGAGCAGAGAGCTGGACTCTCCTACAGAAACAAGAAAGCAAAATAACAGCTATGGAAATGAGATATTTAAGACGAGCTGTGGGTAAGACAAGAGGAGATATGACTAGAAATGTAACAATAAGGGAAGAGTTGGGTACACACTCCGTTACAGAAATATTGGAAAAAAGACAACTTAAATGGTATGGACATGTACTCCGCATGTCAGAAGAAAGAAAACCCAAACAATATTTAGAAGCAAGACCAGAAGGTATCAGGAATATTGAGGTATCAGGAATCAGGTATCAGGTATCAGGAATACATTGAGAAGTTGGGGAAGGATAGAGGGAAAACCATGACAGAAATGAAGAGAATGATGTTGGACCGAGAAAAGTGGAGGAAATGGGTAGAAGAGGCTTGTACTCCACGCTTAACAGCACAAAGGAGTTAGAGAAAGAAGAAGAGAAGAAGAAGTAAAGCAAAATAACAGTTACAGACGAGTGGCTAAAGCGAAATAGGACATGTGATACGGATAACAAAATCTACAGAGTACGGCGACCTAACTCGTGCTGTGTTCGATGCAAAAGGGAATTCCCGAAAATTAGGCAAAGACAATTTCAGAACTTCCAATGGATGCTCGAGAATTTCAAACATTACTATAACATTGTTTTGAATGCTATGTGTAGTGAAGCAAATGATGTTGACATGTAGATAGTTGCACATTGGAAAGGGAAAACTGAAAACAGAGAGAGAAACTAGGTAATAAACTACAATTATTGTAAGTTTAAAATTATTACATATTACATTTTAGCCTATTGTTGCTTACACTTAATTCTATATTATTCCTTCACTGTAACCTTGTGTGACTAGGCTTCCTTAATTTCTTTATATTCAAACACAACCCTCTGTAAGATGGAAACTTGTGTAAACGGAAAACAAACACCAGAACGATCACGTTTTATAGAGGTTTTACTGTATAATCATTTTAACTTCCACCCCACTTCTACTTCCGTCAAAGCTACTTCCAATTAAATCATTCCATTAATACCATTACCACTGCAACACGTGACGTATAGTGGGTTATGCGTATTATATAAATTTCGCCTTAATATCGGATATCATTTCCATTACGAGTACACCAAATGAGATCACATCGATTCAAACAACACTGCGTTGTTATTTGCGCAAAAATGTTTGTTATTAATTGGAATCAAATACCAATGATATCAGTTTGTGTCATTTATGGAAATTTTATGTTAAATTTTATATTGAAATATGCGATAAATGTAATGGTCGTTTCCGTTGACGTTATGCATAGAATGCCAATAACATGCACAATGTTTTTTTTTTCGCTGTAATCGTTTAATGTGGATTATGCTTATTGGCAAAAATGCAATTTTTATGTACATTTCTATCTACCGTACATCCCACGTCATAAAGCAGTTACATTAATAACGTAAACTTACATTTCAATTCGATAAAGTAGCATTTTATGTTGACCACAAGTTTTAAATCTAAAATTAGTTGATTTTTTAAGTAGCCTCGCTTATGCAATAACACCCATTTAGAAATATGTTTTACTTTGTTACTTGCCACTGTAAGCAGAATAACTTCTAGCAGCAAGGAAATACTTAATAAGCGGTACAACGTGTGGTTAGAATTGCCATGTATCACATAACCTCATTTAAAATCAGCAGAGCTAATAAATTGTACTTCCAGTTTCACAACCACTTTTACATTGAACATGATAGTAATTATTATTTTCACTGTGCATTCTTCTTATTCACTTCGTTTTATGCTTCCTGCAAGATAATTATATTTTGAAAGGTTATTCCTTTTTTGAAATTAAGCATATAAAATATTTAAATAAATAAAATATTAAATAATTTAGTTTAAATAATAGCTTAGTAAATAAAAGCAGTGAAATAGCTGTTAATTTTGCTTTTTTTTAATTTTACGTCCCTCCAACGTTACGTTATATCGGACGGTGAATGAAATAGGTGAAATGATGCTCAAATGTGTCCAGGGTCCATGGAGCTTAGAGCTACCAGACATTCGTTTGTAAGGATAAGGAAACCCCCCGGAAAAAACCTTATCCAGGTAACTCACCCTGACCGAGATCCGAATTCGAGACCTCTTGAACGTGAGGCAGACATGCCACCATCTACGCTACTGAGGCGGGCATTTTGCTTAAGGCGACGACTGTTTTAACTATACCTTATTCTGTCTACTGACTTTTTTCATATAGTTTGAATAATATCTTAAGAGCTATATAGTTGACAACAATTTACAAGCCGCAGCCTTAGCAAGTCGACATGAAATATGTTTTGGCCATGCCCCTGATGGGGTGCTCCCAGATAGCGAGGAGTAAGTTGAGAAAATATTAAGGAGTTCAGACCTCAAAAGAGACGATAGTACCTACAGATTTAAACTCCCAGATGGCGGCTACTTTAACCGGCGGCCTTCTCTTCCCCGTTTGGGCTTACATATTTCCTGGAAGGTGCGGAACTAAGAAATCTCCCTCAACCAAGAACTCGAAGATTTACACAAAATAAGTGCCCTGTTATTTCGCTGAAATTCCTATTTGAATCCTAATACAGCAAACGGATGAAACGTAAAATGAAATGAAATGGAGGAACAAGAATTTGGTTGGATGTAATTATCATTATCAAAATTCGTCTATCGACCAACGAAGAGCTATGGCTCAGATCGAACTCACGCCCTCTGGAATGCGATTCAGAAGGATGCGTAGTATAAAAGAGCATCAGCGTAAACCATTATTTCCCTATCAAATTCTCAAATATTAGCCTTCACAATAACTAAAAGGGCTGGCCCCTTACTCAGTCAGTAGAGCACCTGCCTGCCGTGCTAGGGGTGCCGGGTTCGGAGGGGATATTTTTATCCAACCAAGATAATTCCTCATCTTTCCCAGAGTCTGGAAGTATGAATGAGAGTACGGATATGTGCGTGATCTAATGATTAAACCCCAACGAATACGAGTTTACACCTTCGATATGTTCCAAAGGAGAACGGCCGCCTATATGACCATTGGAGTTCAAGGCGGAGTATAAATGGAACAAATAAAAAATAACTAAAAAGCAACTCCTAGAGTTTATGAAGTTGTAAGTTAATTCCCAAAGGAAGGTTTCATACTTCTTGAAAGCAGACTAAATGTAAAACAATTTAACTCCACGTTGTTTATAAACTATACATTTAACAAAGAATAAAACAATATTTTACGAAGTATTTATAAATTTCAGTGTTAAATTCGTAGTATTGCTTTCGATTGGTAATTACTTGCTTTACGGTAAACTGTGTTATAATTTATACAGGTGATTACATAGGGTGTGCATTGCATGACGTATTGCCAATATTATTTCGTAGTTTATTATGCAACTGAGTTGAAACCATAACATACGAGCATAGAACTGTTGAGTAAGCCATTAAATCACAAACACTCGTTTGTATGACAGAACACATTTATTAACACATAGTGTCTCGTGCAGTTGGATATCATTTGCTTTACGGTATACGCAATGTCATTACAATATTTCCTGTTTATGTAACAGAGGAAGTCTTTAGAGTAATACTTCCGAGTAAAACACTGGAAGCCGGATTGGAGGAGTGGAAGTACTGCCAGCGTAACTAGTTCTGCCAAACATCAGAACTACTTCTTTGAAAGTGGAAGTTCTGGATGTACTTCCAGTAATAATAGAATACACTCCATCATCACTATAGCACTATGAAGGCTAATGGTATGCACGTCCATTATCAACCAGATAAGCATGTAAATACATCTTCTTCTTCTCCTCCTTCTGCACTTCTAGGATTAGGTACAAATGCCAGTTCCGGCTTCAAAATTATCTGACCATCATTTCCTTGGCCTTCCAGGATGTCATTCCCTTAGTCCTGAAGTAAAATGTTTTTATTGGTATCCGCTCTGCTGACATTAGTTTTCAATGAGTTGTATCCATTCATTTCTACAATGTACAACTTTTTTCTTCCACAGAAACTACTTATAATTCTTATCTTAACGTTAGAGATTGTATCTAAAAGTGGTGCATCCTTTTACAGATCTTAGGAGTATCGTTAATTAAGCAATTTGTATTTTCTGTTTATCAGCTTGTCCCTGTTTCAGATCCACAAAGGAAAGCAGTGGATTTTACTATGTAGAATTTCATTCAAGTTCCTTTTCTGGTTTTGTTTTTTAGATTCCTTTCATTTTGCCTGCTTTGTATCCTTTTTTCTGTTAAAATATGGACATTCGTACTCATAGCATATTGCGTTCCTAAGTATCTTACTTTAATATAGTATCATTAGCTACAATTTTGGTTCTAATAGTCTATTTACTTTGTAAGGGCATTGTTGAAATTTTAAATTGCATTCCTCACATAGCTTCTGCAACTTATACATTCTGTTTGACTTCGTCTTCAGTTTTACTTATAATTATTTGATCATCCGCAAATAGCATCCTCCATTAATTGCAAACATCTATTTCCTAATCAAATCATCTATATAAATTGAAAACAATATAGAAGATAAACTCATCCCTGCCTTGTACCTTGATCTGTGTGTATGTGTGTGTTTACTAGGCATATCTGCCATTAAGTTATTCAGATATTCTCTTAGAGTCGTTATCTCCCAAAGATTTCCACAGCTTACATATGAGGTGGCCAAGTGCAAAACTCGGCTTATCCAAAATTAAAAAAAGTAGACACAATGTTTACTGCAGTTCTCTGACATTTAGTGGCTTTAGGTTTAAACAAAATTTGTCTAATACGTCTTCCAGAGAGCTCAGAAAATGCAAAACTCTTCAACCCCATGGCAACAGTTGATGCAGAACTCTCTTTATCCATGCTATAATTTGAAGCAAAACTTGTCTTATCCAGTGCATGTTACACTACAATTGTAATGTGTGAAGAGCAGAACTCACTTGTCCAGTATTAAAGAATATGCTAGTTTCCATCCTTAGTTCTTATATTGGCAGTCCTGCATAAGTTTCAGTTTAGCTGTGCCTAGTTTGAAGTTCAGACGTGTTATTATGAAGTCCTCTGATATTCCGAAATCGGTGCAAAGAGATAGAACTAGGAAAATATCGCTGTGATTTGTGTGTAGGCAAGACCATCATGAAGCAAGGAAAAAGCTTAAAAAATCTTATTGCAAAGACCTTAGATGTAGATTTATCATTAAAAGAGGAAAAAGTCAGATATGTGGAAAATGTATTAAAAACATTTTGTGATAACTGATCAGAAAATGAAAGTCTTTTATTTTACAAATACATAATCCCACAACACTAAGGCCAGCAACAATGAAGAGGCAGAAAAGTTTTATGAGAGCTACTTGGAAGCCGATGAAGTTCAGCTTAAAATTTAATTTATGTGGTTTTGAACATTATTGTGATTGGAAAGATACAGTCTGACTGAAAAATTCAATGTCATAGACGGGATTTGAACCACGGATATTCTGGTTGTCGTCCAGCCGCTCTAACCCTTGAGCTACTATGGCCAACGTGCCGACATGACATTAAATTCTTCAACTGACTCGTGTTTCTCCCGGTAAACCACTTAGGAGTTCTCTTAACGGGAGAAACACGAGTCAGTTGGAGAATTTAATGTCATGTCGGCACGTTGGCCATAGTAGCTCAATGGTTTAGAGCTGCTGGATGGCAACCAGAAGATCCGTGGTTCAAATCCCGGCTATAACATTGAATTTTTCAGTCTGACTCTATCTTTCCATACTTTAGCCTACACACGGCTAGTGTGGAAGAATAATTAATTTCCATTATTGTGATTATTATTGCATTTTTAAATCATATAAATTTAGAAATGTTTTAACAATATTGTGACTTTGTGAGTTCGCAAAATTAAAAGTCTAGTTTGCAGAAATTAAAAATGCTCTTTAGTAGAAGAACAGTTTGTACAGCCCTTTGCAGCAGTATGACGTAACGTGCACCAACACAGTCTCTTGTGCATTCACCACACATAAACAAACAAAAGAGTTCACTTTCAAACCCCTACACGATTTTCAGTTCTCAAATAGCATCTCGGTACATTACAAATGCCCACACAACTCATTGATAACTGCAACATCATTCACTCACTAGCAGCAACGCTCCCCCCCCCCCCCCCGCCACTGAGCTGTCCGATTAGCTGTGACGCTTTTATAACCGAACCATCGTTTCTCGAAAGTTACCGAACTAACATGATCTTTCGTGACGACAGGCGAAGGAGAGGGAACTGTCCAGATATCTCTCCAGCTCTTTCTCTTTCGCCAAGCAGCAAGCGCACTTCCGCTCCGTAGGCGTTGCTTGGACGCTATCTGTCTCTTTCACTCCCCCACTGGCTTGTCACTACTCCGACGATCGGGTGACAATATTTCACAAGCCACTGTATCTAAATGATATGAACGGTGATCACTATCTATTAAGTAGGTGTTTCAGGGACATCGTGCCGAAAAAAAGATGAAAAATATAATTGAAAATGGGATTTTTAAGAAATTTGTAACCAAAAATTATTATAACGATAAAAATATTTGAAGACGTCATTCATCAGCATTGTGAAACAAAAACAAGGATAAATAAATGTGAAAATGTTAGTATTTTATTGTAAATTTATTATTGTGTCTCCGCCAAAACTTGCCATATCCACAGCTCTCACGTGCAAAACTTCCTTTATCCATAATTAAATTTTGGTTTACCGCTAAGTTTTTGGTGAATGATTTTAAGGGAAAAGCATGTATAAAGACAAAAATGATAGAAACATTATGGCAATGAAATAATTGTTTTTTGACATTTATCACGGGTAAACATATTAAGTCATACTGAGAAATTACATTTTCAGGTTACAGTTATGCTGTTTAAAGGCATTAAGAATAAAACATTTGAATATTACAGTACAAGTACCTCAATATATAATTATCTTGCAAGTTCTGTCTCTGCAAACAGTCACAGTCTTCAGGATCACAAGATTCAGATAGTGCATCGAAATTCAGAGCTAACTTATACATCTGCAAACTCGGTATCTCTCTCCAGTTATCACTAAATTTTTCTTTCAGAAGATTGTCCACGTCTGTTTTCTTTGCATCCGTCAAAGCTCTCAATTTATCAATTATAGGAGCTTTAAACAATTGTTCCATGTTTGTTCCTCGTTTCAGTATTGTTTTGAAAATTTTTGATGGATCATCACACCTATACGTTGGCTCCATCTTTACTCTGGCGAGGAGCTTCCCGTTTAGAATACATTTCCTCAGAATTATCCTCTTCATATCCTTTATTCCATCCAGTTTTCTGAATTGTTTTGCAAGCTTTTTGTAATCTTAGACAGTCAATCTTTCTTAGTGATCTTACTTTCCCTGTTTCCGCCTGCGGTGCCGTATGTACTAAAAGCGGGCGTTAAACACTACACATTTCATTTCATTTATAAACTTCTCTATATTCTATATTCTTCAGGAGTGAGAATGTCGAAGCATTTTCTGAGGGCCTTCTCTACAACTCCAAACAAGCGATCTGCGGGTAAATAAGAATGCCCTCTAACAGAAATATTTCTGTAATGTTTGTGAGATTTGCAGGAGCTTTCTTTTGGAGGAAATAAACCAGAGCATGAATTACGTGCATGTTTTTATTTTGGCCTCCGCAGCCATCAGTAAAAAGTGGTGATCGAGTCCTCAAAATGAGCTTCCTCCAGATAAAAAAGTACACCCCATGACACCTCGTTTGCTCCTCTGCCACCTTAAGTCTTATTCCATGTAAAGAATGTAGCATTCTTATTGCTGATGTCAGTGACACATAGCGCATAAAACGATATTTGGTGGGAGTAGTATGCTTCGCCAATTGATAACTTGGGAAGGGGCTCTACCTGTTGCAAATCGAAGCAGAAACTTCTCGTATCAGCATAACATTCTTTCATTAATTTGTGGAAGATTTTGGAACGAAGTTTGTGTATATATACTTTTTATAACGTCTCTGCCAGTTCTTGAACACGTGCTGCAGACCATTCTTTGTCAGATCCTTGAGAATCGCCTTAATTTTCTTGAGCACTGCTTCAGAGTTCTCAAATCGAATACCCCTAAGCATCATTATGATCCTGAAGGAAAACAAGTCAGCACAGTGTGAAAATCGCCTGGTTCTCCTACACCAAAATAAGGCAAAAGTTGTTCCAACTGCAGGGAACGTGATGGTGATCACATTCTTTACTGTGATAGAATGATTTACCAGCATGCAGTTCCCCCTTACACTACTGTTACAGCAGCATACTACACGTCAGTATTGGCTACACTGAGGAAGCACATTGCAAAGAAACGACCAGAGCTTTCCCGGACTGGGTGGTGACTTTATCATGACAATGCACGTCCTCACGTCGAAAGTCAAGTCATGCAGTTTCTGGCTCGATTCAACATTGCCTGTGTGACACATCCACCACCAGTGCTCAAGAAAAGTTAGGTGACTGTAAATCTTGTGACTTTGTGGGTTCGTGAAATTAAAAGTCCAATTACACAAACTCAAAATTTTCTTTAGTTCCACCGAATTACAGTTGGAAAACTTGCCGATTACATAGAATTACGTAGCGCACAGAATTACAATCCACCAGTTCGTCTGTCACAGGTCCACTCCACACTCACAGTTACGTACAACTCCTCTGATACACGTACACAGTCTTAGAGTCCGTTCGCTAGCACGGCGCTCCTCACGGCTGCTTGCCAAGAACTGAACTGACTCGTCCACTGCCTCCCTTATATACGCAGATCGCTGTGTCTGGAAGTTTCACGGCAGAGTGAATCATCCCGATGGTTCCAGACGACAGGGGGAGGGGAAAGAGACGGTAAAGTGCCTCACGACACTTCCCTAACCATACCCTTCAGTGAACGCTACAATATAAATGGGTAGGCGTGGTCTGAATGCCTCCTGTCGCCCACCCAGCTACTAGCTGATCGTGCCTTCCGGTAATTAGGTGACAATCTATACTCTTCAGGTGTAAACTAATAGGTATAGTAGATTAATCCAAACTTTTCCACTTGGCTGTTACATTCACTTCTTGTGCTTGCCATTTTTACTAAGCCAGTAGGAACATAAACTGTTGCTCATGGGTTTTCTCACAACTATTGTGGCATAATAATTACGTTGTTTCTTTTCGGATTTTGGTACCAAAAGTAGCTTTATAAATATATTGTAGGTAGTAAATATATTCCAGGGAATGTGCATTGGTTCCGAAATATTTTCAGTGAAGGACAGTATTGTCACTAATATAAAAGTACTTATAAAGTTTAATACGCAAGTGAAAATTGTGGTGAAGCTATATTAGCTATACTCTCTTGTCTATTCTCTGTGGTAATATTTATTAAGTAGATGTCGGTATGACTAGCGGACGCTTTGTGCACGAGGCTAAAATAGCGTGGCGCTTGTTTTGGTCTTTCTTGTTGAACCTTGATAGGGAATAGACCGATATCACGATATAGGGCAAACACATATTTTGGAATCCAACTTAAAAGGTAAATGTGTTTTTGTTTATTGTAATTGTATCTAACGTTTATTAAAAGTGTTAAATCAAAGTAATTTTCGTTTTTGTTTTAAAATTGTAATTTAGATGCCACCTGATAAAATGATTTTTGGTGTACCGAAGCCTCTCATGCATTTCGAATAAACTCTTTAATACCATCTGGTTACGTTCCCACAAGTTCATAATTAACGTCAAGTAAAATAGTTACGACAATTAGTTGAGGCGCCGGGTAATATTTTTTATCAATTGGTGAAAGTACATCGTATTTTTTTTTTTTTTTTTTTTTTTTCTTTTCCATTCGATTGAAAAATGTGAAATTATTTTTGAACTATAGAAGTTTTACCACTTTTTATTTGAGAGTTTTGAGTTTGGATTCTGAAGGATGTGTTTGGTGTAGATTATAACATAAATTTTGTTTCGAATTAATGTAATTCTTTTTATTTTCTTGAAAATTCAAATTTTGTAAAGAAATTCGTTACGTATCAAAATTGTTTTTCTTTTTCGCGTAATGTTGTATTGAAACTAATAAAAATAGATGTTAATTTGAAGTTTATTTTATATATCCTGCTATATTTAGAGATTAAAACGAGAAATTTGCATAAAAGTGACGCCTGAGAATAATATTACGTAACAAACAAAAGTTAAACATAGTTGGCGTGGGTTACTATTGATTTTTCTTTGGGAATTCAGTGTAATGCATAAAAGGTTTAAAATAACGATGTTTTTGGACTTTTAATTTGAAATTTATATTGAATTCAAGGATTAAAATGTTACAATTGCGTGGTGAAAGTTTGAAGCTCAGATTTGGATAAGAATATCAGTTGTAATAAGTAAGTTTTCGTCCCATGCCTTAGGTTCAAGTTTTAAATGCTTGAAACAAGTCATATTGTGATTTATGTGTTAAAAACGGATATATTGAAGTGACCAGATGTTTCATTACTAGGAGTGTGATTCAAGGAAGTAAAGTTTTAAAGTGATATAAAAGTTGAATCTTTCACTAGGAATTGAGTGAAATAGCTATCGGTCACTGGTAAAGTCCACGTATTGTGATGTGATGTTTCAGTAGGTGAAATTTCCCATTTCCCCTGACAAGTTGATAGTTCCCTTGTTAGTTCTGTCTTCAAGTATTACTAATTTCATTCCATTTGTTAGTATCTGTTTAAATGTACTTAAAGGGACAGTGATACATTATTACCCTTTGTGAAGTGTTAATATCAAGATCTTGGTAAAACAAATATTAAGTTGTGCTGGGTGACATTTTTTGCAAAATTCCAATTCTTTTAATTGTAAACTAGTTTGGAGATCATTTTAAATGTCACCATGTCTAGGAGACGTAGCCGACAAACTTCTAATTTGCCAGTTGAGCCCATTGAGGTGCAATCGACCTCTGAACAGTCTACTACTAGGGAAAGTATGGGTCAACCGACACATATATTGCCTATACAGAGTAATTCGACACAAAATGCAATTTTTAGAACTACGATTGAGCCATTTTATTACAGTAATACCTCATCATTATCAGCAGTTGAGTTTCTTAAAAATTTCGAGGTGGCTGCTTCTGCAAATGGTTGGACCGTTGACATGAAACTTAAGTTTTTCCCTGTAACTTAAAAGAAAAAGCTGTGTTATGGTTTCAAACTTTTCAGCATAGGCATCCACAGTATGATTGGGTTCTTTTGACCACAGATTTTCTAAAGGCTTTTGCGATTACTAACGCTGCTGATTTATTGAAGATCTAACTTAGACAACGAATTCAGTTAGACACAGAATTAGTAACAGATTATGCTTATAATGTGTTCTCACTCTGTGATTGGGTCAATCCAGTTATGAACAGCTGGAGCAGCTTGGGCATTTGTTAAAAGATTTTAGGCCACGATATGCAGAAACTTTAGCACCACTTAACCCTCAAACAGTTGTTGATGTACTAGAACTCCTTAGAAGGGTAGATAAGGCATAATTTTATATCCACAAAAACAAAACTTGCTACTTGCAAAATCACCTGTTCCCCAAAAACCAGCTATCATGCCCCCTATTATAATAATGCCCATGTGTTGAAAGTAAAGCCATACTCTCTCAAGGACTCCGTTTTTTGTTGATGTTGTGTAACCTGTTTTATGGTGTTTTTTTTTTCATATTTTATCGTATCCTTTTATATGTGTAATTGTATACAATGTGAGTTATTACTAAATAAATACCACAGGTTATGGGCCACGCTGGATTTGTTCTTGTTGTCAGACAAGTCCCTCATTAATTGGAAGTTTGTCTTCATTTCGTCAGTTAGTCCTGCCATTCGACACAGCTCTGGCACTAGATATATTTTACATACTTGCATTCCTTTCTTGCCCTTTAGTTGTGATATCAGCATAGGTTGACGTATATCCTCTACCTTGATGTTGTACTTCACACTGTAGTATTCAGAATATGATATTTTTTTATCTACAAGCAAGAAACAAGATAATGGACGGATGGAAGTGATATATCCTGGCCACAGCTTTATCTTGTGATTACAAATTGAGATTTTAGCATATGCTTCATATAAATACCGACCAACCGGCTGCAGATCAAGTGTTTAGAGGCAGATTCGCACAAGGATGTTAAATATATGCATATAACGATAACCTGTGATGTTCATCTTTCCCATCAGAGACAACTGTATCGTATATTTTCGTTTTTCATATTCTGCAGGCAAAAAATAGATCCAGATCGTATCTCTTGGCAGTGACAAGAACAGATCCATCCAATATATATGCGCCAAAATAGTTTTTTTTGTGCATAACAAATGCTTCTTTATCTCCTTCGAATCTTCATCAGGGCAGTAATCTACATCATACTGATACAAGTACCAGTCTGACGTGATTTGGACACTAAAATAATTTGCTTTAAGAGATATTTCATCTCCAGCTTTACCTTTTTGTGGTGCTGCCTTTGGATATGAGGGAATAGTCCTCGTTTTCTTGTTCCTTTGTCCTGCCTGCTTGGAATGGGCGGCTGAATTTCTTGGATTCATCTCTTGTATCTTGCCGTGCTTGGACATTTCTCTGTATCGCGTTATCTCCTGTGCTAGTTATCGGATGGTCAGGCTGCGCTGCACATATGCTGGCCACATTTTCTCCCTGCAACTGTGAAATGCTAGGCCTATGAAATTGTCTGATCTCCCCTAGGGGATTTGATCTCGAAATACATCTGCTTCAGATGTGGGGGCATCTCTTTCATTGTCTTTCATTTGCTCTTGCATGTAGCTCGGCAACTGTTTCAAACTTGCTGGTTGAGTCATCAGTTGGGAATCTAGAAAGCAAAGAACAACATCCTATCAACTGCGGAAGCAGCATATATGTCTATGACTGATGATGCCAAAGAGGCACATGATTTGAAACAACATGCAAATGATTTTTAACTAAAATACAGTCATATATTAATCCTAAATGATAATCAGGCTTCCAAGAATCTAGCAGAAAATCCAATAATTGGTTCTCGTTCAAAACACATAAGCATAAGGGGACCCTTCATAACGGAAACCGTAATCGCAGGAGACCTTACGATTACCCACTACAGAACAGAAGAGATGGATGAAGACGTTCTCACCAAAGCCGTGCCTGTATCATAATTTGTTATGTGTAGAAACCGTTTGGGACTTAAATAAAGATGTTATATTTTCTTCTTCGTCCTTGTTCGTTCATGAGGGGGAGCGTTGGTAAGTAAAGACATACTCTCTCAAGGACTCAGTTTTTGTTGATGTTGTGTAACCTGTTTTATGGTGAACAATTGACAGGTTTTATTTAACAAGATGCACTGCTTAAAATAGATGGCTTCACCTTCCTACATATTATTGTATGCTTGTATATGTGTAATTGTATACAGTGTGCCTTATTACTAAAAGAATACCACATTTTATGAGCGCAGATGGATTTGTTCTTGTTCTGAGAGTCAATTCCCTCATTAATTGGCTGTTCGTCCTCATTTCGTCGGTTAGTCCTGTCATTCAACACGGCTCTGGTACAAGATGTATTTTACATACTTGCATTCCTTTCTTGCCCTTTAGTTGTGATATCAGCATAGGTTGACGTATATCCTTTCCCTTGTTGTACTTCATACTGTAGTATTCAGTTTATGATATTTCTTTATCTACAAGCAAGAAACAACATAATGGAGTACTGCTAAAGCATACATTATCTATGTGATATGTTCTGTTGTTGTAGTCTGTTAAAACAGTTGCAACAATAATATCTTTGGCAAAAGCTTCCTTAAGCTCCTCCTTTGTTGAAACCTTTTGACACAAAGAAAGTTACATGTGATAAGCAGTATCCATTCACATCACTTTATGTGTAACCTCAATACACTGTAGAAAAACTTCCTCATGGTGACGGCTGGATGTGATATATCCTGGCCAGAGCTCGTTCTTGTGATTAGGAATCTGCTTCATAAAAATACCCACCAACCTGCTGCAGGTCAAGTGTTTAAAGGCAGATTCGCACAAGGATGTTAAATAAAGGCATATAACGATAATCTGTGATGTTCATCATCCCCATCAGAGACAACTGTATAGTATATTTTTGTTTTTTATATTCTGCAGGTGAAAAATACAACCAGATCGTCCCTTTTGGCAGTGACAAGAACAGATCCATCCAACATATATGCGCCAAAGTAGCTTTTAATTGTCCATATAAAATTCTTCTTCATGTCCTACGAATCTTCATCACGACAGAAATCTACATCATATTGATACATGTACCACTCTGAGGTAATATGGACACTAAAATAATTTGCTTTAAGAGACATTTCGTCTCCAGCTTTGCCATTTTGTGGTACTGGCTTTGGATATCAGCGAAAATTGCTCATTTCGTTTTCTTGCTCCTTTGTCCTGCCTCAGTACAATGGGCGGCTGAATTTCTTGGATTCATCTCTTGCAAATTGCCGTGCTTGGGCATTTCTCGGCATCGCGCCATCTCCTGTGCTAGTTATTGGAAGATCAGGCTGCGCTGCAGATATGCTGGACACAATTTCTCCCTATAACTGTGAAATGCCAGGCCTATGAACTTGTCTGATCTCCCCTTGAGGAGTTGATCTCGAAATACATCTGCTTCAGATGCGGGGGCTTCTCTTTCGTTGCCCTTCATTTGCTCATGCATGTAGCTCGGCAACTGTTTCAAATTTGCTGGTTCAATCATAAGTTGGGAATCTAGAAAGCAAAGAACAACAGCCCTATCAACTGCGGAAGCAGCATATATGTCTATGACTGATGATGCCAAAGAGGCACATCATTTGAAACAACATGCAAATGATTTTTAACTAAAATACAGTCATATACTAATCCTAAATTATAATCAGGCTTCCAAGAATCTAGCAGAAAATCCAATAATTGGTTCTCGTTCAAAACACATAAGCATAAGGGGAATCTTCATAACGGAAACCGTAATCGCAGGAGACCTTACGATTACCCACTGCAGAACAGAAGAGATGGATGAAGACATTCTCACCAAAGCCGTGCCTGTATCATAATTTGTTATGTGTAGAAACAGTTTGGGACTTAAATTAAGATGTTATATTTTCTTCTTCGTCCTTGTTCTTTCATGAGGGGGAGCGTTGGTAAGTAAAGACATACTCTCTCAAGGACTCAGTTTTTGTTGATGTTGTGTAACCTGCTTTATGGTGAACAATTGACAGGTTTTATTTAACAAGATGCACTGCTTAAAATAGATGGCTTCACCTTCCTACATATTATTGTATGCTTGTATATGTGTAATTGTATGCAATGTGCCTTATTACTAAACAAATACCACATTTTACTTGCGCAGATAGATTTGTTCTTGTTCTATCAGCCAATACCCTCATTAATTGGACTTTTGTCCTCATTTCGTCAGTCCTGCCACTCAACACGGCTCTAGTACAAGATATATTTTACATACTTGAATTCTTTTCTTGCCCTTTAGTTGTGATATCAGCATAGGTTAGCGTATATCCTTTACCTTGATGTTGTACTTCATACTGTGGTATTCAGTTTATGACATTTCCTTATCTACAAGCATGAAACAACATAATGGAGTACTGTTAAAGCATACATCATCTAAGTGATACGTTCTGTTGTTGTAGTCTGTTAAAACAGTTGCACCAATAATATCTTTGGCAAAAGCTTCCTTAAGCTCCTCATTTGTTGAAACCTTTTGACACAAAGAAAGATACATGTGATAAGCGGTATCCATTCACATCTCTTTATGTGTAACCTCAATACACTGTAGAAAAACTTCCTCATGGTGACGGCTGGATGTGATATATCCTGGCCACAGCTCGTTCTTGTGATTAGGAATCTGCTTCATATAAATACCCACCAACCTGCTGCAGTTCCAGTGTTTAAAGCAGATTCGCACAAGGATGTTAAATATATGCATATAACTATAATCTGTGATGTTCATCTTTCCCACCAGAGACAACTGTATAGTATATTTTTGTTTTTGATACTCTGCAGGCGCAAAATACAACCATATCGTCCCTTTTGGCAGTGACAAGAACAGATCCATCCAATATATGCATATAAAATGCTTCTTTATGTCCTGCGAATCATCATCACGACAGGAATCTACATCATATTGATACGAGTACCACTCTGAGGCAATTTGGACACTAAAATAATTTGCTTTAAAGAGACATTTTGTCTCCAGCTATGCCTTTTTGTGGTACTGGCTTTGGATATCAGCGAAAATTGCTCATTTCGTTTTCTTGCTCCTTTGTCCTGCCTGAGTGCAATGGGCGGCTGAATTTCTTAGATTCATCTCTTGCAAATTGCCGTGTTTGGACATTTCTCGGCATCGCGCCATCTCCTGTGCTAGTTATTGGATGATCAGGCTGTGCTGCACATATGCTGGCCACATTTTCTCCCTGAGACTGTGAAATGCCAGGCCTATGAAATTGTCTGATCTCCCGTTGAGGAGTTGAGGAGTTGCACTGCTTAAAATAGATGCCTTCAACTTCCTACATTTTATTGTATGCTTGTATATGTGTAATTGTATACAATGTGCCTTATTACTAAATAAATACCCCATTTTACTTGCGCAGATGGATTTGTTCTTGTTCTATCAGCCAATTCTCTCATTAATTGGACCTTTGTCCTCATTTCGTCAGTTAGTCCTGCCATTCAACACGGCTCTAGTACAAGATATATTTTACATACTTGAATTCTTTTCTTGCCCTTTAGTTGTGATATCAGCATAGGTTAGCGTATATCCTTTACCTTGATGTTGTACTTCATACTGTGATATTCAGTTTATGATATTTCTTTATCTACAAGCAAGAAACAACATAATGGAGTACTGCTAAAGCATACATCATCTATGTGATATGTTCTGTTGTTGTAGTCTGTTAAAACAGTTGCACCAATAATATCTTTGGCAAAAGCTTCCTTAAGCTCCTCCTTTGTTGATATCTTTTGACACAAAGAAAGATACATGTGATAAGCCGTATCCATTCTCATCGCTTTATGTGTAACCTCAATACACAGTAGAAGAACGCCCTCATGGTGACGGCTGGATGTAATGTATCCTGGCCACAGCTCTATCTTGTGTTTAGGAATCTGCTTCATCAATAGCCCCACCAACCTGCAGCAGGCCAACTGTTTCAAGGCAGTTTAGCAAAAGGATGTTAAATATCTGCATATAACGATAATCTATGATGTTCATTTTTCCCTTCAGAGACAACTGCATAGTATATTTTTGTTTTTGATACATTGCAGGCTAAACAAATATATCCAGATCGTATTTTTGGCAGTGACAAGAACTGATCCATCAATTACATATGCGCCAAGGTAGCCTTTATTTTTCGGCATCAAATGCTTCTTTATGTACTTCGAATCTTCATCACGACAGAAATTTATTTCATACTGATACAGTACCACTCTGAGGTGATTTGGACACTAAAATAATTTGCTTTAAGAGATATTTCATCTCCAGCTTTACTTTTTATAGTACTGCCTTTGGATATGAGGGAATAGTCCTCGTTTTCTTGTTCCTTTGTCCTGCCTGCTTGAAATGGGTAGCTGAATTTCTTGGATTCATCTCTAGCATCTTGCTGTGCTTGGCCATTTCTCTGTATCGCGCCATCTCCTGTGCTAGTTATTGGATGATCAGGCTGTGCTGCACATATGCTGGCCACATTTTCTCCCTGCGACTGTGAAATGCCAGGCCTATGAAATTGTCTGATCTCCCCTTGAGGAGTTGAGGAAGTGCACTGCTTAAAATAGATGCCTTCAACTTCCTACATTTTATTGTATGCTTGTATATGTGTAATTGTATACAATGTGCCTTATTACTAAATAAATACCCCAATTTACTTGCGCAGATGGATTTGTTCTTGTTCTATCAGCCAATTCTCTCATTAATTGGACCATTGTCCTCATTTCGTCAGTTAGTCCTGCCATTCAACACGGCTCTAGTACAAGATATATTTTACATACTTGAAGTCTTTTCTTGCCCTTTAGTTGTGATATCAGCATAGGTTAACGTATATCCCTTACCTTGATGTTGTACTTCATACTGTGATATTCAGTTTAAGATAATTCTTTATCTACAAGCAAGAAACAACATAATGGAGTACTGCTAAAGCATACATCATCTATGTGATATGTTCTGTTGTTGTAGTCTGTTAAAACAGTTGCACCAATAATATCTTTGGCAGAAGCTTCCTTAAGCTCCTCCTTTGTTGATATCTTTTGACACAAAGAAAGATACATGTGATAAGCAGTATCCATTCACATCACTTTATGTGTAACCTCAATACACTGTAGAAAAACATCCTCATGGTCACGGCTGGATGTGATATATCCTGGCCACAGCTCGTTCTTGTGATTAGGAATCTGCTTCATAAAAATACCCACCAAACTGCTGCAGTTCCAGTGTTTAAAGGCAGATTCGCACAAGGATGTTAAATATATGCATATAACGATAATCTGTGGTGCTCATCTTTCCCACCAGAGACAACTGTATAGTGTACTTTGTTTTTGATATTCTGCAGGCGCAAAATACAACCAGATCGTCCCTTTTGGCAGTGACAAGAACAGATCCATCCAATATATATCCAAATAAAATGCTTCTTTATGTCCTGCGAATCTTCATCACGACAGAAATATACATCATATTGATACAAGTACCACTCTGAGGTAATTTGGACACTAAAATAATTTGCTTTAAGAGACATTTCGTCTCCAGCTATGACTTTTTGTGGTACTGGCTT
The DNA here is from genome assembly GCA_030765055.1 of Mantis religiosa. Taxonomy (NCBI): domain Eukaryota; kingdom Metazoa; phylum Arthropoda; class Insecta; order Mantodea; family Mantidae; genus Mantis; species Mantis religiosa. Next base: position 35,221,851 of record CM060951.1, read on the forward strand.
TGGATATAAGCGAAAATTGCGCATTTCGTTTTCTTGCTCCTTTGTCCTGCCTGAGTGCAATGGGCGGCTGAATTTCTTGGATTCATCTCTTGCCAATTGCCGTGTTTGTACATTTCTCGGCATCGCGCCATCTCCTGTGCTAGTTATTGGATGATCAGGCTTTGCTGCACATATGCTGGCCACATTTTCTCCCTGCGACGGTGAAATGCCAGGCCTATGAAATTGTCTGATCTCCCCTTGAGGAGTTGAGGAGTTGCACTGCTTAAAATAGATGCCTTCAACTTCCTACATTTTATTGTATGCTTGTATATGTGTAATTGTATACCATGCGCCTTATTACTAAATAAATACCCCATTTTACTTGCGCAGATGGATTTTTTTCTTGTTCTATCAGCCAATTCTCTCATTAATTGGACCTTTGTCCTCATTTCGTCAGTTAGTCCTGCCATTCAACACGGCTCTGGTACAAGATATATTTTACATACTTGAATTCTTTTCTTGCCCTTTAGTTATGATATCAGCATAGGTTAGCGTATATCCTTTACCTTGATGTTGTACTTCATACTGTGATATTCAGTTTATGATATTTCTTTATCTACAAGCAAGAAACAACATAATGGAGTACTGCTAAAGCATACATCATCTATGTGATATGTTCTGTTGTTGTAGTCTGTTAAAACAGTTGCACCAATAATATCTTTGGCAAAAGCTTCCTTAAGCTCCTCCTTTGTTGATACCTTTGACACAAAGAAAGATACATGTAATAAGCAGTATCCATTCTCATCGCTTTATGTGTAACCTCAATACACAGTAGAAGAACGCCCTCATGGTGACGGCTGGATGTAATGTATCCTGGCCACAGCTCTGTCTTGTGTTTAGGAATCTGCTTCATAAATAGCCCCACCACCCTGCAGCAGGCCAAATCTTTCAAGGCAGATTAGCAAAAGGATGTTAAATATCTGCATATAACGATAATCTATGATGTTCATCTTTCCCTTCAGAGACAACTGCATAGTATGTTTTTGTTTTTGATACATTGCAGGCTAAACAAATATATCCAGATCGTATCTTTTGGCAGTGACAAGAACTGATCCATCAATTACATATGCGCCAAGGTAGCCTTTATTTGTCGGCATCAAATGCTTCTTTATGTACTTCGAATCTTCATCACGACAGAAATTTACATCATACTGATACAGTACCACTCTGAGGTGATTTGGACACTAAAATAATTTGCTTTAAGAGATATTTCATCTCCAGCTTTACCTTTTTATAGTACTGCCTTTGGATATGAGGGAATAGTCCTCGTTTTCTTGTTCCTTTGTCCTGCCTGCTTGGAATGGGTAGCTGAATTTCTTGGATTCATCTCTAGCATCTTGCTGTGCTTGGTTATTGCTCTGTATCGCGCCATCTCCTGTGCTAGTTATTGGATGGTCAGGCTGCGCTGCACATATGCTGGCCACATTTTCTCCCTGCAACTGTGAAATGCCAGGCCTATGAACTTGTCTGATCTCCCCTTGAGAAGTTGATCTCGCAAAATATCTGCTTCAGATGCGGGGCGTTCCCTTTCGTTGTCCTCCATTTGCTCTTGCATGTAGCTCGGCAACTGTTTCAAATTTTCTGGTTCAGTCATCAGTTGGAAACCTATAAAGCAAAGGACAACAGCCCTATCCACTGCGGAAGCAGCATATATGTCTATGACTGATGCTGCCAAAGAGGCACATCATTTGAAACAACTTGCAAATGATTCTGAACTAAAATACAGTCATATACTAATCCTAAATGGTAATCAGGCTTCCAAGAATCTAGCAGAAATCCAATAATTGGTTCTCGTTCAAAACACATAAGCATAAGGGGACACTTCATAAGGGAAACCGTGATCCCAGAAGACATCAAGATTACCTGCTGCAGAACAGAAGAGATGGATGCAGTCATTCGCACCAAAGTCATGCTTGCATCATAGTTATGTGTAAAAACGGCTTGGGACTTAAATAAAAATGTTATATTTTCTTCTTCGTCCTTGTTCGTTCATGAGGGGGGGGGGGTGTTGGTAAGTAAAGCCATACTCTGTCAAGGACTCAGTTTTTGTTGGTGTTGTGTAACCTGTTTTATGGTGAACAATTGACATGCCTTTTTTTTATCAGGTTGCACTGCTTAAAATGTTTGGGTTTAACTCACCATATTTTATTGTATCCTTTTATTGTATACAATGTGTCTTATTACTAAATAAATACAACACCATCATCACAAACTCTCCTGCAGTTGATCCACTTATAGAACTTACTCATAAATTTGGACAGTTATGTACACAGCTTAATCAGTTGCAGCCACTACCAACACCTGTATCTTCAAGTGAATAACGTTTTCAGCCACCGAGACGGTTCTAGCTGCAGATGTAGAGTCGATCCAAGTGTTAGATGCTTTAGATGCAACAGCTGAGGTCATTTGGCTGGTGATTGCTCGTCTGGAACTTCTCAGCCAAGAAACGACTGGTGCCAGGCCTCACGGGACCACAACCGGATGTCAGGATTGTCAGCCAGCGAGGTACCTGCAGGACCATCTCAGCGGAACATCACCTCAGCTATTCAGGACGAGTGTAATGTTATTGGTTCGAAATGTTAATTACCAGTATAGTAAGGTTACCATGTGACTTATTTTGGTGTTCTATCTCAGGCAGTACCTCATGATATTGTTGATTAATGTGATAGAAAAGAAATTTAATTATTATGAGCATACTCAATTGAGGTGATAATATGTCTAAATTTGAACAAATTGTGTCCAATGTTTTTTCAGGCTTTTCAGGTATTCTATGCTGTTTAATGTCTGTCTTTCTTAATTGTGAGTTTTGTATGAGGTTGCTTTGGTAAATGCTGAAACGTGTGCCAAAGTGTGAAATGAGTGTTTGCAGAATTGCTTCAAGGAAGTGGTGAGATGCAACTTTGAATGCGTTGGTAGTATGTGTGAGATGTATTGCAGTGTGAGATGTACTAGAGATATCGCTTCGAGGAAGTGCTGAGATGCAGCCTTGAATGCATAGTGTGTGTGTGTGTGTGTGCGCGTGAGAGAGAGAGACAGAGAGAGAGAGAGAGAGAGAGAGAGAGAGAGAGTGATGAATTAGAGGTGTTGCTTCAAGGATGTGTTGACAAGTAGCCTTGAATGCGTTATTAATGTGAGTTAGTATGATATGAATGTTGCATTAATTGTGTACCTTCCTAAAATGGTTTCTTTTACAGTAGTATGATATCCAGTACGAGCGGAATGATGAATTGATATACAAAATTCTAATTATTGTCTAATAGAGTCGATGGTACCATTATTTCATGCAATGTGATTATGTGAATACTAACCTTACTAATGCTTTGTTTCTTTTAGCACTTGGAAAATTTATTATTTATATTTTGCACGGTTTAGGTGATGCTGATTATAAAAATGAGTATAGTTATTATTTTGGAAGGTTATATTAAAATTGCTAACAAGTAACATTATTATGGTAGATCATTAATTTTGGAGTTATTTCAAAAGGCGTTGAAATTACGAGATGATTAAGAAATGATAGTGATGTGCAATGAGATTTCTTGAGTGGGTATTATAATATTTGCTGGAATGTGTCGTTTCATATGGTACTGTTGTTATTGATATAATGAAGTGTGTCAGCTGACTAAATAGGTAGTGTGCTTCAGTGGCGAGATGTCACATTGTGTTTGTTACTTTAAGGGAGTGCTGAAATGTACACCTAAGTGCAATGATAGTAATTATCAATGAGTAAAGGAAAGGGGATTTAAATGTGATAATATTGCCAATAGAAGCATTTTGTAGAGAGAAATATGATGATGATGAAGATTTTATTATGACGAGAAAAAGGTTATTGCAATAGGTAGCACGAAAATATTGTTAACCAAGAAGTTTGTGAGCTTTTATTATTACATTTTAAGTATATTTGTTCTTGACACTTTTGTTTTATGGTTACACAAGGTACTAAGATATTAGAAAGTTTGAGTAATAATTAGATGAACCATTATGTGTTGTGTAATCAAAGTAGTATGAATGTGAATGTGTGGAGCGCGCTCATACATGTGCCATAGCTTGTAAGATCTTGTCTCCAGCCGGCTGGTTAATTTAATATGTACTGGTTAAGAAGTGTTCACTGATTAATTGTTTGATTTGTAATGGTTAATTGTTTATTAGTTGATGTGCAATTTTATTACCTTGCTGGATGATGGTATTGTTTATTTGGGAGTCCCACAATTACATCTTAATATGTAACTAAAGTCAAGAAAAGCTGTAACTATGTATGTAACCTTTGGATTGTGATGCTCATTTAATTTGCCATTTTAGTTTTAAGTGTTTCCTACTGGATGGACGAGTGCCCACACTATGCAGTCTGCTGGAGTTGTGTACGTTTTGATGCTTGAGCCTGGCTGATGCTTAAGCTTGGTTGATGATTGAGCCTGCCTGATATCTATGACTGCCTGCTTAGATTCTCCGACGCTGCTACTCTTCAAACCTGCATCACGGACAACCCAAGTCAGCGGTTGTTTCGTAAGGGGCTATTTCTTCGGCTGAGGGGGCTTTAGCTCTGGTGGCCCAGCAGCACAGTCTGTCATCGGAGTTTTTATACTTTGTCCAGTTGGGAGAAACAGTTCTACAAGTGAGCCGAGTAATGGTTTCATTATGTCCCAGAATGGTAATGCAGTGACTTAGCAGACGTGAGATATCTTTCAGTGCAGTCTAGTTTTGTCTACAAGTATAATGGTGCAGTGCTCAAATACATATATGTTCGTCGTTTCATCGGGTGATGTGTGGCACTCGGATCTATCTGGAAGTAGGAAAATTAAAAAAAGACTTTCGCTTTCGGCAGAGAGAGAAAAACGTTGGAAAAGACTACTGTCGATGAGGTCGTCGACTTGGTGGGGCCCCCAAGAGATGTAGTGAAGCTATATTGGCTATACTCTCTTGTCTATTCTCTGTGGCATTATTTATTAAGTAGATGTTGATATGCACGAGGCTAACATATCTTTGCGCTTTTTTTTTTTTTTTTTTGTCTTTCTTGGTAAACCTTGATAGGGAATAGACGGACAGCAGGATATAGTGCAACCACATCTTTTGGAATCCAGCTTAAAAGGTAAATGTGTTTTTGTTTATTGTAATTGCATCTAAAGTTTATTAAAAGTGTTAAATCAAAGTAATTTTCGTGTTTGTTTCAAAATTGTAATTTAGATGCCACCTGATAAAACGGTCGTTTGGTGTACCGAAGCCTCTCATGCCATTCGAATTTACTCTTTAACACCATCTAGTTACGTTCCCCCCAGTTCTTAATTAACGTCAAGTTAAATAGTTGCGACAATATTATACTGTCATTCAACAGTATTCTTACTTTTGCACGTCGGCGCGTACTTGCTGTGGAGTCAAAGCATTGCAGCAGTTTTGGGAAACAAGTTAGAATCATATGGTCGTGTTTCACTATTCGTTATCTGTGATAGTAAGAATGCATCTAGTGAAGGTCACCACTATCTTTACAGAAAAAATGCTGATAATTGTTATCTTGTTAGCTGTGACTTTACAGGCGGCTTTTACAGCGTATGACTTGTACTTTTCTCCGTTTGATTTACACATATTTCCCTTCCTGTCTGATATTCCAAATCGTTTAGAGTGTTAAACATAAGGTGTAACAAAACTTTTACGGTGATATCTGCTCATTAATGTTTCCAAATCTAGTTTTTTTATCTTGCTTTTGATGTCTATTTCATGATAATTCTCATGTACGAGGCGTGTCCGTAAAATAAGGCCTCCAATTTTATTTAATATAGAAAAAATGTTTATTGTCAGTGAATGTTGATGGAAAGGCGGAACTTACAGCTATTTTTCAACGTAATCACCATTGCGATCGATGCACTTTTGTATGCGCTGTAGCAGTTTTTGTATACCCTTGTCATAGAACTCTCCCGCCAAGTTGCGCAGGTAGCTCTCAACCTCGTTTTTCAAATCATCGTCGGTCTGGAAATGTGTTCCACCCATGTGTGACTTCAACTCAGGAAACAGATGATAATCACCGGGTGCTAAGTCTGGATTGTAGGGGGATGGGTAAGGATGTTCCATCCAAACTGGGCGAGGAGATAAGCCGTTGCATGTACAGTATGGAGACGAGCGTTGTCGAGATCAAAAATCACTCCCTTTGTTAGCATTCCCCTCCTTCGATTTTGAATGGCATGTCGCAATTTTTTTAAAGTCTCACAGTAGCTAGCGGCGTTTATTGTTGTGCCGGTAGGCATAAACTCGCACAACAATACACCTTTTCTGTCACAGAACACACTGGCCGTCACTTTTCTGGCAGAAAATTCGCGGCTTCGGCGAATACGAATGTCGCCACTGACGAGAACGTTCTTTAGTTTCTGGTGTTGTGTAGTGCACCCAGGTTTCATCGCCAGTGACAACTGAATCCAACAATTCCTCACCCAATTCTGCATATCGCTCCAGGAATCGGTGGGCCGCTTCAACACGTTACCGTCTATGGTCTTCGGTGAGCATTTTGGGAACCCACCTCGCACACACGTTGCGATAATGCAAACAATCGGTCAAAATCTTGTCAATCGTAGTCTTACTGACCTCAGGGATAAGTTCGCACAGCTCGCGGTTTAATTTTTATTGCTTTACCTTCTCTTCGTATTCTTTATTTAATTGATGAAAATTATAACCCCTTTATGCCTTTAATTTTTACTAAAGGAGTAAGTAAAATACCATTAACTATTGGTTTAAGATCTATTAAATATGTGGATTTAGGTTGAAGAGAATATTTTGGAACACAAAATTTATATATGTCTTACACACGTCGATCTTTAAGCAGTTCTTGCTCCACTTTTGCAATTATTGTTTTGCCTGAAACCGAAGGCCGACCAAAACGCTGTTCGTCATGGACGTCTGTACGTCCGTCTTTGAACACTCTGACCCACTTTCGCACGTTTTTGACGTCCATACACTATGGCCCATAGACTTCGCATAACTGACGATGAATTTCAGTTGGTGTATTGCCCTTGGCACTCGAAAAACGGATCCCTGCACGCAATTCGCACTTGGTGGCGGAAGTGATTGGAAGCTCCATTGCAAATGGCTGCCCAGCCAAGACTAATGGTTGCAACGGGTTAGTTGTGGTGGGGATTTGAAGGGTACATATCAGTGTTGCCGGATCTCGCGTAATAGCGTTCCTCACGGCTCCAGCGCCTTGGAGACCTTATTTTACGGACACGCCTGGTGCACCAGTATAATGTTCTGGGACATAGACTGAAGCAAATGATGCTTTTACAAGATATCATGTACCGCAAATGTTTCTGTAAACTTGCAGATGATATCACACAGGTCCGTGCTGTTCGGAATCTCAATGCAGAAGAAAGATGCTAGCTGCAGTCAATTTCCTGCTGATATCCTTGTCGTTGCTATGGCAAATTAGCATCTTTCTATTGGCACATATATTTCTTTTTTGGTAAAGTTCATGGCCAGATATAATATTTCACAATGTTTTTAATTCGTTCTCAAACCATTTAACATTTGAGCTAAAATGTCTTTAGAATTTCTAATAACATTATCATTATTAAAATTACTTCCAAAAGCCATAAATAATTTTAAATGAAATATGTAAAATAACTGTTTCAAGGGTCCATGTAGCCCGCCTCGGAAGCGTGGTAGTAGCATGTCTGCCTCACGTTCAAGGGGTCCCGAGTTCGAACCTCGGTCAGGGTGAGTTACCTGGATAGGATTTTTCCGGGGTTTTCCCTTATCCTGAAAGACGAACATCGGATAACTCTAATTTCTATGGACCCTGGGCTCATTTGAGCATCATTTCACCCGTTTCATTCATCGTCCGATATGACTTAACGTAGGAGGACGTAAATCACACAAATAAAAGGTCCATGCTTCAAAGGAGGAACTAATAGATTTTCCCATGGCCATGATTGGTTAAATATCATTTAAACGTGATCCTGAACGAGATGTGAATGAAATAGCTCAGCTAAAGTCGCCATTCAATTCAAAGGAAAATAAAATTCTGCCGTTAACCTCGCTGTTCAGGTAATATTAACATAATTCCCATGAACTCGACATAACCCAATTTCGGACAATGCACGTTGCATAGTATTTTCCAAAGCAAGCGCTGAAGTTTACCCTTGAGATAGTCCATATATGCCTGCGCCATATTTTTCCCTATTTGGAACCCGACCTTCAAATTAGTCATATTTTCTGTCAAGATTTCCGGAGACCCTAGTGTTACTTAAATAGATGGGAAGAACACTATGAAATGTTGGTTGGGTCAGAGCTCCTGCTCTCAATGACTATGTTTAAGTCTACTGTGTTCTTTCTCTATTCTCGTTGTATCTAAAAGGAAATATGTAATAAAGGCATTTAAAATGTTACTCTTGTTTAACATTAAGTTGATAGAAGAACAAGATCTGTTTGTTGAACACATCGGTTCATCATATTCAGAGATACCTGTACCACTGTTGGTATCACAACACCTTTAAAAGTATAGAAAACTATAAATTTCAAAATATATTACACTTGACTTTCTGAAAGTTATTTGAATAAAACCTGACAGCCTGGTGACCACTAAATGATAGTTGGGCTGTCGTTGCATGCTTTCACTGCCTTGCAATTGCGTGGCTCATAATCTCACTGAATTACCAGATAGCAGAAGTTGGGATAATTTCAATGCACATTATTTCGTGCCAAGGATAAACGTAATCGTACAGTCAAGGGTTGCCAACTTGGAAATTTTGTCGCTAGTTCTAATGACTTAGTGACAAATTTACTCGTTTAGTGCCATTTAACGAGAAATATGAAGACATTTGGAGCCTCACAGGGTGAACATACAAAGTCTTTATAGCTAAACTGTACATGGACCACAAACATCCATTATCTGAACATTTAATCTGCAATACTTGATTTGTAAGTTAATCATTAACACGTATTTGGTTGTGTAAGCTAAATTTACAATACATTTGTCAATTGCTATGGCAGGGTTCTAATTTTCAATACGTTAAAATAGGAAGTGGCGTAACACCAACAGAACAGCAATTTTGATTTATTATTGCTTTTTACGGGTTTTTCCAAGTATTGAAAAAATTAATTGTCTAATCATGAACTGTAAGCTACTTATCATATCTCGAATGCATTATCGACCTGATAAGTATCACTTACAGTTCTTAGTACACAATGTACTATATAACTGCTGATTGCACCTTTTAATAAGTACATACTGCACAAGTTATAGATGGGATTCAAGTTCCAACCCAATTCGTTTGCGATTTGATAGGGCGTGTAGCTCAGTGTCAGTTATCATCTCAATGGAAGTCAGTCAATTAAATCATGGACACAATGGACGTAAGTTATATGCTCGTGAGTTTTCTGTGATGTTATTCATATATACTCATGCTTTATATGGGACGTACCTAATAAACGATAAACATTTGATGGATAGAGTCAACTTGAAAAATGCAATGCCATGGCCGGGACTTCAACCACGGATCTCCTGGTTTCCGTCCAGTCGCTCTTACCCATTGAGCTACCATGGCCAATCCTGACATTAAATTCTCCAACTGACTCACGACTTACTATTGTAAGTACTTAAATCCCAGGCTACACCATTAAACTTTTATTATTTAAATTGGTGGAAATTAATCATTTATTCACACTATGTAGCCGTATGTAGCTTGTTAGATGTAGCCTACGTACGGATCTCCTGGTAAGTCACCACGGTATCTCGGATACGAGAGCCCATGGTGGTTTACCGGGAAAATAATATGATACAATTGGAGAATTTACTGTCATGACGGCAGGTTGGCCATAGTAGCTCCATGGGTAAGAGCGATTGGACGGAAACCAGGAGATCCGTGGTTCAAATCCCGGCCAAGGCATTGAATTTTTCAAGTTGACGCTATCTATCTAAAACCTTAGCCTAGATACAGCTAGTGTGAAGAAATCATTAATTTCCACCAATTAACTTAAATAAGCATTTGACTTTAGGATTAATAGCGAAAACAAAGCTAGAGAAAGAATCAGCGCAGTGATTATCTCGATGATGCACCTATCTTCACCAACGTAAATAGATATAAAATTGTAAATATATATTTTTATTGGAGTGTTTTTGTCTCTTTATAGCATCAAGCTAGCAACAAACGCTGTGCGTTTGTTGGTTACACGTGCTGGTAGTCTCATGTCACTTGTGTTTATTCAAGAATAATGAAGAAATCATTATTCCCTGTCTTTCAAGACGTACTTAAAGACCGGAACGATAACAAGCGTGACCTAGTTAGGCATATTCCTGTATAATTCAAATAACAGCAAGTTCATGATACCTTTTATGAACAACTTCAGTTCAAGGTTAGAGCAGAAATTACGTTTACATAAGGGAGACTCCTGCTGTCTGTTTATTGCACGCAATGTCACTTGGTTTCTGGCGTTCACCAGGTAAGGAGATTCCGGGGCAACTCTCTTACCACCAACACTAGATAACAAGCTGAAAGAGTGAAGTTTACCACACAGAGGGAATAACGCTTACAAGTATGTATATTTATAACTGGGTATATACTTAAGGGAAAACTGAAATCACTATACCACTAAAGGAACATTTACAAACTTCGTGACATATCACGCTAACATTTTTACAGTATGTAGATAAACAGCTTCGGTGGTTAAATAATGTATTTTTTAAAATAATGCCATTGATTTATAAAGAAAAAGATGTTTTCAATACATCATTTTTATTAAAGTATATCAACAATTAATCTTAAATCATGACCAATCAACTTATTAACACAAAATTCGATCAGTCTGAAGTCTTGTCCTTAATATTTTATGTAGCTATCTTCAATACTTGCTAGTAGTATTTGAAAATGTCATTGAGAGAAAGAAACTGTTCAAACAAAAAAAAGAAAAACGGCAATGTAACATGTATAAAGAAAATAATAATCTCGGCAGGGTGGGTTACCTGCATAAGAATTTTACAGGGTTTTCCCTTATCCTGAAGAATGAATATCGGGTAACTCTAAGCTCTTTGGACTCTGGACTCATTTAAGTATCATTTCATCCATTTTATTCATCTTCCGATATGACTTAACCTTGGAGGACGTAAACTAAAAAATAGAATGTAATGCACAAATCTCTATGGAACACTCATATGTTCATTTTTCCCTTCTTTTAAGCAATGAGGTAATGTCAGAGCCGAAGAAGGAAAGGTGTGTAGCGAGTTCTTTGAGATGAGCTGTTTTGTAAAGACGTAACGATAAATAATAGATTCTGACATCATAGTTTTCTTGAAAGTAGAGATATACTCATGTGTTTCCGTCTTACCTTCAGAGGAGCTCATTAACTTCAATTTTTAAGGAGATGCAAGAGCTCGTGTAAAGTACCAAGCGCAATCCATAGAGCAGTCGACTGCCTAGTACCATACATTTAAAGAGTACTGTGCTGCCAAATGAATTATATACTATGGGTTCATAATCATACTTGGAACGAACAGTGGCCTTGTAGTCTCTCATTAAAAAGCTGAAGTCAGCACGCGATTCTTAAATCTAGAGTCGGCTGGAAGGTATTTAAGAAGTGAGAGCCAAGCCAGTTGTTGATAAAAGAGGAGGAAGCCTCAAGCTAGTGGTTTTGTAGCACTTTAATTTTCTTAATTTAATTTTAATGAGCATTAAGAGTAGTTTTCAGCTGGTCTTGAATGATAGGTATTTATATTTGTCTCCTTAAAAAAAGATTAAATGATCTGCAAATGGATTTATTTAGAAGTTAAGTATGTGAAGTTATATTAGATGGAAGTGAAGTACAGAGTGTTAGTACTGAACCTTGAGGAACTCCGTTTCTTATAGAGAAGTCTATTGCCTCGAACGGACATTTTTCTACGTTGTCGCGAAAGCAGCCTTGAGTTGTCTAATAATATGACTATGCTCTATCATAAAATCTTTCCATATGTAGGTTTAAAGCAATCATGTATTGATGACTATAAAAGGCATTCCATATTTCAGTTTTTATCCTTATTTAATTGTTCGCCATAGATGATTTGTGCTAAGGGCACTTTGATCTTTGCTGGAAAAAGTGCTTACTTTCCCAAACTTGGTGAAATCGTCTAGAATAATTTTCTCGTAAATTATATAGTTTTGTGGCGTAAATAAATTTACGCATTATCAAACTTTCCAGGAACTGAGAGGTCTTTGTTTGATTTAGAATTTGATTTTCAAAAATCAACATTTTTTAAAAATATTACCATATGAATTAAATATGTACGGAGCAGCCGTACAGTTTGATTCACGTCAGGTGGTAGTCCGATGCGCAGTGAAGAAGGGAATAGTGTGGCAGAGAAAAGATGTTAGCTCTCTTATCTCACCGCGCAATCTGTTTGCACCCTTGCCTTGAGGCTGGTTTCATGTATGTATGTATGTTTCTTAATGTCCATGTCTCGCTTCCATATAGCAAGACAGGGAGTGCCATGACGGAATAACATTTTAATTGAGTTTCTCTTCTTGTTTTACCTTTTAGTGTTATCTTAATTGTTCCAGTTACTGTTTGAAACTTACTTATTTTCTGATTTATATCTTGATCCATTTCATAACTTAGGTCGCATTCAAGATACTTATAATGTGACACTTGTGCAATATTATTCTCAATTAGAATTTTTGTCCTTGCCGGGTATTTACCATGAAATGTCATTACCTTCGTTTTTTTATTTGAAATTTTCATATTATATATTTTACTGATTTTATTCAATTCATACATTGCTTTTTGCAGCTTATCCTCATTGTCAAAAATTAAAACTACATCAGCAAACATTAATATATATAACGTTCTCTGTCCTATGTTAATACCACTATTTACTTTACATTTCCATTTGTTTAAAATATCGTCTAGATATATATTAAATAAAATGGGTGATAGACTGCATCCTTGTTTAAGTTCTTGATTTATTCTAATTTCTTCTCTTAACTTCCCATTTACTTCAATAACCATTATGTTATCTACGTATAAACTTTGTATGATTTTAATCAAATGCTCTGGGTAACCTTTTGTCTTTAATATCTGCCATAATTTATTCTATTCTACTCGGTCGAAAGCCTTCTCAAAATCCACGAAGGCAAGGTGAGCCTCATATTATCTTTTCTGGATATTTTAACTTGGCATACACCGGAGTTTGTATAATTTATCGACCGTTCGGCGAATTACTGTATTTTTGAAAGTATCTAAAGCGATCTTCTGGGCTTTTCTTGTGGGGCGTGAATAAGGAAGCAGAAGCACCGGAATACAATTCCTTGGTCTACTTAATTATTCATCTGTTTTCTTTTTTTTCCGACACACATATAGCGTTAGCTACACTTTTCCCAAAGTTTCTAATATACACCGCAGAACTCTGTGTATACTTTGTCATGGAATTATACATGTTGCTCACCACTTCACGAATCCGTGAATGTAACGCATTTCCGTTTAGTTTGTTCACCATTAATGAAATTTTCAGATGTTTATGAGTAAAATATGAAAACCAAACACACTCGCACTCATGCAATTAATAGCACTAATTAGTATTATGAAATGTTCATCCACTTTAATTTTATGACACGGGGACTAGCCTAAACAACTATGTTATTATCAACCTCTTGGATATGTCACTACGTATGCCTCGTATTCAGAACTGACGTTTCGTGCTCTAACAGCAGAAGATGAACTCGTCCGAACTTCTGCGCATATTTCGGGAGCTGCCACTTCATCTGAATCAAACTGTACACTAGCATTTTCACACCCCTAGTGGTTTCCTAAAAAGTTTCAAATCATTTAAATACAATTTTCGTGAGTTTAACGATAGAGTTGAATTGTCATATTTTATTTTAATTTAGGAAATTTAAAAGTGTAATAAAACTCATATACCGTTCCTTTTGTGTGCATGTGTGTGCGTGTGTGTGTGTGTGTGTGTGTGTGTGTGTGTGTGTGTGTGTGTGTGTGTGTGTGTGTGTGTGTGTGTGTGTGTGTGTGTGTGTAAGTTATCTGTTGAATATGTGATTGGTTTCGTATTACCTGTATACAATATTTTAATGCATTACATGAAGTATATACATTCCGATTGTCCACTACCTCTTCCACATATTATACTTAAAGCTGGGGATGGGTCCTCATCATACTTGCATGACATCTACTTCGAACGATTCTTCAAAAAAGTTCGCTCGATACTTTTTCGATACTTCCGTAGTGATTTTGCAATGTTTACTTTATTTTAAAATCACAAAATATTATTGACGCAAGCAGAACATTAAAAGCCCGAGAAATTGCCAGACCCGTGTGGGACATTGTAACCCATATCGGGCGCGTCCCTCGGGTGGCGGATGAGGGATCCCACCAGATATGGTGGGTGGTCCGAATACTCCAGAATAAGGACCCGTGGTCCAACAAGGAGCCCAGTTCCTGGGGGCTTTAAAATGCTGCGGCTTTAAAATCCTGCAAGTCTGAAGGCAGTAAGGTGGCAACCCCACTATCAGACTGTGCTTGCATAAGGCTAGTAACTCTATCAAGCAAGATTTTCTTACTAAAAAGCTTAAAGGTAATGAGCCGGATGGACAACAACTACGACAACTTGGCAAGAAAAAGGATAAATATTTTGGAATATGGAACAAAAAATAGATGATCTGATTAGAGAGTGGATGTTTAAGATTAACGGAGGCATTCATCTTGCACCAAATTTTACTCTTAAGACGATGCTATTTGCGGATGACCAAATAATTATAAGTAAAACTGAAGACGAGCTGCAAAGAGCAGTATATATTTTACAGAAGTTATGTAAGAAATATAATTTCAAAATTTCCACAAATAAAACAAAAAACAATGGCGTTTCGAGGTAAAGACACTATTAGAACCAAAATAGTAATTGATGATATTTATCTTAGAGCAAGTTACGGGTTTTAAATATTTGGGAACATGTGTCTGTTATAAATATGAAAATGATTTTAAAAATAAATTACCAATGTTTCAACAAATATGCCACATAATAAATAGAAGCCTAACAACTAAAACCAGAAAAGAACACGGATGAAATTTTATAATGCAATGGCTGTGCCTGCTTTTCTTTTTGGTTCTGAAACATGGACATTACCAAAGGAAACAAAAACAAGATACAGGCTGCCGAAATGAGATTTTTAAGAGCAGTAAAGGGATGTACTCTTTTAGGTAAAATCCCAAATGAAAAAATAAGAGAAGATTTAGAAATAAGTTCTTTAGAAGAAAAAATAATAAATTATAGAAATGAATGGAGAGAGCACATTGAGAGAATACCGAGAGATAGGATCCCAAGAAGAGTTATAAACTATAAACCTAGAGGAAAGAGACATCCGGGAAGACCACGAAAACGATGGTCAGACATGTTTTAAGCTGGAACAGGCAGCATTGCCTAGCCCTTGGAGTGAAGAAGAAGAAGGAGAAGGAGAAGAGAAGAAGAAGAAGAAGAAGAAGAAGAAGGAGAAGGAGAAGGAGAAGGAGAAGGAGAAGGAGGAGAAGGAGAAGGAGGAGAAGGAGAAGGAGAAGGAGGAGGAGGAGAAGGAGGAGGAGAAGGAGAAGGAGGAGGAGGAGGAGGAGGAGGAGGAGAAGGAGGAGGAGAAGGAGGAGGAGAAGGAGAAGGAGAAGGAGAAGGAGAAGGA
>CM060951.1:35238503-35258503 GCA_030765055.1 Mantis religiosa
AAGAAGAAGAGAAGAAGAAGAAGAAGAAGAAGAAGAAGAAGAAGAAGAAGAAGAAGAAGAGAAGAAGAAGAAGAAGAAGAAGAAGAAGAAGAAGAAGAAGAAGAAGAAGAAGAAGAAGAAGAAGAAGAAGAAGAAGAAGAAGAAGAAGAAGAAGAAGAAGAAGAAGAAGAAGAAGAAGAAGAAGAAGAAATTGCCAGGAATGTGGTTCCTGTACAGTAATTTTATGCAATAAAATATCGTGTGTCAAATTCAGTACGAGTCACCAGTTCCCAGCATTTCTCAAAGGAGATGTCACCCCCTCTTTCTAGTGTACTTAATACTGGAAAATAAATTTAAAATTTCCAAAACTCCATTTACTAAGGCTAGTTTTGAGAAAATAGAAAGTTACAACAATAAAAAGTAGCATGTAACAATTATTTTAGGTTACGATACTTTTTTTTTAAGTTTTTTAACATTTCGTAAATTTCTAAACACATTTTAATATCTATAGAGATTTCGGTTTGAGTGATGGTCTTCACCGTCTAAAAGACACACAGACACATACACTAATACGATATTCACGGTCCTGAAGACCAGGTGTGTCCATTGACTACATCTCTGAAAGCTAGAGTGCTCAATTGCTTTACTGCTCTTAGCAACATAATCGCTAATGGTCTCGTTGACAAAGCAGAACAAAAGTTTCAAGCAAGGGGGCTGTTCCTCAGAGAGAGGTCTTCTTGCCCAAGTTACGACTACAACTTCATAAAGTGGTCATCATCTCAACTAAGTGCTGAAAGCAAACTTTCAACTTCACCGTGAACAACGAATACGAAAGTAATTAGCTGTCATGGTTACAACAGCTCACTCCAGCACATTTAAACCGAAATTCCTGGAGAAATGAATTGTTCAGAGAGATCATATAGAACACACATTATATAGGAAGAAATGAAGAGTTTGCAACGCATAATCACCACTTTAAGTTAACTCTAGTTAACTTCTTTAGTTAACTCTAAGACAGGTTGTGTAGCAAATTAAAATCCAGTCCCAATAAAGTCAACTTGCAGTTACCTAGTCTACCCTTAAGGTGTACACAAACAACTACCTGGTTAAATTCGTGGAGAACCTATTATTACATCATTATACGCTGTTGAACGTACAGATAGGACATTTTTCTTTCTAAACAACATGCTAAAGGACATTACGTTAAAAAATTTGCTACAGCAGACTTAACAGGTGAACAGGAAGTAATCATTCGTTTATAGAAATATAAACGAGCCAAGCATACTGCTAAAATTGAAGTTAAATTATCTTGTGCTTTATTGTTAGACATTCAGCCCATTTTTGCATAACATTCTAGAGGTGGTGTAGTATTTGGGAGGTGTTGGGTTTATCTCCCTTCGACCCGCACTGTGACTTGTTTTTTCGGTGATTTCCCTTGTAAAACGAACTCCTTTTTCCCGTCATTCCCTCCGTCTCTTTTACTCGTCAGTTTTTAGATGAGGTTGCGTTTGGTGTGTTACGGCAGACGGTGGACTATTCGTGCAATGGAAAGGGTTTCTCCCTGATGTTAGAGGTCCCTTTCTTCCTGAGAGTTCTCTTTCTACATCCGGGATCCAAGTATTCGGATGGCTAAGGTAGGAATAACTGTCATCAGGATCGTTAGCCCGCCTCAGTAGCGTGTTGGCAGCATGTCTGCCTCACGTTCAAGAGGCCCCGAGTTCGAATCTCGGTCAGGGTGAGTTACCTGGATAGGTTTTTCGTGGGTTTTCCCTTATCCCGAAAGACGAATGTCGGGTAACTCTAAGCTCTATGGACCCCGGACTCATTTGAGCACCATTTCACCCATTCCGTTCATCGTCGGTATGACTAACGTTGGAGGACGTAAATTACAAAAAAAAAAAAAAAAGGAATCGTTAGCACACCATTCCTTGCGCGCACATCGTCGTCCGAATCTGGTTGCCCTTCGTGGCTCTCCTTTATCCCTTGCTCCCTGTGGTCACATTGGAAGCACAAGGGATCCACAGCTGCTAGACGTCGCTCTGTCTGACTAATATTAAAAAATTGACTTCAGAGATGGCTATTTAATGAACAGGATTGAACTTATATTCTAAACAATTTAATATCACACTTCTCTCTTATATCATCCCATGAAAATGTGCATTAATTGAAAGTCAAAACTGACACACCACGTGACCAGTTGACCAATCTGCCGGTCACTGGACGGTTGGAGTGTGGGAATGCCGTCAGTTCTATCCAGCATACACAACCTATATATCATCAGTCCAATCTCCTCGTGCATAATGTTGCCCCATTATTTTCTGATTTTATAGAGCAATTTCAAAATCTCTTTCATCTTGGAAGGTAAAGCCTAAGGGATATGGTAAGCGTGATTTAAATGTAGAGTTGTGTTTGAAGTAATATAGATACCTGCAGGAATAAAGTCCGTCTCTGTAGCGTGGTGTATCTTGTCATCTCACATTCAATAGGTCTCGAGTCCGAATTTTTGTCATGTTGAGTTATTAGGATAAGTTTTCATTGAGTTTTCCCTTATCCTGAAAAATGAGTGAGCCTGTACTTATTTGAGCATCACTTCACTAGTTTCATTCATGTTCCGATATTACTTAGAAGACATGAATTAAGAATAAAAAGCAAAAGAGGAATATAGAAGCAAGTGCTAAGGCATTTTACGATAATGTACCTTCTAGTAACCAAATTAATGGAAGCATTAGAGAAACATACTCTTATATAGTATAAAATGTCAAAAAGAAAGAATATTTTGCAAATGGTAAAAGATGTATTTGACAAAAAGTATGTGCTTCAACCAGAATCTTTTATATGATAAGTTCTTCCTATTTCTTCCGGTTTAAAAGTTACACAAATGAAGAGAAACTGCATTCGGAATGAAAAAGAACTCACACGGACGTACAGAAAATTCTAGATACCTATGCATTTTATTTATTATATAAATGTCTTAAAAATAGCTTATTTTAGTCAATATCGTTAGAGTTGTTGTTGAGAAAATAAAATTAACAATTTTTCCATATAAAGGATATTTTAAGTTTGAGAATTTTCTTGAAAATTATGTCACGTCCCTGGAAGTTACTGAACACAAACATTAAGTTTGAAATTTAGCCTAGATGTCGATTCTGACATATGCTGCTTTCAGACATGCATAACAGATACACAGGCAACCCGTTTACAAACAAAAAATATATTTCTGTTTAGGAGCTACAAAATGTGTGATATATCGAATTTTGGATGAAATACAGTGTTTACTCTATTTACATATAGCTAAATAGAGAAAGTAAAAATCTTTACAGTTGAGCCTCTGTATATAGCGAGGTTTACACATGAAGCAGATAAAATTTTCTGTTAGAGAAAACCACTTCTTATTAAGACATGTATCCGAGGAGAAATCTTTTTCAGTAGCATTGTATGAAATACAGTGTAACCAACAAAATCAGAATTTTCCAGAGAAGATAAAAGTTATTTAATGGACTAAAACTCTGACTCATTTGAAAAGAATAAAATAAATGTACAGAAACACAAGTGTATTGAAGTACTGAAACTAAAATCTTATTGTCACATATTAATATTTCAGAGTTATTTTATGACATTTAATTTTTCAGTGCAGCAATTATAATTTTGTCATAATTCAGTTAAGTACTAAAGTTACTTATTTTTAATCTTACTATCTAATAAAACCAGAAAATATATTTATTATTCTTCGTTTTATTTATCTTTGTTATCTATCTAGGAATATCTTTACAACTCTTGTTTAGTATAGTGTGATTCATATAAACCTGAACCACTTCAATAAGCCATAACTTTTGAACCAATAATAGAACACACGTGCAACTTTGGGAGAATATAATACACAATTTGGAGATTACATTACACTATTTACATCTCAGAGAAAATGTTGGAAGTGTCCTTCACCAGCATCTATACATGTTTGCACTCGTCTCACCATATTCTCTGAAGTTTTACTGAGAGTATCCTTGCCAATGTTACTTATTTCTGTTCGAATGGATTCCTTTAGAAAATCAATTGTCCGTGGCCTATTCTTGTACACTCTATTTTTGATATCCCACAAGAAAAAATCCGATGAGGTTAGGTCAGAGGATCTGGCGGCCACAGACCATTTGAGATTATTCGATTATCAAAGAAACTGGTGATAAGTTCCATGGTGTCATTAGATGTATGGCACGTTGCTCCATCTTGCTGGAAATAACCTGTTCTCAATTCGATATCATCGAGCTGCTCCATAAATGTCTTGAAGATGCCTATATAAACTTCAGTGTCCATAAACGTATCAAAAAATTCCTTGAGAACATCAATTGTTCCTGCCCTATTCTTGTGCAATCTATTTTTAGATACCCCCACAAGAAAAAATCCCGTGAGGTTAAGTCAGGGGATCTGGGGGGCCACATACCTTTTGAGATTATTTGATTAACCAAGAAATTGGTTACAAGTTCCATGTCATTAGATGTATGGCATGTCGCTCCATCTTGCTGGAAATAACCTTCTCTCAATTTGATATCATCCAGCTGCTCCACAAATGTCTTGAAGATACCCATATAAACTTCAGTTTCTACAGTAGTATCAAAGAAAATGGACATCGAAAACTGTCAACTGCCGATAATTGTCAGTGTTGACAATTCTTCCAGATCCACTGAGGTATTTAAAAAAAATTTCTACATTCTACAAGCTTTCAAAGGGAAATTATAGCCTATTGAAATGGTTCAGGTTTATATGAATCGCACTGTATTTAGTAATATATTGTTATAGTAGTAGTAGTAGTAGTAGTAGTAGTAGTAGTAGTAGTAGTAGTAGTAGTAGTAGTAGTAGTAGTAGTAGTAGTAGTAGTAATAGTGGTGGTGGTGATGGTGGATGTAGTAGTTAGTAGTAGTAGTAGTAGTAGTAGTAGTAGTAGTAGTAGTAGTAGTAGTAGTAGTAGTAGTAGTAGTAGTAGTAGTAGTAGTAGTAGTAGTAGTAGTAGTAGTAGACAGTTTAGAGTTTAATGTTTCGAATAATTAAATTAACACTTAATTTATGGTTATTTTGTAATATATTTAATAGGATGATTAAAAGATATGAAGTCTTCTTTCAGTTTAATGTTAAAATGAATTGTGTCATACATATTTAACTATCGAAAAATTAAATTACTGTCACTTATTGTTTAAAACTATAATTGAGTAAAACTATTGTTATTAATGTGGCAGCCATGATGCCGCATAATAATGATGATAATAATAGTAATAATAATAAAATAATAATAATAATAATAATAATAATAATAATAATAATAATAATAATAATAATAATAATAATAATAATAATAATAATAATAATAATAATAATAGTAATAGTAATAGTAATAGTAATAGTAATAGTAATAGTAATAGTAATAGTAATAGTAATAGTAATAGTAATAGTAATAGTAATAGTAATAGTAATAGTAATAGTAATAGTAATAGTAATAGTAATAGTAATAGTAATAGTAATAGTAATAGTAATAGTAATAATAATAGTAATAATAATAATAATAATAATAATAATAATAATAATAATAATAATAATAATAATAATAATAATAATAATAATAATAATAATAATAATAATAATAATAATAATAATAATAATAATAATAATAATAATAATAATAATAATAATAATAATAATAATAATAATAATAATAATAATAATAATAATAATAATAATAATAATAATAATAATAATAATAATAATAATAATAATAATAATAATAATAATAATAATAATAATAATAATAATAATAATAATAATAATAATAATAATAATAATAATAATAATAATAATAATAATAATAATAATAATAATAATAATAATAATAATAATAATAATAATAATAATAATAATAATAATAATAATAATAATAATAATAATAATAATAATAATAATAATAATAACAATAACAATAACAATAATAATAATAATAATAATAATAATAATAATAATAATAATAATAATAATAATAATAATAATAATAATAATAATAATAATAATAATAATAATAATAATAATAATAATAATAATAATTGAAGTTTTTGGTTGTTACAAATAAAACATAATACTATTCAGTACGTTGAAATTGCAATAATAATGTAAATAACATTTTTCAGCTTATTTTAATATTCCCTCTACGTATTTAAAATAGAGCAGTACTGGTAATATTGTCCTCATACGCGTAAATTCATATGGAATTATTTAGAAGGCGATTTTAGAAGCACCTGTTTTTTACAGCTGCCTTGTTGCACTGTAACTTCATCACTAAATCAGTAGTTGTAAGTTCAATACTGCCATATGTTAGCATTGGTGTATATAGAACCTGTTGCATGTTACTGCACCAAACTTTCCTGTATTGCTCAGTTTCGGCGTTTCTTGCATGTGCCTCATTTGAAGCAAAAGCGTACAAGCTATTTAGTCCTACCGCTAGCACACCGAGTACTTCGGAGTTACCAGAAATGTACGTCGGGGCGAACATCTGAGCCCCTCCTCTGACTAGGCCGGACTCGACATGGCAATTTCCCGATACCCTTCGGATATTTGGTTCATCTAGGTAGTGATGCCCAGGCGGGGTAGTCAGACGTCTCAGTATTCTCCGGTATTAACGAGGAGAGCAAGTGGCGGAGAACTAGATCGATGGTGGCCCTATCGAGGTTTTTCGGCAGTTTCTCCTTCTGGAAGTAATGCAACGTATCCGTGTTTTTGGAAACCAGAAATCTTCCCAAGGAAAAAACCACAGAAAGGGAGCCACTTGGTTGTCACCTTCCCTGATACATCTACTCCCAACACTGTACAAAATATGTAAGCGTCAAAGAAAAGAAGTTCAAACTTTCAGTTAAAGTTTCTTCTGAATACATCTACATCAGGCAACCCAACTACCCTTCTTTCACCTTTCACCCTTCCTGCGTTAAGACAGTTGCAGAACGAAGCAGGGCAATTCCAATTAAACGCATGGCAGTGGCGTAGTGAACTCCGTTCTGCTCATATTGGTTTAATCAGTAAAGACGGACGATGAGAGGCAGTTAAGCTACAACTAGCATACGTAGTTCGTAATGATGGACAAGAACAGAGTAAAACCGCAAAGATTTTAGAATGTTTTGCACTTTAGTTACAGAGTCTTCACTTTCGAGGGTATAAATGCACACCTGTTTACACTAATGCTGTCTAACATTACGGACACATTTAGTAACGTTAACAAAATTCAGTCAAATATGACGACACATAATGCTTCATTAGGACTTGTTCGTTTCTTGTTGCTGTAATATTTGTATCTTACTATTGGTTGTTCTCATTATTTTGTTTATAATTACTGTAACAATTAACATTATTATTATCAGAAGTATCATCTTTATTAGTTTTAGTATTATTATTACTACCATCATTATCATTATTATATTAATACTTTTATTATCAGCACTATTACAATTACCACATTATATTTTATTATGCTGCTATTATTTTCGTCGTTTTCATTATCATTATCAAACGGTGCTGTCATGCTGATTACATTCATGGAACAATTGTTCCAAATTATGCCTCTATTGATTGATACAGCATTCAACTCTCTTCTTGCACATATCGACGTTTTTGAGAACTACGGATGTGACACATGGGCATGCTTCACGATTCTTTACTTCTACTTTGAAGGGGTCTGTTTCAAATAAATTTTTACCTAGCCCTAAATGAAAAAAAAATTCTATCAGAGTTAGTTCATGAGATTTAGTGGCCAAGATATTGGGCCACCTCGGCCGATCCAGCGTCAACGGCACAGTAATTTAAATGGACCGTTACAGGTTCATAATTGTGAGGTGGTGCACTATCTTGTTGGAACCAGTGTTGTACTGCCAGTCGTACTGGAAACTGATTCGAGAAAGTCCTGAAGCTCTTCCTGCAATAATTCCTGATACCGTGGTCCTCCAACTTCGCATGGGAAAAAGACAGATCCAATAACATTGACCCCAAGATAATCACGCCAAAAGTTTAAGCCCCAGTGTTTTCGAACCAGTGATAATTGTGAGCGGCCAGTAGTGAATGCTATATCCATTCACAGTGGCATCGTTGCTGAAATAGCATTCATAGCTTCAGAGAACGTTTCGAAGAAAGCTGGGGGTGTTGATAAGTCTTGTCAAATGTCTTGCAATAATAAACTCTAAGGTAAAAGTTGCTGCCACGGAGTTGTTGATAGGGTGAATTTTAGATAGATGTCACGCCCTTTCTTTCAATATTGTAAATATGAGCTTGAAACTCTTACGACATGAAATGCTCTTCCTTGACCTGCAAAATATAAAATTAATTACCAAATTCATATTCACAAAACACCTTGAATACTGACACACCAAAAACAACAACAACAACAACAACAATAATAATAATAATAATAATAATAATAATAATAATAATAATAATAATAATAATAATAATAATAATAATAATAATAATAATAATAATAATAATAATAATAATAATAATAATAATAATAATAATAATAATAATAATAATAATAATAATAATAATAATAATAATAATAATAATAATAATAATAATAATAATAATAATAATAATAATAATAATAATAATAATAATAATAATAATAATAATAATAATAATAATAATAATAATAATAATAATAATAATAATAATAATAATAATAATAATAATAATAATAATAATAATAATAATAATAATAATAATAATAATAATAATAATAATAATAATAATAAATAATAAATAATAATAATAATAATAATAATAATAATAATAATAATAATAATAATAATAATAATAATAATAATAATAATAATAATAATAATAATAATAATAATAATAATAATAATAATACTAATACTAATACTAATACTAATACTAATAATAATAATAATAATAATAATAATAATAATAATAATAATAATAATAATAATAACAATAACAATAACAATAACAATAACAATAACAATAACAATAACAATAACAATAACAATAACAATAACAATAACAATAACAATAACAATAACAATAACAATAACAATAACAATAACAATAACAATAACAATAACAATAACAATAACAATAACAATAACAATAACAATAACAATAACAATAACAATAACAATAACAATAACAATAACAATAACAATAACAATAACAATAACAATAACAATAACAATAACAATAACAATAACAATAACAATAACAATAACAATAACAATAACAATAACAATAACAATAACAATAACAATAATAATAATAATAATAATAATAATAATAATAATAATAATAATAATAATAATAATAATAATAATAATAATAATAATAATAATAATAATAATAATAATAATAATAATAATAATAATAATAATAATAATAATAATAATAATAATAATAATAATAATAATAATAATAATAATAATAATAATAATAATAATAATAATAATAATAATAATAATAATAATAATAATAATAATAATAATAATTCACATTTCAAGTTGTAATTTCCTGCATTTATTTACGTGTACATTACTTACAGGTAACTAGATTTCAACAAGAAGCACTATGTCAAAAGCTGAAGTGAATACAAGCAAGAAATGGACACGACCTGCCTCTGTGGCTTACCCAACAATATGGCGCTGGTACGAGGGGAAGAAGCCAATAAATGGTAAAATACCACGTTATCGCATACAAGATGCCACAGAAGACCTTCATGAAGAAATTGTCCAACACATGAGCGGAGATTTTCTACAGGATGAGCCAATATGCTCCTCCGTTCACCTGGCAGATGATCCTGTATCACTGCGAGAGATTCAGGACGAATGGCGAAGTTACCTGAAGTGCCGCCTCACTCTGGTGGCCCTCGTTGACCTAGCCACCACAAATAACAAGCAGCGTCGGATTGCCGGCTGCAACGTGCTTGGCGTGTGCTACAAAGGCGTGAAAGATGATCCTTCTAAGGTATGTAATCTTGGTTTATCTTTCTATTAATATGGTTCCTAAAACATCTGAAGTTATATCGCCAGCATCATCTTAAGAAAAGTTGCCTATTGCCACATGATGTTCACTCGTTTTTCTTTTTTACAGGGGAAGTGTACAGTGGAATAGTTCATTTTACAAATATTAAATTCATACACATATACACACTTACGCTTTACTCATACTCCAAACTTTAGGAAGAATATGGAATAATAGTAGCTAAAGGAAAGTACTTATCCTCCAGCCCGATGAATTCAGATGTTGACACAAAGGCAATCATTTTACTTACTGATAATATATTAGCACCATTATTCTAGAAACCGATCGGTAACGCTTAAAACTCGGAAAGTCCCGGATTAGAACCCCGGTGACCGAAGGTAACTGCTTTCCTTGGTTACTAGTTACTTTTCTTTCCGCGACTTCTTGTCCCTTTATCTCATTTCACCATCATTTAGTCAGTCTTTGCAAGTCAGAAATGTCGGCGAAGGGCGAGTGTGGCGCAGCTATATAGTGGACTTCGCGCTCTGTAATTGTTTTTGACATAGGGATGATGTTCGAGGGGAGACTGTATCAAAACCCGTGAGATTGGTGGCTGCATGAAGAAACTTAATGCAGTGATCTCCAGTACACGCTATAGACCCCACATTGGCTCGTGCCCCTTGTCCGGATTCTGCCATACCCGCTGGGCAGTATCATCTCCTCCTTCCCGCCTACCCTTTCTCCCTTACGAGGTCTCACACACAAAGACCTGGCTATAGGCACCATGTAGAAATTCCACCGGCTGTACCAAAAAGTTACTTGTAGGAAAAACATTTTAGCTTGGATGAGTATCATGAGAACATCCCGGGGATGGGTTGTCCTTGTATTAGCTGTAGTGAGCCGAGTCTACATGAATGTCATATTTTGAAGTACCGGTTATCTGTTGTTCTATCCACTCCATAGCCATGGTAATATCCAAGAAAGTCACTGCTACCATCGAAAGGCAGTAAGAGGATCAATAATACAAGCTTCATGTGCACTAAAAGAAAAAAAAAATTAAATTTTCTCTTTATTTCTCGTTAGTACATACTGTTTTGCGAACATTTACTTAACCGTACTCCGCTACTAAGACTTTGTACAACTAACTTATAACGTTATATTTCAGTAGTTCGACTATATTTTGGGGTACACGAAATCCTCTGGTATCGTGGTTACAATAATGTTCGACTAAGAAGAGAAATCACGTTGTCAACATGTCGTTATGGGTCACGTCAGTATACATCTCCAGCACTGTCTCAGGGGGCTGCTTTGATAAAACAACTACCAGCTTTTAAGACCTTTGTTTAATGAATCTAAGCGCATCTCAGTCTCATCTCTCATTATTGCATAAGCTTATTTTTATATCTGCTAATCGAGGTTAAACACTTGCAGAAATTGATTAAACGTTTTGTTGCAGGTACAAGGGGGATATTTGAAGTGACAGTCAAATGTTTAAAAAGCAGGTAGTTATGTGCTGGATTTTACCAGTAATATTGCAAGGAGAACTGAACGGTGATAGACTTCTAAGAAAACCAAAAACTACCCACTGAAAATTTGAAATAAATAACAATGTATATCTTGGAGTAGGTGATGGCATAAAATAGCTTTAAAGAGATCTACAGGTAGACTGCAAACAAAATGCGGTCGATGTGCGCATGCGCGAGGGAGGCCTTTTCTCCTTCTCGTCATCCAAGCATCACGTGACTCCCACTCCTCCCTTCCTGCATGCGACAGAGCGCAAACCACACGAAACGAGTGTATTTTAATACTGTTTTGATCTTCAAAGTTAACAGAAAATAATTACCTCAGACATGACCTTACAATCGATCAACACACAGATAGAATCATAGTTTCTTTAAACCCTGAGGAACAACGCAGTGATTGGGCAGAAAATGTAAAGAGTGAATGTAACAGTGAATGAAACATGACCAGTGCAGCCCGCGCGTTGGAGGAGAGGCAACCTAAAATGACGATAGAGGGGGAAAGTTAGAGGACTCCAGTGCTGGTAAGCCACGCCTCCAACCGCATTGTGTTCGTGGTCTAGTTATAGATTGTTTGTGGGAGCGCCGTGGCCAAGGGTTCTACTTGCGCTGTTCTACCCCGGTTTTGGTGACCCCTAGATCTGTACTCTTATTCATATTCCAGATAGTTTGCTGCAAAGTAATTTTCTTCATAATCTTCCTGTCGCTTTCCTGCAACGTGCTGGATTCAAATACTAATTTGGTATTTGTCCCATGTTATATATTTTTTAATTATTCTGTTCACAAACACCCACACACACGAGCGCGCGATAGAATTAACACTATTAATTAATTTAATTTAATTAATCTAATCTACTGTGGAATTATTTAACATTATTAACCTAATAGTGGTAACTATGAAGTCTGGGACTTAAGTACTTACAGAATAGTAAGTCGTCACAAAAGGTATGTATCTCATTGTATATGAAAACTCCTTGTGGTTTACCGGAAAACTTACGAGTCAGTTGGAGAATTTAATGTGGTGGCATGTTCGCTATGGAAGCTCAATGGTTAAGAGCAACCGGACGGAGACTGGGAGACCGTAGTTCAAATCCCAGCTGTGGCATTGACCTCTTCAGTTTGATTCCATCTAACCTAAAATTCATGTTGTATTTTATAAAAGAAATGTTGACTTACTTACTTTTTTTTATTATTCGAATATACAATCTATATAAAAAAATCCATTCAGTTTCTATACAGCAGAACGACATAAAATATACAAATAATTTCAACACTTCATTGTCATTATAGCATTCAGTTTGTAAATATATTACCAAAAGTTAGCGTTCTACAGGTACCATTTCTAACACTTTGGCGTAGCTATTAAGCAAAGGCTCCCACAAATTGTTGAATAGCTCCTTAAAATTGAGCTGTAAATACCCTATTCTTACATAAAATGTACCAATTACTAAGATTGGAGATATCTGTTAACCGCATACAGAGTAAAAATATCTTGTGGTGTACTTACATGGCCTTCTCTACTCTTACACAAATTGTTCTCATTAACGCTGATTTTCTATCTGCTGCATGTTAATCGAGATAAACATATTCAGAAATTATGGCAATGCTAATTTAGTTATAGGTACAGGTGGAATATGGAAATAAAGTAGATTTTAAAGCTGGTCATTCTGTGGTTGCTTTGAGTTCTGTTCTCTTTGCATAACCAAGAACTAACAAAATTAATAAAGACTTCTCCCTTGAGAAAATGATAAGTATTGTAAAATTAAAATAAATAACCAATCTTGGATGTTGTTCACTATAAAAGAACTGTATTTGATATAGAGTTCACTTTTTCTGTGCAGTAGGAGTTGGTCTGACTCTTACAGTTAGCCAGATATGCAAAAGTCATCCCCAATGAGGAAGACTTCTGAGGACATTTGCAGAAAATTAAAGATATACATTGTATAATCATGAACTATCTTAAATATGTGGTATTTTAATC
The DNA here is from genome assembly GCA_030765055.1 of Mantis religiosa. NCBI lineage: Eukaryota > Metazoa > Arthropoda > Insecta > Mantodea > Mantidae > Mantis > Mantis religiosa. The sequence continues at coordinate 35,251,974 of CM060951.1, forward strand.
GAAAAGTGATTTTATAAAGAAATTGTTCATGTAAAAGGAAGTGTGGTGTGGCAGCATTTTCTTGAAAATGTTTGGAGGATGCTCATGTTTAAATATTAAGTTTAAATTTAAACGACTGTTCGTTTTTGAGTTACACTTGTTCACAGACAGATACGTGGGCACACGCATATACACATTTCTAAATTACTTTTTTAAAGACTTCAAAAGGCGTATTTCCACTGAATGTTTTAGTGGAATGCAATACCTTCTCTACCTAATATGTAGGTGGTAGAGAAAGTAGACAGTGTTGTCTATTGTTGCAACATTTCATTTGGTATATTTTTATCCATGTTTTTGTTTCAGTACAAAGGTAGTGCAATGAGGAAGCTAGTGGTGGCCTTGAATAAGTCGAGCGAAGTGGCTAAAATTCACGAACATTTTGGAGTGAATGAATACATGTCGGCCCTTGGTCTCTCAGTAGCAAAGGAACACCGAGGGCAGGGTCTTGGATTCGAAATCCTTAAGTGAGTTCAGCTAATTTATTGTAGGTTTCTAAGTATTCTATGTAAAACAGTTATGTACAAATACAGGTTGTTTCAAAACGACACCAAACGATTGCAGCCGTTACGTAGTTTATAAGTTAAATAGTCCGAATTTCGGTGTCGCAGCTTCCAAGTTCTGTTAGGTATAATTTTATGCAGTATTAAGTATTACATGATTTTGTGATTAGGCAGTGCATGAACCACTGGTGTGCGAACCCCAAAAGTTGTTATTGGGACGCACTGGCCAAGAAAACAAAAGCATTACTCCTTGCTCTTCATCAATGACTCTAGTCTATCTTTCAGGTAATGGGGCAAAGAACAGTTATTTGTACAAACGTCGACTAATAACTCGGACAGTTGCAAGGTTGCTCTTCAGTGTAGAACTACAATTTTCGTCCTAACAGGAAGGATTTTGCACTACTTAGATAGCAAATCCAAGCAATATTGAGCGCTATACGAACGCCGAAATGTGAAATATAGTTTTGATGGATGGAAGAGCTGAAGGGAGTTCAACGAACGCATGATTAATTTAGTTTCATTAAAATATGAATTGTAAAAATAATTACATTCATGATAATATTTATTTGTTTAACTTTAGAGCATCTTCTTATGATCTTAATTGTGCAATACTTTCAACCACTTACTGTAAATATCAACCGCTTCCTTTTCAGTTACAAATGCTTTATTTAGTATTATGAAACAAGTGAAATAAAATGCTCGTGTCATTGTATTAGCCATTTAGTTTTGGTTAATTTATCTACAATTCTTTGATGTTGTTTTCTGTTCTGTTTATCATTTAATGCTTCCATCCTCAACCTCACTAACATTAACTTCCCTCTAAAAGGTATAAGTTGCATATGTCCACCAACTTATTTGCCATCATGGACTGCTATAACGGAATTTTGGTACACGTTAAACACTCATAAGCAATAATTAAGCAATGGTTCTTTATTGCGGTTTCATAAGCCAAAGAAATTCTTAATAGTAGCAAGCTACTGCGGAGTATGCCGGTATGTTTACAAACAGCTACAGCACGCGGCACGGCGTGTGACCTATACCTGCGAACTCCAACAGCGTGAGGCACGCATCGTTGTTCCTGTCACTGCCTAATACACACTCATTCTGGAGCAGTCCTTATGTGGCTCTATTGGTGGTAAAAACCATGTGTGTGTGTGTGTGTGTGTGTGTGTGTGTGTGTGTGTGTGTGTGTGTGTGTGTGTGTGTGTGTGTGTGTGTGTGTGTGTGTGTGTGTGTGTGTGTGTGTGTGTGTGTGTGTGTCACATAGAAGCTGAGCAACTACTTCTGTATGTTCGTTCGGTGTCATTTTGAAAGATCCTGTATGTACAGAGTATATAAATGAATATCAGGGTTTTAACTCTTTATAATATTTATTATATTAAACTTACATTTATAAATGATATGTCCAATGAAAAAGCAAGTCAAGCAGTTGCGTTTTTTAGGCGCCAGTGCGCATGTATGTGCAATGTTTCTGCCGCAATCCGCTAGACAGCAGCAGTAGCAAAGATGGCGACTAGTAAACAGAAACCGTTTTGTGTTTTGAAGTTTGCAAAGACCGAATCTGTAGTTCCTGTAAAACGTGCGTTCCGCATTAAGTTCGGTTGTGATCCGCCTAGTGATAATAATATTCGTAGATGGTATCATCAGTTTGAAGATGGCCGCTGCCTTTGTAAAGGGAAGAGCACGGGACGACCAAGAATAACTGAAGAGACTGTTGAGCGAGTGAGATAGTCGTTCACTCGTAGCCCAAAGAAATCAGTCCGGAAGGCTAGTCGTGAACTACAAGTTCCTGTGTCGACTGTTTGGAAAGTTGTAAGAAAACGCTTACGGCTACGTCCTTAAAGGTTTACAGTTATTACAGGCTCTAAAACCGACAGACCACGGATTACGTGCCAACTTCGCAAACGACATGTTTCATGAAGATGACGATTTTATGCATCGTGTTGTCTTCAGTGATGAATTGACCTTTCACCTTAAAGGGCATGTTAACACTCATAATGTGCGTATATGGGGCTCAGAAAATCCTCACAAGATGGTAAAAATGCAACGAGATTCCCCTAAAGTGAATGTTTTTTGTGCCGTATCCCGGTGAAAAGTTTATGGGCATTTCATTTTTGGTGAATCTACTGTAACTGGCACTTCTTACCTTGATACACTAGAGCAATGGCTCTTCCATCAGTCGGAAGAAAATGAGCCAGAGAACTTCATTTTCCAGCAAGATAGTGTGCCACCTCACTGGTATAACGAAGTACGCGATCGGTTGAACATCACTGTACCCGAGCGCTGGATAGGCCACAAGGGCCCCAATGACAGGGCTTGCTATGCATAGTCTCCACGTTCTCCTGACCTAAAGCCATGCGATTTTTACCTTTGGGGATTCCTCAAGGATCGTGTGTACGTGCCTCCACTACCAGCTGACCTCCCTGAATTTAGAAACCGAATTGCAGCAGCTGTTGCTACAATTACTGAATATCATTTATCAACGTTTGGGAAGAACTCAGCTATCGACTTGATGTGTGCCATGTGACAAAGGGTAGTCACATTGAACATTTATAAGGTTCTTGATAAAACTGTTGAGTTGCTTTTTCATCATCATGAAAAAGCAACTACGGCGGTCATCAGCGCCCTTTAAAAAACTAGTCATGGCAAAAGCCAGATATAAAACTTTCCATAAACTATACAAGTGTAACAAAACCTATTAAAAATACACGTACATAAAAAAACATCAATCAAAACCTACCAAAAACCTCGTTCACCAAATCCCAAACCAGAAAAGAATCTAAAATCCTTCTCCGCGGGTCTCCACGCACGGCCTACACGTGGGTGGGCCTGTTGACCGTCTCCCTCAACCACGAAGAGGAGCCCACACGAGGGAGACTGTTGGCTCGGGACCCCGGGTGCGGCAAACCCGTACCTACCGAAGTAGGCCCCTGGGGGGATTGCTTTTTCATTTAACGTATCATTTATAACTGTAAGTTGAATGTAATAAATATTATAAACAGTTAAAACAGGCAGTATAGATCGCACTGTTTCATTAAACAAAATTCATCCTGTTATATTTCTAGCACTTATCGTACACCATATAAGAATTTTCATGCCATAGTGAAGTGTTCCATGTAATCGTTTACAATTGTGAAGCTTCGGGTTCGTGTTAGACAAGATTCTAAATCAAGCTTTAACAGAAAATAAACTACATAGATAAAATAGTAAACAACAGTAAATTGTTCGAAAATAGTAAACAAATTCACTCAACAAAGAGTTCAGAAACATCTGTGCTACTGCGCATATAATAGTGGTAAAACCATCACATTAATTACTGAAATTGGCTGGTGCTATATTTTAGATTATCTTAGTTATATACAGGATACATCAGAAATACTTTTACAAATTTCTTTCATATCCTTCCATCGGTTCCTTACATCACAAGAAGGAAAGAATTTGATATGAACATAATCCCATAATCATTTGTCTTCTCGTTATTCATATCTTAACGATAAGTTCGGCAAACTTCAAGGGTCCAACACAACAACTCAAGTTCTCTATGCACTCATGAAAGGCTTTGACCCGTTGTATTACATACGTAGATGTCACGGAGACTTATTTACGTTTGTCGCTATCGTTTCAATTGTGTAGTGAGTTAATTGCACGTGTTCGTCAGTTTTGTTTATAGACGAGACAACGTTTGGGAGAGATGGAATTAGTAAGTTCCACAACGTACACGTATGGGTAGGTCGTAATTTTCATGCCGTACTTCAGGTTAGACATCAGTAACAGTTTAGGATTAAAATAAGACCTGAAGCTTTCCTGGCGACGAATTCGCTCACTTTCTTCTCGGGCAGCCAGTCAGGTGAAAAGATGATTAGATATCAACGTTTCGGGAGTGTGCATCTCTCCCATCATCAGGACATTTATAAAATGTTATAACCACAAATGAAATACTGGATATAACACAACTATAAACAAAGACAAAACACTATCAAAATTAGCATTACTGAACAAAAGACTGTTTTCAGTAAATTAAATGCCAGGTCAGGAGATGGCGTGAGTGTAGAAAATTGTGCCAAAGAAACGTAACTACTTAACTTGATTATCAAGCTGTATAGATATTTGCTTCTTAATTCGATGGATTTCCATTTTTAAACCGGTTTCCAAGAGGAGCTGAACTGAAATCCAGCATCACGATTAAGCGTGCTCCTTTCAGAGGAAATCGCCAAAGCCTCCTTAAGTCTCCGCTCCCAGTAACTGTTGCATTTTGCCAAGAAGGTCGTCTCCCGAAAATTGGCTCTATGGTCGTTATCAGCACAATACTCTGTCAGCCCAGACTTCTAGCATTAAACGAATGCTCCGTTCATGTTCGATTATTCTAGTAGCGATAGTCCTTCCGGTTTGTCTTATATACGGTGTCCCACATTCACAGGGAATGCGGTACACTCCCGGAACTTGTTTTTCACTGGTCTGTTTGTCTTTCACTGTTTAGGATTAATTTGTGGAATGGAGTTAATGGAATTATAGGTGACTGCCTGGTAGGTCCATACGTTCTACTAGCACGTCTTAAAGGTGCTGTCTGCAGTCTGTCTTTCCAAAATACCCTTCCAGACTTACTTCACGAAGATAAATATAATGTGGCAAATAGACAAATATGTTAGGGCTCGAGCACATTTTAGTCGCAATGTTCGCGATGGACTTACTGGTATCTACCGATATGACCGATGGATAGGCAGAGGAGGACCAGTTCCATAGCCTGCACGTCCTCCCGACTTCAATCTTTATATTTTTATCTCTGAGGTATCTTAAACTATTGGTTTATGGAGCAGCTATCCCGGATGAAGAAACTCTTCATCGCCGTGACATGGAAGCCTACGAAACCATTTGACACCACCCCGGAGTTTTTGAAAGAATGTGACAGACCATGATTCAACGAGTACAGGCATACCTAGAAGCAGGAGGAGCGTATTTAGAGCATTTATTATGAGTTGTTTGTGTTATGGGTGTTATGGGTGTTGGATAGCTTCTAACGAAAAAAAAGGATTGTGGGACATACGCTCACATCCTTATTTTTTCCTTGTGGTGTAACGAACCATACCCGAAGTTTGTAAAAGTGTTTCTGATACAGCCTGTATAATGGCGGCGTGTGTGAGTCTTTCCATATAGGCTTCTACACATTTGCATCGATTTCAACTAAACTTGGCACAGATAACTTTTTTGTTCCATTTATATCCCGCCTTTAACTCCAATGGTTATATCAGCGGCCATTCTCCTTTGGAACATATCGAAGGTGTTAACTCGTATTCGTTGGGTTTTAATCATTAGATCGCGCATACATTCATACCTTCAGAATCTGGGGAAGATGAGGAATTATCTTGGTTGGAGAAAAATCCCCATCCCCAGACGGAAATCGAAACTGGTACCCCTCGAACGGCATGCGCTCTACCGAGTGAGCTAAGATAACATTTGAAATCCGAGATTCCATTGAATTTTATATAATTAGCTCTATGTAATGACTTCAAAGGTTTGCAAGACCGTCTACATCTTCAACGATAATTTTAGTACCTTTAACACTGCTAAAATAAGAATTATTGCTTAAGTTTTCACGGTCTCACAAAATAACAAAGGAACGGCAAGTTCATATCAAATTCGTTGATCTCTCTGAAATCGATCATGAGTAAATAACAGTCAAATTTGGTCTTTCTTTTGTTTTGATTTTATTGTGTTTTCTTAGTAATTTTATGAGTAGTTGGGTGTTCTGTGGATTTATGTTTGTTGTTACTGAGATTATATGTACAAGGTTATATTGACGTTACTTTAACTACTATTTACTTTTAATAAGATTTTCTCTATAAATAGCTACGAGGTAGCCCAAATACAACATAAAAACTTTATTACCAACTGTGGTATTTGTGATTTTGCACAGTACCTTCATATTATGTATGTGTTTTATCTTTATGGTACCCTAAGAGTTTTAATTAACTCTTTAAGTATTTTCTGTATTAT